>JAPMOR010100941.1:0-11828 GCA_026543865.1 Argiope aurantia
TTTAAATACCTGAATATAGGATCGATCGAATAGAAATATCAGAATTACTATTCTTCCTATGTAGAGGGACGAGACTCTTTATTATGTGTTATGCCATGGATGAAAGAATGAGTGCAGTTTCAGGAACTACTTTTTATTAGCGGGTTAAGTTCCACGGTACAAACATTTAACACAAACATATTGAAAAACAAGGCATAGAACAAATACACACGGCAAGCAAGGACAACACAAGAGACAAGAATGAGGAATCATGGGAAAACATGGCTCTTGATAGGTGGCTCTAGTAGCGCCACCTATGAAGAAATGAGAAGGCAGTAATTGTAACCGCTACACATATTTGTAACCTGTTAAGGATGCAAATGTAAAACGCGTTTCTTATTTTATTTGTGAATGATACAATCTAGGGTATAAATAGTGTTCTTGTATTATTAAACAATAGCTAATAAATAAATTTTATAGTATTACATTATAAACAAATACAAAATAAACTAGCTTTGTAGATATCCTCTCGCATCAGTATAAAATAATTTTAATTTAGATTTTTAATATTCTTTTGAACAAACATAATACAATGCATTGATCTTTAATTCAAACATTTGTGTCAAATGATATGTCAGTTTCAGAAATTAGCATTTCTATTACGTAATGCAGTGAATGTTCGAACATTTGATGGCTTCATTAGAATGAAGAAATTCCCTTTGCTACTGATATGGTGGTGTCCACATTTGTTAATTTTATAAATTATCTGTAAAATGAATGATTATTTATATGATTAACGGTGATGGAAAGGATTCCTACTCTGCAGCAGAAAGCCCACACGAACGAAAGGTCTTGCTGTCTGTTGAGAATTTCTTTGATTCGTATGTAAGAGAACTTCAGTCTTCTGATTATCTTACAACGTACTGCTCGGCGTTTAAGATTAAGAATCTGTAAGTCTAAATCATATCACATGCTGCTATAAATTATGTTCAGTCCAATGATAAGAAATATTCGCGATAAGCGACAGCTCGTAGTCCCCACTTTAAAGAAAAGATTTCCAAGATTTGTAAATTATTCAGATGGATTTCTAATTTGCTTTCAAACCAAAGAAAAAAAATCATGATTAATTCGGATTGCATGCATTTAAGATTAATCATTATCTTTCATTTTTGAGTTATGTTTCTACGCAAATAATTCTACAGAAATAATAATCATGGATAATAAATGTAGAATTAATTGATTTTTTTTCTTTTTCAAAAAAGTAATAATTTATCGCCATTCTACTTAGTAATGCATACCGAGTATTAAATAAAACAGAATACTATTATGACGAAAATTTTGAAGTTTTAAAAATTTATATTTTTCCTAGATTAGACTTTTAGATTTAAATTGAAGTAATTGAAGTTGTAATTTCTGCAAAATAAGCTAAATACTTACTTGCTAAATTGCTAAAACATAAAATGAAATCTTGTAATAAAAATGTATTTAATCTTTGTGCTGATCTTGGGAACGTAATACATACATAATTCATATAATTGATACTAATTTAAAATGATACATAAAATTAACATATAAACATATGTTGTAAAATCAGGATTAGTAATAAATAAATTTTCATACTTCAGAGGGCTCTAGAATGTTTTTTGGGTCTCCAAATGTTTAGTAAGACTATAATTTCTTTATCGTATGTGTTAATAAAGAGGTGATTTTTATTAAAAAACAGACTCACTTTTAATACTATAACTTTTCAAATTAATATTTAATTGTAATTATTTTTTATGAAGTGTTAAACAATTTTGTTCTTGTATTACAAAATATTTTAAGCAATTAATCATATTGCTCGTGTACTGGAACATTTTATAAATGAAGCAAATATTTATCTCAGGAAGAATTAATTATGTGAACTATCAAAAATGTTCTTTTAAATTTTCAGCAAATACACAAATCCTTCTCGAAATTTTTAGATGGCTGAAATTAAGTAATTTACCTAAATAATTCCTTTGTTCTTTATAAATTAATTAATAAATATGAAAATAGCTAAATGTATAGAAAAAAAGCCAAATTTTAAAATCATGTAAGAAAACAAATAAATGAAAACATATATAAATGAATTATTCTAGAAGAAAATACCTGCTAATTCAAAAAATACACTGCATTAGAAACCTGAGATGGTTCTAAAAATATTTTTGAAATATTATTAGATATGTCCATTCTTTTAATCTATTAATTTTAGTTTATTATTTCATTTCAATCAGACACTCTTTTGGGAAGTACAACGGCAGGCTTTAACAGAAAATAAAAAAAATTGAAAGTTCTTTTAAGCTAATAAGTAGAAATGGAATGAAAACTAATAATAACGTTAAAAATATTTTTTTTTAAATTCTCTAGGGAAATCTGTATTTTCGATTTAGATATTTCGTCGCTAAAGTAACAGCTTTCAGGAGCATAAAGTGCACTCAAGAAACGCATTAAAAATCAGACTCAATATATTTAATTTGTCAGCTCTCAATATGAATGATAGTTTGCTTACAAAAGACTGCATTTTCAAACCTTTTGATTTTTCTACTTTTTTTGGAATATCAAAATATTTTATTATGAATGTAGAGAATTAATTCAATCATAAATCTTTTACAGTTCCCAATTTGCTTTTCTTTTGTTTAGTATAAATATATTATTTTATTCTCCAGAAAGAGATGTTATTTAAGTGCGACTAAAGTCTAATAATATTTAACAGAACTCATTTATTCATTTTCAGAATTCATTTATTTACTCAAACTACACAAGATGACACAGAAAATTGGCATAAGCGAACTAGATTTACCTCTGGCAATGAATATGCATATTATACAAAGAAAAAAAAGAAACGCCTAAGTCCTCTGCCTAACATCATGCACTGTCTTCCAACCCATCACACGTAAGCATAACAGTAAATTGACTAATGTAGTCCACTAGAGAGAACATAACTATTTTCAGTGCAATGCATTGGCTACATGTGGATAATAAAAAAATACTTGAGAATAATACCTACCTGTTAAGGAACTATTCTTGCTGCATAAGTAATGCACAACATCTAAAGATAATTCATTAAACGACACCAGCATGAACTTTGAATAGAAATATTGTTGAATAATGGGATATTTTGCTTTATATTGCAACGAACTTTTTGAAATCAACCTCAATTCTTGAGTAAACCGACTTAGTCAGTAATTGGAAAAAAGGTTGATGATCGGTTGTTTTTTGCAATGTCTTATGGATCATTGTGAGCTTAATTACTTCATTCAAAATATAATTTGAATAAAAGATAAGATTTCTTGAAAGAATTTTTCTAGCCAAAACAAGAGGTGCAAGTTTACTTAAGAAAAACTATAATCTTGATAACCCTTATAATTAGACAATAAAGGAGAAATAAATTCAATCAATGCATGAATTTTATCAATATTAAAGAGTTTTTCCAAGATATTGTAAGACATTCATTCTTTTAAAAACATTTGAAAATCCTTCAGATTTGTTTGTGTAGGTCGATGTTGCAGCTCAAGGCAGAGTATAAAGTACTCGCCGTGGCTTAATTGTCAACTTTTTAATTGGTTGGCCCGATGTTCGAATCTCAGTCGTTGTGCCTTATGCAAATACTGGAATTATTTTATTTAAATTGTTATCTTTGGTTTATATAAGATTTCGAAAGTTATAGTTCATTCATAAATATTGAAATTTCATTGTTCTCAAACATGTATGTGTATAAAAGCTGAATCCGATCAGAGATGAGCCAGTTCTCTCAGTCTCGTGCTGTTGTGAGTTGATTCGTCCTAATAAATCTAATTGTCTGTTTAAACTGACAGTGTAGTTCTTTACATATTCGTGTCAGTATTTTAATTCTATTAATGATCAACAGTTTCATATTTTTTTTTCCTTTAAAAGGATTGTCAATTATATTAATGACGACCATGAAGGTCCTTCTCAACATAGGCAAAATTCAACAAGGTCTTTGAAAGAAAGCTTCAGAAAAAAAATTAACTGGATGGTCCTGGTTCAAATATTAGGGACTCAGTTGTAGGTAAAAAGCTCAAAGAAGTCAGAGACCATATTTGCGAGGAATAGCTTCCGGCAAAAAGGTGAGCAGCTTGAGAATCAGGTGAGTGATATGAATTAATATTATAATCATTCTGAACGCTAATTAAGAGAGGGAATTAACACGACTTATTGGGTTGTTCGGAAAGTAATTTCGTTTTTTTTTGTGGAAATGAAAGACAGTTTTCGTATAATAAACAAATACTTTATTAAATTATATATTGGCCGTTCTGGTCCAACACCTTTTGCCATCTTTCTGGTAGTAGCATCATTCCACGCTCATAAAATATTTGGTCTTTGCTGCCAAAAATCGGATCGAGGTGGTTTTTGACCTCCTCATTTGAGGTGAAGGTTTTACCGTCTAAAAAATTTAGCGAACCAGTTCTGGCACTGGCGTACTGTCAACACACCTTCTCCGTACACATAGGTCCATTTCTTTCTGGCTTGAACAGCATTTTTACCCTTTCTGTAGTAAAACAGTAAGATATGTCGAAAATGCTGCTTATCGCTCTCCATATTTAAAAGGGCACCAACCAAAAACTACTGCGTAGAATTAAGTGGAATTTTTCACACACAAGCCTTGCTATTTGTGCTCTCAAAGCATATAAAAATTATACGGCTTAAATGTGAAGTTGGGTGCAAAAAAATACAATTAAATCCTCTGTGGGGAAAAAACGAAATTACTTTCCGAACAACCCAATATTTATAAGAAAACTCAATTTAATTCGAACAGCGGGATAAATACAAAATCAGAGGTCTTACCTCACTTTAACGTGTCATGTTGTTAAACTTAGTTGTGACATTACCATTACCATGCACCTCATAAAATACATAAACGATTACCGATTTATATATTTTCGAAGAAACAAGGAGAACAAACCATTTATCAATAATTTGAAGCCATCTTAGGGTTGAAAGGTAACTGAAAAGGAATAAATTTATTTCTTTTTTCTTCTTCGAAGTACAATGTCCTGTTTTTGAATCCCAAACACACGTAAGTGTTATAGGTATAGTATGTTGTATCGTATATATGTTGTATGGTTGTATAGGTATAGTTATAGTATGTTGACATCAAGAATATTCTTAGTACAAAAACGGAATATGCAAAACAAATATAAAAATGAATGAAACAAAAATAAGTTACCCTTTAATTCCTGATTTATTGTGAAGAATCGTATATTGAAATATATAATGCAATTGTCATTTCATTCATTTATCTATCTATACATTTCAACTATTAAAAACTCTAATTATTTATAATTTAATTAAAAGAACTAAATATTATAAGTACCAATTAATCTAAACATTTATCGGTACCAGAAATTCTATATTATCATTATACCTACTTCCTTCCTGTTCTTTTTTCAGTTCTACTTCATAATTATTATCTTTAAATAATTACCTTTGAATTACCAGTGCTTCATTTTTATATGAATGATCAATGTTTAGTTTTCGGCGGTAGAAAAGAATAAACAGAAACGATCAATCGTTGCGCCTTCCAATATATTTCTATGAAATGAAAGGAAATAATATTTCACACCCCGTTTTCTTTTTGATTCAGAATTCATATCCTTCTCATTCCATTCATTTTTATTACCCCCTTTCTATTATTCCCACAATGATACCTTAAAAAAAACTTAAATTGTTCTTAAAGTGAGCTCCATCATATTCCTTCTTCTAAGGAAGTGGAAATAAAAATTCGTCTCCTCCCTTTAGAATCTAATTCGAATTTATGACAGAAAAAAAAAAACTGACGAATATTTATTTCGAGAGAGGTAACTTTTGAATGTCACCATTAAATGTCAAGCACAATTTCCAATGCATTATCATTTTATTGTAGAGCTTGGATTTTCGTTCGTAACAGAAAATTTGTCTTGACTGTCGAAAGAACATAAGTGAAAGACTGTACATAAGTCATCTTTCTGGAATTTGAAGTATGTATTTAGATTTACGTTATGTTCTTAAATCGTTTCATCGAACTCTAAAACATTCCAGTCAAATGAAACTGTGTCTAAGACTAAGATGTCAAAATTTATTCATTATTTTTGCTCATTTAAATTGATTCAGCTTTAATTTCCATTCACACCTTAAAACGCTCTTTCATTTTTATATATTTGTTATTTTTCATTGCATTTCTACGAGTATTATTTGATTGTAATATCATGTGAATTTAAAATATTTATGTGTTTTAATATATATTTCAAATCTTAATTGAAAATTTCTAAAATGATGCTTTAGTTTACCATTATTTATAAGTGGGTTGGGGATAACCAAAGCAATTGTAAGTTGATATTGTAAAATAAAATATATTTTAATGATAAGCCAAATGAGCAAAATAATTTTAATATAATTTGCATTGAAATAATTTTTCAAAATTAGACTTAAAACTATTATACATTAGAATAAATTTTCAAGTTGCTCACGAATATACATTTTAGAAACATTTTTTTCTGAGTAAAATATTTTATGTAATGAGAAACATGCAGCAAATTAAAAAATTAGATAAAAAGCAAGAAAATGTTAACTGTTTTTTTTTTTTATAACTTTTCGAAGGAACTTTGTCGTATTATAAAGCAAAGGAATATCTATGTAAGCAAATGCATTTTTTTTCGTTTGCATTTCTTTCCTTGAAATTAATAAATTAAAATAAATGCCACCTTATTGTTTTTCATCAAAGTTCTATACATAATAAAATTTATCTGTATAAAATATAAGTAAATATTAGAGATATTACAAACACATCTCCTTTCTTGAAATATATTCAGAAAAAAACTAAAGAGGAAACAAAATACTTCAAACTTCTGCTCGAGAAAAATTGTAAGTAAAAGAGCAGTAATATTTCAGTCAAAAATTTATATAAATTTACAATGTTGTGATAATTATGAAACAAATTATATATAATTTAATATTTATTTAAACAAATTTGTCTAGCAAAATATAAAAAAATACTGATAAAAATCGATAATTTTAATTGGTTAATTTCACTTTTAACAATCTTTCCGCCTCGTTTACTTTTTAAAAAAAAAATTATTGTCAAGAGGTATATATGTGCTCTATCTAATTTTTATTATTATATATCAATAAAAGTTTTGAAAATATACTTCTTTCTTAATGTATTGCTGGTGCATATTGAAAATTCTACTGATCTATAATCTACAGATATAGGGCACTAAAAATGAATCCGAATTTTTTGTATTAAAATGTTAATGGAGTGTATCAGGTTGAAAAATGACTTTCACGTTCATATGGGAATTGTGTATGTTATAGATAAATACACCTCCTGATATTTTTTTGGCAAGAAAATGGCGATCCTTTCATAAAAAAGACATACTATGTATTTAAAAATTCTGAGTGAAATGAAGCGTGCCACTTGTTTCGAAAGAAAATTGATTCTCAATTCTGTTTTTAATCCATTGATGTATATTTCAAATTGTTTTTATCTGCTTTTATGCTTCATAATTATTTTAATCATTAACTGTTATATCTATACTTATAATAAAGCTCAATGTGTGTGTGTGTGTGTGTGTTGGCGCTCTACAGACCAGACCATTCAACCTACAGCCACCAAATTTGGCATGTGTATACCTTGGAGGCCGGGAATGTGCACCTCGGGGTTATTTTTTCGAATTTTTAACTAGAATTTTATTTATTTAAAAATTACGCGAAATTTTGACGCGTAATTTTTAAATAATATATATGCTATAACTTCCGAAAATATTTCCGCACAAAAAAGATTTTTACATGAAGTTAAAGATCAAAAATTTATCTTTTAAATGATATTAATGTCTTAACCTTAAAATTAAATTTCTATTTTTAATGAATTTTTAATTAAATATTTTAACTATGTTTTTCAATAATTTTTTTCGTAAAAAATAAAAATTAAGATTAAGCACGTTTCGCATTCATGGGAAAAAATTAGCTTTTTTCAAAGTGTTGCCATCACATTGATTAAAGCCCCAAATAAAAATAAATTAAATCTTTTTGGAAATGAAATCTGCAAAAATATAATTTTCGGCACGTGTCTGTAAGAAATGAAACAAATATGAAATATTATTTTTTCTAAAAAATAAATTCAAGAAAAATTATTTTATGATCTTTTACACTGTCAATACAGGGTGTTTATTTAGTCCCGGACCCATTTTCATGTTTGATGACTCATAAAATAATGAAGATATAAACAAACTTATGGCATTTATTGAAGGAATAGCTCATATATTTTCCTTTTCAGGTTTGAATGCTTTTACTTTTGTAAATATCTTCTGCGCGTGTTTTTAATTTCAGATAATTTCATTTTCCAGTCTAAATCTCTGTACGTTTCTAAATATCGTCTGCTTATTAATTGCATTTTTCTCCCTTTTGTTTTTTGGCAACTATTGAAATGTTATGTTTACTTTTGATGTGTTTGTTCTATGTAGTACTTTAGTATGTGATGTTTTATTCGAGCGGATATTACGGAGAATGCATACACCACAAGAGAAAGCACAGATTTTATGGTGGTCATAGAGTTAATTTCCAATCAACTAAATCCCTGACATTTAAGAGTTAATTTCCAATAACTTAAACTGACTGATTTATGAAAATTTGAATATCACTATTCAATAAAAAAAGGATACTTTTAGATTTTCCATCGATCGCTTCAAAGAAAATGCGCCAATCAGCTCGCAGGTTTCTCAAGATAAATTGGCCTAATATTATGAAAATGTTGAGTTTTTCTAAATTTTTAACATTTAAAACTTCATAAATAAGTCTTAGTTGATCGTGGAAAATCGAAGCATTCATTCATTTATTTAAAATTTGGTGTGTTCAGAATATTTCTCAGAATATGATACCTTACTGCATTAAATTTAGACTTCATAATTTTTTTAATATATTTATAGGCCGCAACAAAATATTATTCTAGATTTCATTTCAATCCTTTTGAAAGCAAAACTAAAAACTGAATTTTATGCTGAATCTCAGAAATTTTTATTGAATTATTGTTTGAGATATTACATAAATGATGAAAAATATTTTGTAGTTAACATAAGACTTAAATACCGAGCGATTCTGTTTGCAATACTCAAATTCAATAATAATAATAATAATTAATAAATAACAATAATGATGATCAATAAAATAAAACGCTTGGTTTTATTAAAAAATATCTTAATATTAATTGCAATTTCATCATTTACATTTTAAATTAAAGTTGAAGTTTTGCTAGAAATGACAACAAATTAGCAAAATATATATAGTAAATTGAACGAAACGATCTAAACAGTATAAGTTTGGTATGGCTATCAAGATTTGAAGATTAAAAATGTTTTGTTTGAGAATCCTTTAAGAGACCAGTTACTTAAAATATTTAATTGAAAATTGTAGCGAGTGGTAATACTGGTGAACCGGCTGGTCGCCAAAGGCGGCTAGTATAAAATAAAATTACTGCTAAATTAAGCTATTCAGAATCTATAACTAATAATATTAGTTATAGATATATATAATCTAAATTATGTAATATATATAATATATAACTAATAATATTAGCTATATATTATATTCTATTTTTCAAAGTTAAAATTAATGAAGCAATCGAACAAAAAAAAAAAAAAAACGGTGAGACCCTCAATTCGATTTTAACATCATTTATACCAGCCAGAGATAAATATTTTTATGATGGTTCTATTTTAGAGGGTAGAAAAAAAAATATTAGTTTGTTTTATTATTGAGCGTTTAAATCATTTCAATTGCTAATACTTGAGATAAGAAACCCTTTCATTTTGAAGATGTTAACAGTAAAATTTTCATATTATTTCAAAATTTAAATATCTCCATTTCACAACTGAAATAACGTTAAGAAGTAGAAATTCAAAAAAAAAAAAAAAAACTCTTGGATAGATTAATTGACCAGTAAACCTGAATTAAAATGAGGATTTAGAACATTAAAATAGATTTCGGAGCTTCATAAGTATTAAAATTTTACAAAAAATATTCAGAATGTAGGTAGTGTTTATACCGGCATTTGATCTGAAAAGAAAACAAAAATTTCACACTTTGAGACAAAAAGAAAGCAGAAATCTTCAAGTCTCCTTGTTTGCACATCGACTTCTCTGACATGTCCAATATTTGACCACTCCCTCTGTATTTTAAAGAATTGATTGTAGTTGCAAAAGCTTACAAAAATCAGTTGCTTCAAAATTTTACAAATAATAATAAACGAAAATTCTAAATTTGAATTGCTAGTTAAATTCGTCATTTTATGTATTCCATAAAATGACGAATATTATAATAAGATTTCATATAAATTCTTTATATTCATGGTGAAGAATAAAAATACTAACTGAAGAAAAATGCTTTCCCACTATTTAATACATTGAATGAACATTAATTCTTTGCGTTTTTCAAGCTCTTCTTTACGGGTATGGAAAAAAAAAGAGACAACAGAGAAAGAATGAAGAAATTATTAAGATTTTTTACTGTAAAATCGAAAAAAACATTAATATTGAAAAAATTATTTGAATACAGAATACTGATATAAAAGCAGATTATCAGATTGCGGTTTAATTAATTAAAAAAAACTTTTTAGGTAAATAAATAGTAAATATTTAATGTATCATGAAGATTCATAAATTCGAAACAATTTTTCTCCATTCAGAAAATAAAAGTATAGAATATTTACTATTCAGAATATTTCACATAAAAGATTGCTTAAAAATATATAGATTTTTTTTTGAAAAATATAAATATTAAATTTATTTTGGAGGAATGGGTCCAATCTATTAGAATTTTTCCTAGAAATATACATAACAACAGTTTTAATGGCTTCCATTGTTGAGCTATCTAAGTTAAATAGGATTCTCAGTTTGCACCAAGAAATTTTGCACCACCGTTTAAATGAAAAGATAATTATCGGGGATAAAAATTTCAAGGAAAGAAATTATAGATTCTTAAAAAAATTAAATGATTCATAGCAGTTGATAACCTTATTAGATAAGGAAAATATTTTCAAAAAAGTGCGAATTTCTATACACACACACACACACTCACACAGCGATATATATATATATATATATATATATATATATATATACAAAAGTATAAAAATCAAGTTAATAGGAAAAACAAATAAACCCAATAAAAAATATGAAATAAAAGAATCCGGCCTGAAGACTTTTTCAAGGGTCACCCTCAGGCAGGGATTCAAAAAAAGGGATTATTTCTGTTAAGGAAAATCAGACAATTAAGTCTAATAATGATTCCCTCGTGACCCAAAAATCCCCTGAATTTAGGCCCAAGAGATATACCATTTTAACAGAAAGGAAAACACAAAACGACAAATTAGAAGAAAAACCACTAATAAGTCAAAATACAATAACAATAAAAACCAATATACCATAAAATAACACTAAAGAAAAATTTGTGTTTTCCTTTCTGTTAAAATGGTATATCTCTTGGGCCTAATTTCAGGGGATTTTCGGGTCACGAGGGAATCATTATTAGACTTAATTGTCTGATTTTCCTTAACAGAAAAAATCCCTTTTTTTGAATCCCTGCCTGAGGGTGACCCTTGAAAAAGTCTTCAGGCCAAATTCTTTTATTTCATATTTTTTATTGGGTTTATTTGTTTTTCCTATTAACTTGATTTTTATACTTTTGTATCATTTCATCTGTGTTTTAGAAGTAGCTGCATTTGCGCTCTTTAAATACTATGAAGTTTTTACCAAAACGATATCCGAAACAGTTTTGTTTTCGTTTTCATTTTAGTTTCGTTTTCAAACTTTTTATTACTTTAGATTGGTTAATTATAT
>JAPMOR010100963.1:0-12340 GCA_026543865.1 Argiope aurantia
TTTACATATGCTCGCAAGAATAGAGAAAATGCAGTTGGACAGTAGAATCTCTGAAGCTTATTACCGCCTCCAACAAACAGGGGGAAATGTTTATTTCACGGGAGTTCCCTATCAGCGCGGTTATGTGTTTTTTGGTAATTTGAGGCGTTTCATTACCCCACTCGCAATGAGAGCCGGAAAATATCTAGGATGTCATTTATTAAGAACGGGTAAGAATGTTCTGACTGACGTGTCAGAGGGCGCCTCGTTCAGAGATTCTGCTCAACGTCGATTAAGAGAAACCTCAGGACGAATTACAGATGATATCTTTCAATAACTTGAACACGAAAGGAGTATAAAAAGAAAACGCTCGGCGACAAAAAGACACTCGAGGAAGAAAAAGCGATCTAGGAAAAAACGGAGCGAAGCGGAAGACATTTTCTCATGATGGCTATTTGTCTGAAAACTGAGTTAGATTTGTTCAGCGAAAATGCTGTTCAGCTTGCAATCGATGGATGGAAGTGCCTTCGTAGAAATTGAACCAGGCGCATCACTAACTGACAATTCACCTCTAGAATTTTTCATCAGCGGAAATGGAGATCAATATCTTACATTTAAAAATAGCACATAGTATCTTACATTTAAAAATTAAAGTTGTTAAGAAGAATGGCACAAATCTTCAGAATACGGATCACATAGCTCCCATAAATGATATCTTAAACACTCTCTTTTCGGAGTTAAGCGTTTTTTTAAATGATCGCCAAGTCATGAATCAGGTCAACTATGCATATCAGGCTTATATAGACTGTTTGTTATTTTCGTCAAAAACTGCTCAGGAGACTATGTTAATTTCTGCGTTATTTTACAAGGATACATCAAATCACTTCGATACGATGGGAGCAAATTTGTCTAATTTAGGATTTAGAAAGCGACAGAAATTATCAACAGAATCGAAAGTACTAGATCTAATTGGGCCTCTCCACATGGATATAGCTAACCAGGCGCGATTACTACCGAATGGCTTGGATGTGAGAATTCGATTACTCAGACACAAATCAGAATTAGCTTTGATGTCTTCTACTGCCGATTGTAAAATTATCATTCAGTCTGCGAGTCTTTTTATTCGAAAAGTAAATGTCGCACCGTCGATAATCATAGCTCAAGAAAAAGCGCTTGAGCGCGATTCGACGAAACTGCCAATAAGGCGAGCAGATGTACGAACATTTTTCTTAGCAAAAGGGCTGCAAAGTTTAACGATTCCGAATGCGTTTATCGGACCATTTCCATCACGAGTCATTTTGGGATTCGTGGCGAATGATGCTTTAAACGGAAATCTAGCTAAAAATCCTTTCAAATTTTCTCCTCACAATTTGAGTTATTTAAGTATTTCGGATGGAAACAAAATGTACCCCACAAAACCTTATACTCCAGATTTTGATTCCGACTCTTACGCTCGCAGCTGTTTGAGCCTTTTCACTGATTTAAATCGCTATCATAATTTTCAAAACATTAACATAAACTATGAAGAATTTAAATATGGTTATGCCTTACACGCAATCGATTTAACGCTTGATTTCGCGTCTAACGAGTCTCATACGAGCGTTATTAAAAATGGAAATAATTCGATTGAAATCAAATTTGGCATAGCGCTCACAGAGACAGTAAGTTTGGTGGTTTATTCAGAATTTCGAAACAACATAGAAATTGATCGATCACACAGCGTATGTATTGACTATTAGAAATGGATACGATAACGACTTGTCGTCTCGCCTGTAGTGATTCTATGATAAAACGAAAATTCGGAGGTGTTTACGCATGCGATTCGATACCACTAGTTAAAGGCGATTTTGTTTTGTTTGTTATTAACTTAGACGATATAGCTCGCCCAGGAAGTCACTGGGTTTGCGCATATTTCCGAGATGGAACAGTTTATTATTTCGATAGTTATGGCCTTTCACCTATTAATAAAGATAATGTCGAATTCTTAAAACGAAAAGCAAGTACTATACTTTTCAACAGAATATGTTTCCAAGATGTTGATACGTTTACTTGCGGACATTTCTGTTTATATTTTCTATATATATTTTCTAGACAGTTATCGCTGTATCCTCTAATTCTTCAAGATAAACAGAGAAACGAAATCATCGTGAAACGTTTCGTACAACAAAAACTAAAGCTACGTCCTTGTTGTCATTTATCGCATTATTCGCAAGTATGCAAGCCTATGAGCTTCATGTTGCAACATGAATAAGAAAGAATAAAATGTTTCAAAAAAAATCTATTGAAAGCCTTTGCTTGAAATTCAATGACATCGAAACAAACTGAAAAAAAAAATAGAATGTTGCTCTATAAAAGAAACATGAAACGAGTGCTCTTTTAGTGTGTTATTAGAAACAAAAGTATTAAGAAGTCTATCAGTATGGGGAGCCAAGATTTCGATTGGGTTGAGTTTTCAAAAAATACTCCTCTCACAGGGAAGATTATGAGATCGCTGCAAGATCGTTTGGATTTTTTGGTTATTTCTCAATATTAAATGCTTTCTGAAGACTTCATGGAAGATATCAGAGGCAGACTTGACTTTGACAAGCTATGCAGATACCAGAAATTATCAGAATCTTTTATCAGATGATGTTTAGAAAGAGGAGACCCAATAAATCTACCACTAATTTAAGAATTTCACTGTCTGCCTCCAAGCTTTATGCTAGAATTTCAGAGAGATTTGGAATGGAAGCGAATTTCTCAGTTTCAAGTTTTGAGCGAGGGATTTCTCATTGATCATAATCAGTTTTTGGATATGAATTTAGTATCTAGATACCATGATCTCAGCGAAAACACTATTCGACTCCTAAGCGATATATTGGATTGGGATGTGCTCTTGAAATACAAATCCACTCCTGGTTCATTGCTTTCCCAGCACATTGACAAAATTATGCAATGCGATTTTTTGGATCTGTCGCAATTACACGAAGGAGTGATTAACCTTGTCTTTAAGAGAATGGTTCTAATGTATCTGAAGAAAATGTGTTCCAAAGTTTGAAAAAAAAGGTAATGGAGGGAGAATATTACACCCATGAAGTACATGTCGCAACATGATTAAAGACATGTATATACAGACTGAAATTGCCTCGTATGTTCAGAAGAGCTACAACCATGGAGAAATACGGATATGTGATTTGCGACGCTTGCTCTATGCAGGAATATTTGTATATTCATCCTGCTTTATTCAATTCGTTTATTGATACTGTGCACCATGTTGTTTTAAGCCAGTCTCTAGATCATTCGAAGAAAGTTGTCTATTTCAAAGTATTGATTAATTCTGAGATTGTTCAATACATTCACGGAGACAATACCTCGGATCTATTTGGATTTTGTTTGTTACATAGAACAGATCGAGATGAAAAATTTAAACTACATTCTACATGCAAAAATCTTTATGATTGGATCTTCGATTGTTTATTGACTGCAAGAGAGAGTGAATCTGCCGAAACTGGCGGTTGTTCAAGATTTCAATTTGGATATTTTAAACTGCTGAATGAAGATGAAGTTATTCACCTGTTGCATATATTGTAAAAATACATAGCTGTGTTAACGTTTGCTACTTTATGAAAAAAAAAATTGGATAGCTAAATATTTCTGTGAGTGTGTATTGAAAGATAATGTCTTGTTCATCCTCCTACTATGTGAAAAAGAGTTGATTTTGTAAATGTATTTCTTCCATAACAGTAGAAAATGTATGAAAAATGAATGAAATGTTATATAAAAATGATAAGATTCTGTATATGTAACTACATTTGTAAAACGCTTTTTATGAAACAATAAAGGTTAATGTGAAATTTTCAAACTTTGTTTTCATATCTTTTTTTTCCTATCTCAACATTAGAAAAGATTTTTTGTTACAAATAACATTCGATAAAGAAACCTTTAATAAGATGGTTTTTTGTTTATAATGAAATAAAAAGGATTTTACAGAGAAACAGTTTGGATCTCGTCAAATGTGTTATTTCTAAGTTTATATATTTACCCTCACTTCAATTTATTTTGTGTGGGAAAATAAAAAACTCCGAATCCTATATTTTCTTGATAAGAAGGTTTTCTAGTTGACCTTCCTTTAAATTTATGTAAAAAAAATTAATTAAAACAATCTACTAACAATTCAGAAATAAACAATATGAAAATTAACTATATAAAATTTCCTGAATCTATATAATAAAATATACATTGTATTTAGAGAGCGCTAATGCTGCTACAACTAAAACACAAATGAGCTTAACCAAAATAGAATTAAAATAAATTTACATTCAAAATTCAAAAAGAAAGATAAAATGAATCTGGCTTGAAGACTTTTTCAAGGGTCACCCTCAGGCAAGGATTCAAACCAGGGATTTTTTCTGTGAAGGGTCTGACTCTCGTCCAACCAACTGACCCTTCGTGACCCGAAAATCCCAGAAAATTGAGGTTTTGGAGACAAAAATTAGTATCACAAGAATAAAAACATTTTCAAAAAACAATCCAGAAAGAAACACACAGCAAATCAAGCCACAAAATGCCAAGAAAAAAGAACCAAAATAATTTAAACCAGAAAGCTAAGTACTTACTAATTGAAAGTATAATTCCAAAAGACAATGTGAGGTGTAAACTTTTTAAAGACAGATTTGTTGTTACAGTAATAGATAAATCGGCAAATAATTTCGGTTTAATTTGTAAATATTATTATAAAGAACTTCTAATTAATGAATATAACTCGAATTCGACTTACAAATTAAATAGCACCAGGAAAAAGAAATTGGATAAAAGGATGCTGGCTTTCGCTAAAAGAACTAAAATTAAGACTTGCTCTTTAAACTACCCTTACCTATTCCCAACAATAAAATTTCATAAAAAACCAATAAAATTTAGATTTGTAACTTGTAGCACCGGTAGTTACAATTACTATACTGGAAAACATTTCTTTAAATACTTGAAAATTGTCTAAGACAAAATTAAAGATGAAGATAGTTTTATTATCAATAGTAAAAAAGATATCTTGGAATTTCTAAAAAATAACAATATTTATAAATTTAATACTTATGATTTTGAAAATTTGTACACTAATCTACTTCATGAAAAGTTAATAGAGGTCTGTACTATTATATATGACGAATATTTAAATAGAGATATTTTTACAAAAAGTAACTGGCTAGAGTTGTGTAAATTTAATATTAAAGAAAACTATGTTTTTAATGGAATTAATTTCTATAAACAAATAAAGGGGATTCCAATGGGAATAGCCTTTTCAAGTGCGTTAGCCAATATTGTCCTACATTGTTATGAAAAAGAAATAATTAAACACAACTTAGTAATAGGCTGGAGATACATTGATGACTTAATTTTGTTAAATTTGGATAATCCTAGTGATGTTATTAATTGTTACCCAAAGGATTTAGTTTTGACTCAAATAAACGAAAATCAACTTAGAGCTAATTATTTAGATTTAAATATTGAAATTAATAATGGAAAAACTTTAATAGGTATTTTTGATAAAAGGGATCATTTTAACTTTAAAATAATAAAACTTAGTAACTACCATTCTAATTATACTCTAAAATTTTCAAAAATTTGATTTTTTCACAATTTAACAGGATTAAAAAAATATGCAATAATAAAAGTTCGTATATTTTAACAACAATCTCATTGAGAACTTAACTATTAACGAATTCCCCAAAAACTTTTGCAATATAGAGGTTTTGATAAGAGAAGGACTGTCTGATTTCTGACTTCCTCCGGTTCGTTGGCTTTGAGTTATGACTCAACAGAGGACGCTTCAACTTTGATGACGTTACATTATGACAAAACTTAGTAAGCATATATAGCTGTAATGTGGAAAATTTAATTTCGGTTCAATTTAACGAAGCGCATTTGCTCTAACAAGTTTACACCTCACATTGTCTTTTGGAATTATACTTTCAATTAGTAAGTACTTAGCTTTCTGGTTTAAATGATTTTGGTTCTTTTTTCTTGGTATTTTGTGGCGTGATTTGCTGTGTTTTTTTTTCTGGATTGTTTTTTGAAAATGTTTTTATTCTTGTGATACTAATTTTTGTCTCCAAAACCTCAATTTTCTGGGATTTTCGGGTCAGGAAGGGTCAGTTGGTTGGACGAGAGTCAGACCCTTCACAGAAAAAATCCCTGGTTTGAATCCTTTCCTGAGGGTGACCCTTGAAAAAGTCTTCGGGCCGAATTCATTTTTTCTTTCTTTTTGAATTTTGAATGTAAATTTATTTTAATTCCATTTTGGTTAAAACAATCGACAATAGTTACGCGTGGGAAATTCGCGCGCGCGGCTTATATAAGCGCGGCTCTTACCATTCAGTTTTATATGTATTTTTCCAATCACAGATTGAGCTTCACAACATGGAAAGTGGTAAGTGCTTGCGTTTCATATTTTGTAGTTAAGATTTTCCCCTCTAGTCTCTAACAAAATATAAAATTCCCAAGTTAGTAATAAAATGTAGTGTGTCTATTTTAGATCGATAGTGTGTCTTTTTTAGATGGTCGATAGACTCCAAGTTCTCAACCTTCAGAGATGAAGACGAGGAAGAACGTAAATCCCCTAAAAAAAGAAAGTTTGATCTTAACCTCTCAGATGAAATTGAAAACCCTAAAAGCCTAATCCTACCATATTCAATCTACTTAGGCAAAGGACTCGGCATCGAGATAAAGGAATTTAGAAAAGCTTATTACATAACATATGTAAAATATAATGATAAGGGGGATATCAAAAATAGATTCAACATAGCAGTTGACCAAATTCAAACTTTTATTTTAGGATTGCAAAAAATGGCTGAATATATTAAGCAGCATTAATAATTTGGAGGAGGAGAAAGGATCGACTAAAAATGATAACTTTTTCTGAAATAAATACTGGGTTTCGGGATTTTAACCATACTTTAAGAGCTGAAATAAATTATAGAAGTATAGATTCTCTGTATACTGACATTAAATTACCTATATTACGAATTTTAAATACCTCACCAGTTTTACGCTTACGTTTGGAGATATGTGTTCATATTGTCTTCGCAAAAATTTTGCAAGACCACATAGAAACAGAAGAGCTAACTCAAAACTTCTACTTTTGCAGTAATGCATTGCGCATACTATCAAATATGCAAATTTATCCTGCTATTGATAAAGTGTTTCGTAAAATAATCAATTCTGTTGAAAACTTTGTTAGAAATCGTAGCGGATGGTCAATCAAAAAATTAATTACATTGATATATATATTGACAATTATTTAGAACTTAGAGGGGGTTGCAAGAATGCCTCATTACCATCGTTGTTCAATAAAAAATGTCTCCTAAAAGTCAATTGCGACGACGATAAATGTTTTTTATACTCTGTTTTAGCAAGTTTGTATCCTCAGAAAACTAATGCAAACAGAGCAGTCAAGTATAAAAAATATTTTAAGTACTTAAATTGTAAAAATTTAAAATTCCCCGTTAAATTATCTGCTATAGAAGGTTTTGAGAAAGTTAGTAAATTGCGAATTAATGTTTACTCTTATGATGAAAGTTTAATTTATCCTTTATGTATCAGTTCAAATAATTAACGAGAAATAGATTTATTTTTATTTGAAAATTATTACAATTTAATTAAAAATCTCAACAGATTGCTTAAACTCAAACATAATATCAAACATTTTTGTAAGTTGTGCTTATCGGGATTTCTTCGAGCTGAAACTTTACCTAGACATCAAGAGTTTTGTGTCAGTAATAAACCGCAACGTGTATCTATTCCAAAAGATTTAACTCTAAAATTTAAAAATTTAAGGAGGTGCGTGAAGCATCGTTTCGCTATTTTAGGCGATTTTGAATGTTTATTAAAAAAAGTTTCAACAGCAGCTTCAAATACTTTCACATGCATATAAACGGAAAAATTCATAAACTTAATGAATTAAATCAGTGAAATTCATAATATTGTCTTCTGATCACAATTGTAGTTCCATGTTAGATTTTTGTGTGTATCGATTAGAAAAAACGGTTTCCACATCAAGCATTCTCAAAATAGATTCAGTAAAAATAGTATATTCATGCCAAAGTTTTGTATTTTGTAATGCGAGAATCACTTGGGTTAGTAATTGCAATGTTTTTAGTGACCTTATCCAACAACAATTTTATGTACTAAATGATTGGGGGGGGATTAAATACAGGATATGCGAGAATCAAAGTGAAGGAGATCCAGAGGTATCTCTCTCATAGACATTAATGGCAACATTTTTAACATGGACATTCACATAGACAGCAGCGCCATATTTGTTGTTACCTGCGACTTGGAAATTTTGCTCGGAGGAATGACGTCATCTTCTTTGTGACGTCATAATACGGATGTCAACAAAGCAACTGCATTTATTATTTTGACTTTTTTCGGCCAAATTTCTGTCTTGGGATAATATCCACATGTAAATTGTTATCTGAATTTTTTTCCATTTATTTTTTCCCTTCTTATATATATATATAAAAAATTCATCCCTGCTTGTTGTGTACTAGTGAAATTCAGATGCATTATTACCATGTTTCAGATAGATTAAATTACATTTATCCTTCACAATAAAATCCCATCAATTTATATTAGTTATTTTAAGAGTGAAAATTAATTTCAGAAACTTTTTAAATTCTAACAAAATCAAATACATATATTTAGTATTACAGAATAATCACGTAATAAATAACAAACAACCCAAATATTGATGTATTATTTTATTGAAGAAAAAAATAATTGAAAACAATCCACATATTACATGGCAAAAATATTAATAAATATAGCACAAGCTCATTTGAAAAAGAAATTTCAATTAAAAATGAGGAGTGATTAGTTTTATAAATTTAAAATCTATGAGAAAAAGGTACTTATGTAATAACAATGCTAATTTTACAAGAAAAAAGTGCAATGGTCTTTTTTTTTTGTTTCGAAACATTTTATTATAAACTTTTAATTGTCCTTGTTTGGAAGGTGACTTGCAGGTGCTGACTTGTGTTAAATGATGTTAGTGTAGGATATACCAGATTTATAGAACATGGAATGTGTAGGTTCAATAACTGTAGGAGAATGGACTGTGGACCTCAGACATATGTGAAGCTTAAGAAGAAAGAATGTCAGCAAATGTATAAGGCAAATATTACAGATATGAAACATTCTGTTATCACATCATATTTATAGCATTAAATCCATTAAAATATATTATGAAAAAAATGTAAGAATCAATGAAATATAACAAGAAATATTATTTTATATGATTAAATTTACGAAATATGACAGTAATTCAATAACACAAAAGGAAATTTCAAATGTTTTCTTAATGAGGTAATTCTAATTAGTTCAAATTTATTTTTATATTTAATTTCAAAACAATTATTAAACATACCAGGTCTCCTCCGAAGGAAACTTGAATAATATCAATTCAGGTGTTTCATTCTGACTTCTACAACAAAGACAACATCTAAATTTGCTCACAGAGAATTTTCTCGATGATTTATCCGGAGTCGCACAAGGTCCGGAGTTCGCCTTAATTCTAAAAATATACAAGAAACACAGTACACAAGGCAGAAAAATCTAAAAAAAAAAAAAAAGAGAGAGAGAGAGAGAGAGAGAGAGAGAAAATGCACAAAAAAATAAATCTAAGCAAAAAAGTAATTTTAAATGCCAAAAGAAAAATAAAATGAATCAAGAGACAATCTTCAAGATTTCAACAACACGCTCAAAATGGCGACGAGTTTTGATTTCGTTTTCGTTTTGAAACGCATCAACACAGGTGCCGCTACAAACGTTTACGAAACTTCGAAGTGGAACCTCTGGATCTCTTTCTTTGTGGCGAGAATGCTTCTGGAAGACAATTTCTGTTGGCTTTTGCCTGAAGATAATACTAACTTAGATGAAAAGGAATCCACCTTCGCCTGCCTACTTGTCAAGAGGCTGCATGAATTCCTTTCTTTTACTGAAAATTATTTCTTTATTGACTTTGAATTAGTATCAATATTTTATTTGATGAGAGAAAAATAATCCATTTCAAACTTTCTATATCTGCAACCAAGACCTACAAATCAAGACGGGTGGCGCTGCAAACGGCTATTATCAATATTTTGAATCCAATTTTTATTTAGAGTAATTAAATATTCCTATAGATGACAAATGCTTTATAACATCAACTTGCACAAATTAATGTTAGCCAGATTCATAATTTGTTAAACATAATTTTTGCATTTGACTCATTTTACAATTTCTCATCAATTTTATTTCATAGGAAATCGTTCTTTTCGAGAATTCTTGTAGATTACTGGGCGCATAATTATTTTCACGATTTAGTTGAAATTGACTATTGGAACAATTTAACTCTAAATTAGTGAAATTTATCAATTATATTATTTGTGCTATGATGTGAAAGACAATTTGCAGACTTGTTGTATCAACTGAAGATATTTAAAGTAAATTTTTAAAATGTTGGCATGAATGTACAGGAAAAATAATTTTAAGCGTAGACACAGAACCGTAATAATTACTCACAAAAGAGAGCTTGACATTACCACTAGAATAATTAAACAGTATCCTATTTTTATAAATAAAAGATTCACATTGTCTTTTAACAGACCTGCTTAGTGAGAAAGTTCAAATAGTAATTCTGAAATGGATTAATATTTTGTTAATAAGAATAGCTTATCGTTGTCTAACAAGCAGTACTTATCAAATGTTTTCACGAGGATAAAAAATCACCATTTTTTTGAAATCAATAAATATTTATGATTTCCTCCCACATCTTATATGGACATGAGATGACAATTTCCTTCTAAATGCAGAGTGCAAGAAACAGAAATATTCGCCATTCAATGGTAATGAAAATTTGCCGTCCCCATCCGTGACCCTGGAGACCTAAAGCCTGCTAGCTATTGAAACGAATCATCACTGTTAGGCTGACGTTCAGAGAAGGGCGGAGTTTATCGTAACAAGTAACTTGCGATGTATAGCGTTCTGATTTCTCGACAATTTTCGTTTATTCTCTAAATTATCAAATAATTGCCTAGACACTATTTAAAAAATTTATTTTATATAAGAAATTGATATTTAAATTAATTATAATCGCGGTTTTAGAATTTCCAATATTGAACGCCCCAGTTTCTTGACAACTTTTGTTATTAAAAACACGTTCTCCAAATTATTAAATAGGTGCATGATGAATGCTAATTTCAGAATTATTTAATATGTGTTTGTGCAAAATTGATGTTTACATTAAATTTTCTCGGAAATGGAAACTTTTTATTTTTCAGAGATTTTATATTTTAAAGAAGGGGCTATTTAATAGTTAAACATTTACATATATAAAATAAAAATTGTTATAAACAAAAAATTTGATTAGTGATAATGGGAAATTATTCATCCATTTTTTATGCGTTTATAAATATTGGATTTTAAATTTTTTACTGGAAATGTTTATTTAAAAAAATATATCAAATCTCTGAACTGTACTGGTATAAAAGCATATCGTATTAAAGTTAATAAACATGAATGAATAAAGAAATTATAAAATGAAGAAGATTAAGACACATATAAAAAAAGAATTATTTATTTCGACATAATAAATAGCAAGAAAAAACAATACAATTATTCAGAAGTCGTGCATATACAAAATAGAAATACTACTAAAATGTGATTAATACATAATAATTACTTTTATGTGCTATAAAACAAAAAAATACTATTATTTAGAACAAATATATACAAATTAGAAATATGACTTCAAATATGATTTTTAACAAAATAAGAATCATGTCTAAAATTGTGATATTCATAAATGGCTCAGGTTATAATTTTACTAATCTTTAATAATATAAATACATTTTATTTTACACTTACATTCAAATAAACTTTTAAAAATAATTTTCACTTTATTCCTCCAAAAAATGTTTTTCCTTCTATACTTCTTACATAACAGTTACTTTTGCCCCTTCCAACTGATACAATTTCTTGCTAGGTTCTTTTTAACAGTGGAAGAATTAAAAAAAAAAGTTCCAATTTTTATTTTATTATTAGAAGCAGCTATATTATATTTACTTTTCTCTTTTAAGTTTTCTATATTTATATGTTAAGTTTTGAAAGACATGTATGGCGTAAACAAGAATATTATTGTATTCTTCTGTTTGTGGAGAAGTTTTTAAATTGGCGCCAATTTTTTGAATAGTTCTTCGATGTGGAAGAATCAGGGAATGGGAGTTTCTGATGATGACAAATTTGTTCGGTAGCAAGGAAAAATACTCTGCACAGCATTTTCCTTTAGCTTGGGCTTTTTTGGAGGAGCAGTTAATGTTTCCCAAGGACTTTTATTGTAGAAAGTAGTTCT
>JAPMOR010100968.1:0-23984 GCA_026543865.1 Argiope aurantia
ATTATCCCTAACTGAAGTGCATACTTATCCTTAACTGTTTAGAAATTAGTTATTCGGTCGCGATTATTTCTATATCCGTATTTCCTGAATATAGCCATAAAACTTTGAATGAGTCATATTGAAGTTATAAAACTAGTGCTGAACAAGAATTTTGCTTTGAAATATTTTCTTAGAAGAAAATAATTTAATGACGAAATAAAAATGTTTTCCGTTTTTTACTTGTAACTAAGTAAATTAGTACACTTACAAATTAGCGAGTTTTTTCTTCCTTGTTTTAGGACCAAGACGGTCCGACCAACGTCTTCAAAAAGCTCTCCTCAATGGAAGACGAAGAGAGCGAAGTGGAAGATGCCGCACACGCCCCTCCGGCCTCGGTGCTGCATCGACGACGGGCCCTGGTGCCCCCAAAGGTAAGGAGACATCTTTTCCGGATAAGTGCGAATCTTTTAAGTATCGAGAAGTGATAGTTTCACAACAACAACAAAAAACAAGTTTCTATGGTCTCAGGATATTCCTTAAATTAAAATTTCAGCGTGAATATTTATATTAATATTTGCATAATCATTTTATAACATGAGCTATCTCTTCTCTAGTTTATCATGTATGATTAGGTATTCTCATCATTTATGCATACCTTGTCTCGCCTATTACTTTGCCGTCTCTTTTTCTACAGCAACCTTCATAACTTACAATTTCACATATATGTCTCTATAAGGCTGCATTTATCCTGGAATAACTACTGCTCGCAATAATAAGAATGTAACCCTCACTCAAAAATCCGGATGAAAGAACTAACAGTGGATATTAGGAAACGAAATCGGAGCATTAAAAATATTTTTATTGTTAATTCAATTGGACTTGTGAACCATCACTTCGGCTTGAACGTAGAAAAAAATAATAAACAAATATCAAAAATCTCAAAATAACCAATTTTTATACGGAACACGTACAAAATTTCCCAATCAGCAAAATGTGCCCATCCTCAAATAAGGTCATGTACAAAATTTCAGCAATTTATCACAAAAAGTCTCAAAGATATAAAACTGCATAAATGCTGACTTGAACCACTTTTCGATGCCTGGGTATGAGCTCACAAAGAGGGAAAATCATGTCGGATGTTCGTGGTTTAGGGATCGTACACAAATTAACAAAGAAAGTAATGATTGACTAAATAAATAATAATTTTGCTATTTATTAGTTCAAAAGTATTAAAAATTTGTGGAAATAATAACTTAAAGGAAAGATTACATAAGGAAGTATTACTTAAGTTTTTTTACAAGTTTATTACTGTGCTATTTTTAAGTTATACTCTGTAAATCATGATATAAAATTTTAAAGTATTTTTTCAGAAAGCATAGATTTTAAAATTTGTATTTAAAACTAAAGATATAAAACATGTTTTATTTACCTATGATGCATTACTGTTTCGTGTCATCTGCACTGAAGCTGTAAACATTTGCATTTTAATTTGTGATTGACCTTCACCAACTTTGTTTTAACATAATTTTGAGAGGCTTCATGATAAAATTCTTAAATTTTGTACATGATCTTATTAGAGGATGGGGTACATTTTACTCACTGAGAATTTTTTTTTGTATGGGGTTCGTATAAAAATTTAGATTTTGTATTTTTTAAAGTTTAATCCCCTTAAAATTTTAATCGATTTCATAACATTTTGTACCTTTTATTACGCAACTTTGTAATTTACAGTATATGTCTGTGATCAATATTTAAAGAATAAAAGCCGCGGTCAAGGTTTTTGAGACAACCTGTATATATATGTGTGTGTGTGTGTGTGCGTGCGTGCGTGCGTGTGCCGAAGGATCGCAAACCAGCTAACCGGAGCAGTATTTAAAGACACAAGGTATGCAAACGCACAACTTAAATACACGCTCGTATTTGATGTCACAGTCAATCGAAAGCTTAGTGCATCAAAAAAGACATTGTATGCCGAATGCATAAAGAGGAGTGATAATGTGCATGATTATACTAACTTATCTTCCATCAAATTTGATGTCAAAAGAAAGACAAAAAGGGGGAAAAAAGGTCACTGGTAAATCGCTGTCCAATGGATATTCTCTCTGCTTTCTCAAATATCTGTGCATGTTGTGAGTCAGTAATAAAAAAAAAGTCGACTGGAACCGAGATATTTTTATTGTCACTTAGCCTCCCGTGGTAGCCAGCTATTATCACTTTGTAAGTGACTTCTAAGAAATTCATTTTATTGTCTGCACACAACAAATTTGCCGTGTCCACACATAAAGGGTACCAGAAAAGTGACAGGTTTTTTTTATTTTTCTAAATATTGCATTTAGAAATGTAACTTCCAGTGCAAATTTTCATTAAACAAAGTAGACAACTGTATGAAAATACTTTAAATTATATAAAGTTAGAATTAAAAAGTTAACAGTAGTTAAATTTTTATATGGATTTTATAGTGTAAAAGTGATAGTTTTATTGACTGCTTACAGGTTTATCTTATATTAATTATTGTTAACAGAAACATCAAATACACAGTTTCACGTTTCAGTAACAAAATTCGCAGAAATATGTTTGTTTAAAAATTTAAAAGGGCTTATCACAAATTTAGATAGAAACATTTATTACATTCAAATTTCGATATAAACATTCAATATATCAAACTTTGAGAAATTGAACACTTACGATGTCTCAGAAAAATAATGAAATACTGATTTTTTGTTTGTTTGTTTGCATGCTATTCACTTTCCAACAGCATGATATATTTCAGTAACAAATAACGTTTGAAACTGTTAATGATTTCTATTGTATGGAATCGTAATGACCGCTTAGTAGCAGAAGAATATTAGCATCATTTTCCGAGTTCCTAGAAAATGATTTAAAGAACGATTCAGCGATTTCAAATGACTGGATTCTTACTCCTCCGGGGATGAAGAGGCTTTATACAAGTGATGCAGAAATTTACATTTTGTCTGATTTATTTTCTAACTTATCATCATGCTATGGAGCGAAGAATCTGTACAAAACTCAAAAACGACAGCTCGGAGAATACTTTATTTGTATCCATACAACATTTGTGGCTCCATAGACAAAGCCTATCACATGAGCCTGCTTGAAAGTCTCTCTCCATGTTGGTTTTTGTGAAAATTTTGATGGGTTTGGTTCTAAATTTCATAAGCATCTACACTCTAGATGTTAAATCAGCGTCTAACTCTCTAAACATGATCATTACACGTTTTGTAATTAGCGCGTTAACTTATATAGACAAACTTCCGATAAATTTGACAGAAATCTACAAACTTCATAGATATTGCATATAATAAATATCAGGCATCTATCTGAAAAACCTTTTTGAATTATCATATTCACAGACAGATAGACAGACATTTTAACAAAAATACATTTGAAGAGGTCGAAAACGTGGAGATTCGTCCAAATTTCGATTTCAAAATTTTTACAACTTTCTCTAGAATTTTTTTTATACTTTCTCTATATTTAGTACACGAGAAATCAAAAACAAAACATATCTACAGCAGTAAACATTCAATGAAATAAAAGCTCATCTAATATGTAAAACTGTATAAACCAGTTATTAAATGGCAAAACACACAGTTACATAGAATTTCAAATAAATATAATAAGTGAATAATAATAAATCTCTATGAACCATTCGATGTTTAATTTTTTTAAGTACCAACACAGAACCACATTTTCTCAATATGCAATTATTATACATATGAATTCTATAAATAAATCTTCTAATCCAAAATAATCAACCACTCAATCAATACACTTTTTTTAAATCTAAACCTATGGTTAATTTCTAGAGCTCAAACATTGATTAAACGTTCTGATTTATGCAATGACTTTTTTCAATGTAAAATATTATCAAATCACGTATTTTTATTTTCATTTGAGGTTTTTATTAAAGGAAATTTAGAAATAAAAATACAATTGAAACATAGTAATCCACATCATCAATATTGTTACAAACCTGTAATGTTGCTTCCCAGCATGGTTAGTTCAATCACTAGAAAGACTATTTTAAGATCAGCTCT
The DNA here is from genome assembly GCA_026543865.1 of Argiope aurantia. NCBI lineage: Eukaryota > Metazoa > Arthropoda > Arachnida > Araneae > Araneidae > Argiope > Argiope aurantia. The sequence goes on from JAPMOR010100968.1 coordinate 4,038, forward strand.
GTTGGATGCTGATCGGGTGCCGGGTCAGTAATCTCAGAGCTTGGCGACAAACTTGGCGATTTTGTGACGAATTTGGTGACTTTGGTAACAAAATTGATATTACTGGAAACTTTCAGATTTTTAGCAATTGAGCCAATAGGAATAGAGATACGCCTAATTGGTCCAGAACCTTCTCCGCCCGCCTTCCGGTAACTATAAAAGACCGGCAGTCTCAAGTTACAGGGTCGAAATCGTAGTCGGAGTCGTAGACAAGTATCGAGTTGTTCGAGAGGAACTCGAAACAACAAGCGTTGTGTGAAGCTCAAGAGATTTCTGAACTGAGTTGTGTGCCGAGTCCTGGTGTTTAGTGTGGAAGCAGCATCGAGTCCTGGGAGGAGTAGCAAGTCGTCTAGTAGACGAGTCGGCAGTTGGATACAGCTGAAATGAGAAGACACTGGATAATTGCAGCCTTTGGTAAAGACCGTAGAGGGGAGCTACTTAAATTAACTCTCCTGCTGAATTCTGTGTGGCCGCTTTGTGTGCTGTGATTGTTATCGCTACCGATTACTACTTGTGGGCTACTGTGTGTTGTAGTATTCTGCTGTATGCTTCTTGTCTTCGTCTCAGTTGTATATATGTCATCTGTGTATTCGTCGGTTGTATATTTGTCGTCTTCGTGTTTAATAAAAGTCGTCGTCCATTATTGAGGCCTGCTGATTGTTTTCACACCATACGCCCACTACAAGCGAACCCTGTGAGTTTACGAACTTAGTAAGTGAAATTGAAGTTTCCATAACAATAACAATAAAAACAAATGGGGATCTGAGAAGAACGGAATCGTTTAAATTTAGCACTAAAAGTTAATGCCAGAAGTACACTGAATATTTGTTAAAGTACAACAAGATCTGAGATTGATATATCTCTTCGTTCAACTTCAAAGCCAGGCCAGAAATGTTTTCAGTGTTTTAAAGGATTATGGGGGCGTCGATATCATAAAATTCGCCAGTCTCATTACTCATTTTACAAAATGATCTGCCACCTCACTGCCTAACTTTCCGGCGTACACTTTCATTCAGGATGAGCTGATGATGTCAGGACCTAAAAAAAATATAAGTATTTAATATTTACAGTGAAGTTTTATTTAAATTTGTAACTACTTAGAGCTTGAATGAATGAAATGTATTTAAATATTTACTAGTTTAACGGAATTGAAATATTTACTTATTATTGTAAAATATTTTTTTTTTTTACCTGTAAAAAGTTTTACTTTATAACCATTTACCAAAGCCCACTTGACCACAAAATCGGTCGCAAAGAGGCCGGTCTGTAAATCAGTATTGCAAGATTCAAACTTAGAATAATAACCCAGTTGTGAAATATCGTTTCTAGAGGTTGCGCGGCAAACTCATTGTTGTCACCAACCTTAGATCTTTTCGCGGACACTCAGGACTCATCACTTTTTCTGGTTATTCAATTATTTTTAAATTTGCGACAAGCTTCTGCTTGGATAATAAAACAAAAGAAATTTTAATCAAAATATCAATTAAAAATAAAATATCCTTTCCCTCGATGGTTAACGAATGTTATTTTTTTTAATTGTAGATACAATTAAATGCAGTAGGATAATTCCTTAAGAGGAACTTTCAGTGCGTTCGTTGGGAAAATGCAATAGACTTTTTTAATAAGAAAAAAGTACTATTTGAATGATTAACCATTTTTTAATTTATTCTTAGGTTATTTTATTGACCCAAACCCCAATGCAGCGAACTTTCAATAACAGAATAGTATTTAATTACATATAGAAATTAAATTTAATAAATATTCTGGATAAATAATATTAAATTTAAAATCATTATCCATGATACTGTATAATATTAAATAATAATCCATTATACTGTAATTATTATGGATAATTTTATTATCCATGATAATTATAGTATTCTTATTAATTAGAATATTTTTGCTTATAAACATATTCGATATAGATTATTCTAGTTGCCTTTGAAGATCAGCTGATTCAATAATATTAATGAGCGCAAAAAAATTGTCTTTTATGTATCACTTTCTCATCAAACTGTTTCAAACTTGAAATATTTATGGACTCTAGAATTTTCATCTGTTCGTTGCTCCGCTCCTCCGCCGAGTAATCTGACATCCGATTGGAAATTTGAACCTTCATTTGAAATAGAAAAATTAAACTGTCGATAAATTTTTGATGAATCTGTACATATTCACAAAAAAGTAGAGTCATTTTACCTTGAAATTTTATGTCTCATAACTTACATAATTTATTCAATAAAAGTATTTTAATTAAAAAAAATTATGTTGAATAATTTACGAAAGCAATCTTTAAACTAAAAAACAACATTATAGTATTGTCCATTCAATTATATTACGGAAATGAGCAACAATGATTAAAAATGGACAAAATTTAAAAGAAAAATTCCGACATTTTTTTATTTCCGAAGTGAAGCTCCGATTGACTATAAAAGCAATAAAATTTCAGAATTTTTTTGAAAATATGCTTTAAACGTAAACCTAAAATATTTTTTAAACTTCATAATATTACATAGAAAGATTGTATGGCAACACGGAATAGGCGTATTAGGAAAAATAAGTTTTTGGATTATAAGATGATGTAAAAACTATTTTTAGACTGTCACGATGAAAACGCTTCAAAAATTCGCTTAATCTATACTTATAATAAAGCTCAATGTGTGTGTGTGTGTGTGTGTGTGTGTGTTGGCGCTCTACAGGCCAGACCATTCAACCTACAGCTACCAAATATGGCACGTGTATATCTTGGAGGCCGGGAATGTGCACCTGGGGTTATTTTTTCTAATTTTTAATTAGAATTTTATTTATTTAAAAATTAAGGGAAATTTTGGCGTGTTTCTGTTATAACTTCCGAAAATATTACCGCACAAAAAAGATTTTTACATCAAGTTAAAGATCAAAAATTTATCTTTTAAATGGTACCAATGTTTTAACCTTAAAATTAAATTTCTGTTTTTAATGAATTTTTAAATAAATATTTTTACTCTATTTTTCAACAATTTCTTTCGTGCAAAATAAAAATAAACGTTTCGCATTCCTGGGAAAAAAATAGTTTTTTTTCAAAGTGTTGCCATCACATTGATTAAAGCACCAATTAAAAATAAATTAAATCTTTTTGGAAATGAAATCTGCAAAAATATAATTTTTGTCACGTGTCTGTAGGAAATGAAACAAATATGAAATATTATTTTTTCTAAAAAATAAATTCAAGAAAAATTCTTTTATGATCTTTTACACTCTCTATATTACTAATCCAATAAATAAGTTTTATTTTAAGGCAAGTTTTGTTTAATATGAACAGGATATCCATTCAAATCATGGCCACACAGCTAATTTGTAAACCTTTAGTAAGACACAGATCTGTTGCGACATAAATCGTAAATATTTTATTTAAAAGTAGCAAACGATTATTTTAATAATTATAAATTTTATTTTGTAAATAGTTGTGAAATTCAGATTGGCAACAGTGATATTTTTGGAACTTTTAATTTGTTGTTTAAAAACGATGCTAGAATTTTGAATGAAAATAAGTTGATGTAAATTTGATAATATTATCTATAATGTAATAAGATTTAGTTTCATAATAAGTTTGTCTGCATTCTATTTTTGTTGACGCACGAACACAACAGATTTACTAAAATGGTTTAAATAGAAAAATGATTATATTTTATGTAACTTAATTCAATAAATGCTCTAATAAATAACGAATTTTTGATTTTACATAAAGCTTCTGCTGTCGAAATCACGAATAACAAAATGCTCTTGAAACACTAATATTTTAAATAAAAAGAGTTAATTTCCATTCAACTAAATCAATCACTTAAACTGACTGATTAATGAAAATTTGAATATTACTATTCTATAAAAAAAGATAATTTTAGATTTTCCATCGATCGTTTCAAAGAAAATACGCCAATCAGCGCGCAGGTTTCCATAAGATTAATTGGCATAAGATTATGAAAACGTTGAGTTTTTCTAAATTTTTAACGTTCAAAACTTCATAAATAAGTCTTAGTTGATCGTGGAAAATAGAAACATTCATTTATTTATTTAAAATTTGGTGTGTCCCGAATATTTCTGAGAATATGATACCTTACTGCATTAAATTTAGACTTCATAATTTTTGAAATATATTCATAGGCCGGAACAAAATATTATTGATTTCATTTCAATCTTTTTGAAAGCAAAAGTAAAAACTGAATTTTATGCTGAATCTGAGAAAGTTTTGTTGAATTATTGTTTTAGATATTACATAAATTATGAAAAAAATTTTGTAGTTCACATAAGACTTAAATACCGAGCGATTCTGTTTGCAATACTCATATTCTATAATAATTGTAATAAATAAATAGCAATAAAGATGATAAATAAAATAAAACGCTTGGTTTTATTAAAAAATATCTTTATATTAATTGCAATTTCATCATTTTCACTTTAATTTAAAGTTTGGTATGACTATCAAAATGTGAAGATTAAAATTGTTTTGTTTGAGAATCTATTAAGAGACCAGTTACTTAAAATATTTAATTGAAAGTTGTAGCGAGCGGTAATATTGGCGAACCGGCTGGTCGCCAAAGGCGGCTAGTTTTTAATAAAAATAGCTCCTCAATGCTCATTTCTCTTTTTCAATATGAGTATTACCAATACAGTATCTGCACTAATGGTTAGCTCTAGATCTGATAGCTTATCCTGCATATTTATATGTATATGTATGTATATATATGCATATATGCACGTTTCTTTTTATTATCACTAGAAAGATGATAGCATTATTACCGTATGCAAAACATATGTTGAAGTTTGAAGGGTGGAAAAAAGAATGTCTATATATTTCTCCTAGGTCACTTTCTTGTATCCTTTTTTCTTCTTCTTTCTTTCTTTAAAGTATAACAAGATATGGTTCCTGGATCAATTTTTCACATTTTGCTGAATAGATATTCTCATTTTCTAGAATTTATGTAATCTTGAAGCGGCGCTCTGTGTACTAGATTATAAATATTTTGCTACACACGGTTCCACCATTATTTCTGTGACTAGTTTCGGGAATATTTTCTTATAAAAATGGCTAATTTTCAGAGAGATACGTTATCATCGATCACTACTGTGGTTTACTTTACCCGAACTTTGAAGTTATTTAATAAAAAAAAACTGTATATTACTGACTTTGAAAAATAGGATATTTATCGAATATATCCCATCGTAATTCATAAGTGCTATTCTTTATCTTGTTTGTTTCGTCTGCAAACACTCTTATATATATTGACTTCACAAACAAAAAATGTATCTTCAACTGAAAAAGGAGTGAAATCCCTCATAAAAAATAAAAATGTATTATTATTAAGCTCTACTTCAATTTATAAATTTAGCTTAAGGAATTCTTGGGAAGTTAATTTTATAATTTATATAATTATTTCCTCCACTATATTTACAGGATTTACGTAATTCATTACAATTAGAGTTCAGGATGAATATAAGAAAGTGAAAGCATTTGTAAAATCGGTTATAATAAACGAAACAAAAAAAATAATAATTCATTTTAATTTTTTTTACTAATTTGTCTCATTTTTTCTTCTTCTTCAAATTTTATATTTTTTTAATAATATTCTTTCCAGCCAACCTATTTTTAAATCAATTCGATCCATTTTCTAGTGGTCATTTTATGTGGCATTTTTTTTTCTGTATTTAACGAGGAACTTTCTCGGTGGTAGGTTTCATTTGCTGATTTGTAGAAGGGTTCACGGAACTCAAATATTTCCATGATTAGCACCTTGTTTTTGAATGGCGGAAGCGACGTTACATTTCAAAGTAGATAACAAAAATGAAGGAGCCTTAATATTTATAAATAAGTGAAAAAAATGAAGATAAAATTTCTAAGGTGTGGCGATAAACAGGAATCTCGAGTTTCCTCTTTAGTTTTATATATCACGTCTAAATCACAGATTTTTCCAAAATGACATCTAATGAAAAGATATAACATACATTTGTAATGAATTTAGCATTACATAAATTGAAGCAGGGCAAATAATACTCTGAGAATGTCATTTTGTAACCGTCATTTTTTTCAGTTTGTAACGCGAACACACGATTAGATCATCGTTCTTGTAACTGTTTTGTCCTTTGACTCATTGAAGCGAACTTTGCGTATAAAATATGACATGTTTTAGAGTTTACTTTATGATTGAACGCTAATGTTTTTGAGCTACTTGAGTTTTATGGACAGTTTGAATTATAAAATTATTTAATGAGCTGCGACATTTTTTTATAAAAATTTATTAATTTTTTGGGGTTATTTGGGGTTTATTAATTTTTGGGGGTTAAATGTTCAAATATATTTGTATATTTGTATATATATATACTATTTTCAATTTTTTTCCCCAAAATAAAAGCATCCCAATTCCTTGTGAATTACATTCGGTGAAGAACACAGGCAGCATTATTTAAACAATTTCTTCATTGTCCTCGTATTTAATTATCGCGAATGCTTCCCCAGCATCGCGATTTAATTCACTCCTGAGCCAAAGCTCTGAGATAAACGGAAAAGCAATCGCACGTCGTCGTCACCTAACAAATCTTTATACGCGCGGAACGGGGGGGGGGAAGCATTAATCCGGTGCAACTTTCAAACAAAAGCAAACTTTCGTGTTCTGGAAATCCCATCAGCCTTTTGGTTTGATGTCACCGAGTCTTCATTAGCGATTCCAAATAATTTCATCGTGGCTGGAGATCTCGTTCCGATGGTTTCGAGAGCTTAAAATACTTCCAAGAATTAATTATCGAAAGCAACCGATTGGGAAAGTAATATATATATGTACATTTACAAATTTACGCTCAGTGGAATGATCGATCTTTTTTCCATAAGGCGATGACATCCATTAAGGCGGACTCTGTTTTCATTTACATAAATATTTTGTTTCTTAAGCCTTATTTCGAAATGAATTTCAGCGCATTCTTAAGGAGCATTTGTAATGAAGATAAAAACAAAAAAAAAACGCTTTTTTATTATTGTATGAAAAAAAATACAGAAACTAATTATTCGTGAAAAAATTTAACATCAAAACAGAATTGGAAAAAGTACATAGCGTTGTTAGGAATACTCCAAATAAATTAGAATTTTTATCATATTATAATTCTTATTGAATATATACTTATACTAAAATATTCATATATTATTAATTAATATTTTAGTAACTTTAGTCATTGTAATTGGATTTTTTTCATACTTCTAATATATTTTTAATGAATATTTAGAAGTTTTAGTTTTTATGCTATTCCTTATTGATGAGTTTTTTGTGCTATTATTTATAACGCATTAGGCTTTGGCGAATTTGTTTTGACCTCAAAATTTCTCATAAATCAAATTATTTTCTACTTTTTGGCACATTGAGAAGATTGTATAGTAGAAACTTTTATTACGGACTTTTTTTATTCTTTAAAACGGTATGAGCCAAAAGATCGCTTTTAAATTCTGTTCTGTCATTACGAAGAAGACTTGAAATATTGCGTCCAGAAACAACACTCTTGCACTATTGCGCCGACGTGCAAAAAAGGAGAGCCGCTCACAAGATTTGAGTCGTAGAAACAATGTCACTACGCAGGGACGGTCAACAAAAAATTCGTAGATAAATCATAAAAATACTGTTAGAAATTTTAAATTCAATTGCAAAACATTCATTCAAAAAATGAATACAAGTTATCAACATACGGTCATTGCATTCCTGGTGTCATTGTTCCAGACTTCTTAGAGAAGAACCAGAAGCCATATAAACGATCTCACACGCAGCTATTTCAAAGCATAGATGAAATTCGCAGATCTCAAAAGCACGGATAAAAACACAAATCTTATTCTCAGAAGCGTGCACTTCGGGACATGAAGAAACAAATACAAAACCAATAAAAAAGGAAGCATTTGCTGAATATAACAATTTTTCATCTTGAATCTTCTTCTCTTTTGTTTTTGCAGTAAATATTAGTATTTATTGGACTGTTATAATATGTAAATTCATAATTAATATGCATTGCAACAAAGTAAATGGAATCAATTTATGTCGAAAATACGAACTGGATCCACGCAGGACCCTTCCTTTTTTTTTTAGTCATCCCCATGGTTTACTTTTCTGCATCATTCATTTCAATTGACTGTAAAAATTTACCATAACTCATAAAAAAATTGCTTTTACTAAATGCTATTTTTTACTTAAGTGCTGTAAATGAATGGCACCTGAATTCTCATCCATTAGTATTAAAAATACAGAATGAAAACGTACGTCATTTTTTCCCCATTCTTAAGTACTTGGCCTATTAAGTATTGCACAATTGAGATTCTGACTGACTTTCAATACATTATAATATTTAATTTATTACACTTATTATACTATTTTAATGTTATCTACAATAATATGAAATACAGTCTTTAGCCTTCGATCATCTGCATTTTACTTGCCCATATTTGATATATATATACAAAGAAGAAATACGATAACAGTCACGATATTCAGTTTATACCTGCTGCGTCAAAAGACACGCTTTTCGGAATTCCCTCTGTTTATGAAGATGATAGCACGGGATCGGAACGGCGCGCAGCACTGAGGTCGAAATCGTAGACGAAATGTTGCCCGAAATCCGTCCGGAGGAAATTATCTGCCCATTACTAAAAGAAGGTGGGAATGTTAACATTCATAAAGGCAATGATCTACATAGATGAACTTTAGCATAATGTTATATAAGCTTCATTGTATACCTGTATTGAATTGTGGTTCAACTCTGTGACCTGATTGACTGTCTGTCAGTCTATTCCTGTATATATTAACGCGATAGTTCATAAGCACTGCAAGACAGAAATAAAGCTTTTCATTTAAATTGTGTGGAAAAATGGTAGATTTATATCAAACTTTGGGTCCAATCAATCGATTTCAAAATGCGCCCTCAATGTTTTCCACTTTATGACGAAGTTAAACAAAACAAAAAATGTCAATATATGAAAGTATAAGAGTAAGTGAAGGGTTCTGCCATATGTATATAAACTTTCAAACTCCAGAGCACATTAGAATGAAGTTAAAGAAAGTTTCGTGAGCAGTGGATAAACTGCGGAGAGAAATTTCGACAAGTGGCGTGGAGGCACCGCACAGAAACGCACCTCCCAGCAGCAAGTTTTGCGCATCCAAACAAAAACAAAAGAATCATCTGTTTATCTAATGAACACCATTATGAAACCATTTGTGTGGTTCAATTATTGATGTCGTATTCCTACTGCTAAATGAGATTTAGTTTTATGGTATCTGCTACTGTCTTTTTCTGATGACAGGATTTTTCAGTAACAGAACGAAGAATCTACAGGAAAGATAAAAATATTTTTGCATTAAATTTTATAAAAAGAAAAGGTCATCAATGCTAGACATTCATTTTCATTACTACTTATTTCTCGCTTATTCAGGGCAAACTCTTCAACTGAATGAACCAAATTTTTACAGGCAGAAGTACAATCGTAACATTTAGACAAAAGCTATCATTGGCTGCTGCTACAATTCAATTTCTTGCGTCATTTCATTTCTTTTTTATGACTCCAGCGGAAGAGATTGTAGAGGGGGGGAAAAATGCTTAACTGTATTCGCCTTCAACTGTATTCGCCTTAACTGTATTCGCCTAAAATTGGGGAAGTATGCTTAACTGTATTCGCCTTCATATGATACGCATTGAATTCACTTTAACTTAAGGCGCTTGAGGAGCCGTGGTGGCCTGGTGGTAAGGTCTCGGCTTCGGAACTGGAAGGTTTCAGATTTGTGGCCGATTTTACAGAAGAACCGTAGTATTAACGAGTCTGATGCACGTTAAATCCGTCGGGGCCAAACATCCTTCCACTGGTGTGGTGTGGAAGTTTGGAGAGGAGATGTCAGCTCAGGTGTCGTCCTCTCATCTGACCACGGTTCAGAATGATGAGGTCCGTCCCAAAATAGCCCTAGTGTTGCTTTAAAACGGGACGTTAATATAATTAAACTAAATTAAACTGAACTAAGGCGCTTCATAGGAGATGCAATAAATTACGATGAAACGCTATTTCTAGGGAAGCACTCTTTAAGTTTATAAAGCAGAGTTCAGCTTCGAAATCGAAGCAAAAGATCTGGTAAGAAAATTTGGAAGTTTTAGTGATGAGCAACTTTATTTCAAGAGGAGGATATTTTGATTTTAGAATGTCCCATTATATTACTTCTGCAAACTTTTTCTAAAAAAGAAACATCCATTTAATTCCTCTGCTACGTTCTTCTAAAAAAAATAATAATTTGCTGCACTTTCAGTTCAAAACTATAGTTAATTATTACCAATAAGGTGAATTCTATTGTAAAACCTGAAAGGGCTGGGTGGGAAGAAGTATACGAGCAATAAAAACCATGGCACATTTTATGTTTGATCTCGTAATAAGATGAAGGGAATCGAATATGCATTTCCTTTCCACTCATTGCACTCAAAATTTACTGCAAATCTACATTTAAGGAATCAACAACATTCTTTTTTATTATTATTATTTATTTAGCTAGTTGTATTGTATGATTTATGGTATTTATAAACACTCTAATAGGCATGTAGAAATTTTAACCTTTAACGAATTTGATAAAAAAATCCTATAAAGCTAGAATTCTAATTATAAAATGAGAGGCGTCAAGCTCATTTAATTTTTTAATATCAAATGGACGGACAGCTTCATGACAATAGATTTCATCTAAAATTTATGATTAGTTTGCAATTTTAGTGTTAAAACCAAAAGCTAAATTTTATTCGGATTGCTTATTTTATTTAAAAAACAGATATAAATACATCATTTTTTTTCAAAAGAAAGCAAAATCTCCAGAGAAAAATGTTCTTAAAAATATAATAATACCGAATACTTCTTAAAATTTGAAAACATTTTTTGCACACCCGAAGAGTTTTTAAAGTAAAATTTCATCGAAATTTGTTTTTATCCATAGTTTTGCCTCAATAAACAATTTTTATATGAGAAATAAAAGTGTTCTTAAGTGGGATCCTTTAAACCAGAAAAGAAATGATGCTTATCACGAACAGGTGACTGATGCAGAATGAAGTGCATCAGATAATTTACTTCCGAAGTTCTACTCTACTTTTATAAAATGATATTATTCGATAGATAAAAGCATCGGGACGATTAAGGCGGGGACAAAGTGCTTTCGTATCAAAACCTTCATTTGTTTTGACCGCTGATATCTTACCGCGACTCCACAGGTGTTCTAATCGCAGCCTAAGGAAGGTGCCTCTGTCTTTGATAACTTTCACCAAAAATGATCGGGATACTATGAGACGGTTCTCGAGAGGCGAAAGTCTCGTTTTGTCGGATAATTATGGACCAAGAGGAATTCAGAGAGAGAGCCTGCACAATGGGGTCTGTGACCCAGTTACGGAAATCTAGAAAGTGCAGAAGAATCAGCACTTTTCGCCGAAAGCTTAAAACTGAGGTATGAAAATTTTCAATTAATCTTTCATGTGAATCGCAATAATTTTAATATTTAAAATGAAATAAATAAGTTTTACAATACCATTTATCACTTATTACATAATGTAGTTTGAAATTTATTTTTCAACTTTTTCACAGAAACGGATTAAAGAAAAAAAAGGAATGTAAGAAAATATAGTTTTCCTATCTAATGTATGATTCAAGTGACTCTCGTATTGTTTTCACATTTCAATACTTTGCACCCAATTTTACAAATTGATTGAATTTTGAAATTAAAAGTAAATACTACCCAAATACATATTGTGAATTTACTTGTAAAATAAAGCAAGCATTGTTGCAATTGAATAACTCTTCCTGGCAAAGAGGTATTTCGATTTATTCTTAAACATGTCACATGAATAGTAATATACACTTGTAATTTTTAATGATAACACTGAAATATATCCTAAATTCAAAAATGAATGCAGAATATGCCTTTTCTGTCTGATTTGTCATTCGTGTGATTTGGCAATTCATTTTAAATCATCACCACCCTTCATTTATTATTTGGACCCTAAATTACCATATGAATTAATGTTTTTTTCTCTCCTGATGGATTCTAAATCTTTTAAATTTTTAAAAAATGTCGTTTGTGACTGTACTCCAATAAGATGTAGGTCAATTTTTATGAATGGCATTGTATTTTACTAAACTATTGGCGTCTTGTCCTGTAAAATAAGCATCTGCATTACTCTCATACAATTTGGTGGACCCATTGCGTATAAACACCAATTCGTTTCACAGCATAGATAGTTTGATTCATTACTTCTAAATAATGTTTCACAATGGATGTATACAAATCCTTAACCAGTTACGTGTATACGCGTCAATTCAAATCTTCATTTTGGCGTGTTTGATGTGTAATATTTTACCTAATGAAAATGAAATCTTATTCTTTGTCATCATATCTCTCAAGAGACTCTGCAGAGCAGCTTCAGAATTGCTGATTTCATGCTTTCATCTTCTTGAATTAAATCAGATAAAATGAACTATCGTGCAGTATTGGTGTCTTTATAAACATATTATTTCTGTACCTCTAGATTTCTTGTACTATGTATCAGGAAAAAATAACGCTGATTTCCGGCGGAATAGCTCAGAAGTTACCTTCCCAGATGTTGTCCTTGTTTTCCCGTCGCAGATCAAAGTCGATTTTAATCCAAAAATAGATTTCTTATAAATTCGAAATCAATCGCTTTTCTAGCTAACTTTCAACTGCAGGAAGGCGCAGCATCTTGGGATCCCAAAACCGTTTGGAATAATTTTGTCAAAAGCAACGACAATGCGCAAAGTTTTTAAATCTGTTCCAACAAGAACTATTTCGAAAATAATTTTTGCTTAATATATTTCATCTATATTTCCATTTATATTCACGTAAAAAAATAAATGCCACTCTTTTTTATAGTTTTTTTTTGTTAATTTCAGTTATAATAAATCTAATTTATAAACAATTGGAGGATTATTAAGGATCTGATTTCATAATTTTGGATCGTGGGGAGATGACACTTTTGATAGGACTTGTTCTGCCTGACAATTTTAAAATCATCGTTACTTGTTTTCTAAAACCTGTGAAATCATCCCCTTTTTTACGGTTTAAAAAATAAAGTTTATTTATAATTTACTGAATAATTGTCACTATTAAAAAATCGAATGTGTATTTCATTGCTTAAATGAAATCATGCTTTGAATCAAAGAATGAAATGCTTTGTTTGTATAGTTGTTGTTTTAAATATACAACGGAGGTCACAATAAAATAATTAGTTAAGATATTTTTTAAAAAAATTCCTACAATAAAATGCTCCAAATGCCCTACACTGTGCTTTTCACAATTCCTTTTCTAAAATCATGCTTTAAAACAAAATTAATATATTGATGTACAGGTATATTATGAGTTACCTGACATCACGACAAAATCTGCTTTCAAATAATGCTTTGGAAATTTTAATTATATTTTTAATCAAATGTGTCACAAAAAATACCTCATTTCACTTTCTCAGCTTGTTGTGTTTTGGGATATTCACAGACGCAATCGAAAAAAATATATTTCTCAAACTCAAAAAAAGTACGAAATTTGGAAATTGAATTTTGAGCTACTTTTATCAACCAATATTATCTTTTATTATAAATTCTGTTTCTCTTCGATGTTAGTAAAAATTATTATATGCATTTATTTTTGTCCTTCCTAAAACCAAAAATAATGGAAGGTGTATATTTAAATGTGTTATCTTCGATTCTAAACTAACGTTTTTACTATATTCTTAAATTATTGCATAAATTATTTTTAACCCTCTTTAAGCCCAGAATTTATATTTTCATTATTTGCTTTCCGTCTGATTTTGAATGAGCTTTGAATGTTTAACTTAAGTATACTATGTGAATGAAGGCATGAGCTTAAATGACTGCGATACCTCTTCCGAAAACAGGCAAATTGAGAAAGTTTGCCGAGCCATTTGTCATTGACGATAGCTGGATGCATTGGTTAAGGAACGTGACAACATACATTTCTGTCGACATCTTCAGGTTTCAAAAATTCAGCATCTTCCATCTTGAATATTTTCACTCATCACTGAAAAGAAAGTGTTGCTGTGATCGAAACTAAATATGTAATTTCTATTCACAAACATCATTCATATGTCACTTTATCATTATAAAAAAATATATTGCAATAATTAAAAAATGTCGATCTCCTTCCTGATTTCTATACATCTACAAGCTTCAGGCTTCTTTGAACACGAGAAAAAGTCACTCAAAATCGAAGAGAGCTAGATAAGTGAAGTTGGATCGATAATTTTATCGCTGGTAATATAAATCTCAGTTGGATTTCGGATCGCATTCATCAAACGACTGGCCGTGCCCCCGTCTGTTTTGTCTGCAACTCAGGTTAGCCGAATGAATTTGAATATGATATCACTATAAAAAATGTTGATATGTATTTAATTTTAATTAAATCCATCTCCAGATGAACTGCTTGTTTGTTTGTCGATCCATGTGCATGTAAACATCAACAATAAGTAAATGAATATGAAATAAAATGTAAAAATACTTAAATGAAATACAAAATGCTGCCTAAATATTCAAATTCTGTGTCCAATATGCAAAGGAAAGAGGCTTAAAATATGTATTCAGTTCTCTTCATTAAACTGCGAAGTTGCCATCAAAACACACTCTATCTTTTAAAAAATGCGAACATTGGAAGGAGACGACTGGTTAAATGAATTAAGAACATACTCAGTTTTGTCTAACGAACAGTCATTTCACATCGCGTATACTTTTTCACGTACTTGATTTATCTTTAAATATAGCATCAGTTATCCATAATATGAAATAAGTAAAACTTCCATCGACACTATTTATAAAATGAAGATACATTAGCATCCATTTTTATAAGCATTATTCGAACAGTTAGTGCAAACATGCCTTCATTTAAATGCTAGTTTAGTATATCCCATTTACAGTATCGTAAATGGGCTTCGGTTATTTCATTTGAATCATTCTTTTCATGTTCATAAGACGTAGGCAAGAATTATTCAAATTCGAACGCATTATTCAAAATTAAAATAAGTTAAAGTTTAATACAATTTTTAAATAAACAACAGAAACATTTTTTAAAATTTAAAAAAAATTGGAGAATAGTAAAATGTTTTATTTGTAAATAGCTTTTCAATTAGCTTTCATTGAATTAGGTATCTCGAATGACATATTCTCGCCTCCAGGATGCTACATTATTCTTATGTATAGTCACCGAAAAAAAGGAGTTATCCACCTTCATTCTGTTATCATTCATCGTACAATCATAAAAGAAATATTGTTCGAAAATAATTGACAAATTCTTAAAGATTTTTGAATTAAAAATTTCATAAGAGGCCATCTATATATTGAAATAAGAACGAACTTCCTACAGCAACACCCCTTTTTCTCATCACCAGAAAACAAATTTCATTAGCTTAGGTGTTTCGAAATTTCGGGCTAACAAAAGTTTCATCATCCCATGTTAAAATGAAATTTCGAACTGTCATTCACATCTTAAAAAATATTGACCTCGACTCTTTTTTGACACAATTTGCACACATATTTATAACTATCAAGCAATTTTGAAAATGAGAAAGAAAATTCAAATATTGAGTTTAAAAATTTTTAAATTGCGCTTACATCTGGGTATAGATCAAAGGATCAGATCACTTTATGGTGGCATGCAAAATTTCAGTTCATTCCTACGAATACGTTTTTCATTGCATTAAGAGCATTTTCAAATTTCAAAATTTCGATGGCGTTATTTTTGGCATTCATATTCATGCATTTCATGAATCAAACATCATTTTACACATTATTGTAATGCAAAAAAAATATATTAAAAAAATTTCGTCGGCAGCAAAAAAATATGAAATCAAAGAAAA
The DNA here is from genome assembly GCA_026543865.1 of Argiope aurantia. Lineage (NCBI taxonomy): Eukaryota > Metazoa > Arthropoda > Arachnida > Araneae > Araneidae > Argiope > Argiope aurantia. The sequence continues at coordinate 19,962 of JAPMOR010100968.1, forward strand.
AAGAATGTGTTTTCCATAGCGGTAATATTTTATTAATAGTCTCTATTTTTAAATGTGGAAGATATTTCTCATCCTGATAAAAAATCTCATAGTATTGTAACTATTTAATTTTTACAAACATACTGACCAAAACTTTTTCTATTTATAATGAGTGCCTCATGAACTCCGCTTTCTGTAACGAGTAATGGTCTATTTGTGTTTATTTAAATTCATTGCTCTGTTTGGGAGCTAGCTCAGTATTTCCTATAAAAGTCACACATTTCATAAAATCATCTGCGTAACTGTAATTATTATAATATTGTATATAAACATAAAAGGCATAAAAAGTATTCTGAAATCAATTATTAGAGGACACATATTGCATTCATTTTTTGGGCGTAAACTGCATTTTGCCTTTACACCCTAAAGATGCGAAAAATGATCATTTTAATAGTTTTAATGACACTCGAAATATTTTAATTTATCACCGTTCGTGAAATTGTAAATGAATTAAAATGGAGCAGCATTGAAATGAAGCGAATCAAATGAAATTTTAAGACAATAAATTTAAATTTACTTGAATGATGAAATAAATAAGCTTTTTGGAAAATAAAGCTTTCTAAGAATCTCTCTTGATAAGCAAAAATGATTTGATAACAAAAAATGACGCAAAATTTCGAATGAAAATTCATTTTTAAGTGAATACTTTTTAAAAACGATTTGATGCACAGAATTCAAGAAATTACAAGTGAGATATTTATGCAATGTTTGCTGTCCCGTTTTCTTTGACCTCAATTATATAGACAATCTCGATTTGACAAATAATTTTAGTTTAAGCATTATTTTTATATCTTTTTGCAAAAAGAACTTTCAATTTCTAAGAACGAATGCAAAATGTATGACACTAAAATTGCTTATTTAAATATATATTTTCTGTTATTAGACTTGTTGTGGCAACTCGTCGTACTGTACAAAATCAGATTTGAACTCAACTCAACTCAATTTCGAATCTTATCTATTCAGTTTAATTTCTTACTGCACAGTTTCGTTTTTTGATGAGCATTATCTGAGAATCCAAATATGTCTTCATGTAAATAGTTATATATATGCGTGATTGTGTTGCGAATCAAGTTAGTATTTTTCTAAATCACCTCGTCAAGATGGATACACAACACATTACCCCGCATAAACTTCTTAAAGATATCTTCTGGGACAATTATTCTCATAATCATCCAAATACAATAATATTTTCTGTAATAGAATTTTACACAGATTGTTCTAATTATATCTGCTTTCAAATTTTTAATCATATCAGTAGGAGTAAAATAAGGGTCGAGTAACAGCTTAAGAATCGGCAACAATAATGGAAATTTAAGATGCGGAAGGAAACATGTATGAATGAACATTTGGAATGCAATGTGCACTCCTCGTGTACACTGTATATGTATCTTCATATAATGGATGGGACTCTAAGATGGATAAAAACTGATTTACATTAAACGTGAATGAAATGCACTACTTTTTATGTGCTGCTAAAATAAAGTGATGTATTATTTCATATTGATGAGTAGGAAAATGATAATATATATTCAAAACGAAATACAAGAACAAAGCACAAAAAGAATAAAAATTAGTCAATTCTCTCTCTCTCTCTCTCTCTCTCTCTCTATCGGTAAAAAATTAATTTTAAAACTAAAATTCATATTTGCTTTAAACGATAAAAAATATATATACATTTCCTCTGTTTATGCAGAAAAACTTTCTATTTTAATGCTTTCACGCATAATGGAGACTAAGCAAAACTGTGAAACAACGATGCATTTTAAACAAAACACTACACTCTTGTATATTTGTTTGCGAAAAAGAATTGAGCTTCTTTCATAAATTTTCACTGTAAACATTTTATTATGCATGAAATAACAAATGATTTTGCCACCTAGATTGAAATTTTATACATCTTTTAAGATATCTTAAAAATAAAGTACTACGACGTCCAGAGAATGCGTAAACCTTACATATCTAAATATGAAAACTTAACAAAAAAATGTCAAATATCTCCTAATGTAATCATGCTATATTAATTGAAATGTGTACTGAGAATAATTTTTCCATCCGTAATTTATCCATTCCATCAAAAAAAATGTTGTCATAGAAAAATTTAAAGTTCGTACAGTTTCAAATATGTAGATAAAAACCCCTGAAATTTCTTTTAAAAAGTCGTTTTTAGTTTTCATATGCTCTGATTAGCAGCAAAATGAAGCTGGGCCAACTGTACACATTGATTATTCAACATGATTCTTAACATGTTGCATGGATGTATTCATTTCTGGTTTACATTCAAACCTTCTTTGATTCATCTCACTTCATACAAAATAATATAAATTTTATTAATTAATTAATCATTAAGTTTGAAAGAATAAAAATATTTTATTAACATCAGCCTCATGCAATCACACAAAATTCGTATAGATCAGAAAATAAATGAAAAATGGATTATAAAATTCTACCTTTATAATTGAAACGAGAAAAAACTCATATTAAATTTAGAAAATGTACGAAAGTCAGCAATATGTAGCAGGTAAAAAAAAGGGATTCAAACGTTTTATCCGTCGATTGCCACAAAAGGCGCGGGAAAAGAAATACCTCCCACGTACAACTCCTATCTGTGAAGGATGTAAAATATCTTCCCGTCATTTTTGAGATAACTCAAGGTTTAATAAATGAGTGGAAAGCTCATTAATGTTCTAATTTTTAAGCATTTTGAAATAATAAAATTCTGTATCTGAAAACTTCATGGGCGTCTCCCCGATAAAGGAAGAGGTAGATGTTTAAAAAAAACAGTTCGGTTTCCATTAATAAATTACACATAATTATTTCACATCTACAATCAGTTTTTGGGGCAAAAGCCCTATTTTCTTTCCGTTTTATAAATAATTTGGTCCGATGTTTAATCTAAATTTACACAATTAATGAGGATTTCTAGGATGCAACTGTTAACTCTACGCTTTCTGTAACAATTTTAAATCGTAGAATTGAAGGAGTATACCTCATAGATATTAGTTCTCTGATTGTCACAAAATATCAGAAACGCTAGTGCTTCCAGCTATTACATCAACATTTCATACGATTCTTGCGTGTGCTTTCTCACTTGATGGTGGCTGTATATTTCATCTAAAAAAACTATTATTACTAATTGTGGCTTCTATCACTAAGACATTGATGAGCCAAAAAGAACTGATTTTATTTTTAAAAAACTCCTTTCATAAATATATTTTTGCTTATAAAGGTTTAAAGTTGAAAAGCGAAGTTTTTCTTACAAATATCGCCATTCAAAAGCCATTCAAATAATTGTAATTAGAGAAGATCTGTGACACTTGGATGACCCCTTCAATTTGTCAACAGAACTCTTTTGAGATATTTTTTTCTGTTGACACGAATAAACAAATATAAATATACACGTAAAAACTGAAGGTCAGAACATCTTCCTGATGGATAGCGTGGAAGAGTGGGTTGTCAGCTTCGTCTTCTGATCACTACTAAAAATTACAATGTCCTTTCTCAATCAAATAGCCCTAATGTTTTTCGATATAGAGTTATTAATATAACTAAACTAAACTAAATGTTTATCCGGCCATTTTATTTTTTAAAAAAAAGAATAAAGTTAGTTCAAGCGATAAGTATACTATTCTCTTTTACTTTTCAATGGTTTGATTAATTATTTTATTAACTATTATCACACTACAGAAAACGTAAAATAACAAGCCAGAGATGAAATTGCCGGTTATTTTCTGACGTAAATATATTATTTTAATTAAAAGAGTTTGACTAATGTCTTGCTTCAAAGAACAAAATATTTAAAATATCGCTATTTAGTCCCTAACTTCAGCCAACGCAAAATTTCAGACCTTTACTACCAGTTCGTATATTTACCCTTTCAGAATACCATAAAAATGTATAATTCGAAGCGAAATAAAATAAATATATATATCACTCCGGTTTTTCAAATGAAGGAGACCATTTCTTGTCATGCAGGAAAGATTCTGT
>JAPMOR010100968.1:26347-41395 GCA_026543865.1 Argiope aurantia
ATGATCAAATACTAAAGAGAATAACTGCATTGCACATATGTACGTGCATTTTGGACAGTAATGTATTATATATGTTCGTGCATGAGGGCAGATTAAGTCTTTTCTACCCCTTCTTCTTTCTCTTAGTTGCGTTAAATTTTGTTTTTGTGTCTGCATATATATAATTGTTATTGTTCCTCTAGTTCTTGCTAATAATAGTTCTGGCTGTTTGAAAGTGTTGCCAAGTGAGAGTTAAGAATCTTTGACAGTGTGCGACGAAGATTACGATAGAAGGATTATATTTGATAGAAAACGATGTGAAATAGAAAGAAGTGGTCGTAAAATACATTTTTAAATAAAAGGTGGCTAGAAAAATATCAAAGAAAAGTATCATTATTTGGAATCCTTACATTTCGACCAAACATGCGTTTTCGTAATTCAATAACAGACCTCACTGACTTAGGTAATTCTTTCTTCTGTAAATAACAGATGCATCAGCATTGCTCTGATGCGCAATTCTTTATTTACATCTTAAAGACATTAATTAAAGGTTCAAACACAGAGGCAGGGCTATTATTGATAGTAAAGATTTCTACTAAGCGCTTGATTCAATTTTTAACTTCATTTGTTTCGTTATATATTTTACTAATTTTAATAAGTTGATTAATAAAAGTGTATTTGCAAATTTTATAGGTGATATTTGTATTTAAAAAAATATATCCGTCAACGCTAACTTTGAATACATTTCTTTTGTTTTAAATATCAATTTTTACATTGCGTTGTCCCTGTATTATTAGATCTCAGAACATTGTAGGGAGTTGGCAGTTACTTGTTTTTGATTCGTTTGAGTTTATCTGGATAAATATTTTTGCTAAGAGCTGAAATCTTGGAAGCTAAATTTAATCAGATCAGATAAATATAATCAGTTTATCTGAAATTGGTGTCAATATTTAAAATATACGTCGTTTCAAAAGAAAGGAAGAAATAGATTGGCCAGTAGAATGGAATAAAAAGTTAATTTATTTGCTCCATTGGAAATAAAGTTATTTGAATGCAGTAGGTGGCAGGCTTTTCAGTAAGTTAGTGAAACACTAAATAAGGTTTTAATATTGTGGAAATGGTTTTATTGAAACTTCTTATAGCTGGCCTGTCAGAATATTAGTAAAGAGATCCTGGAAGTCATAAGTTTCTATTGAAATAATTTTGTTATTGTTTTATTTTTTTTTTTCAATTTTTCTTTTCAACAAAATTGAGAATAATTTCAGATTTTTTTAGAAAATATTTCGGGGTTTGTTCGTATTCGTATTGGCATCACAAGTTATAAATTTTACTGGCTGCTTATGAAGTTTTGGATAGATTGTTATAGTATATGGTATATTATCATTAACATTATGATTTGTTTCGTTTAAAGCAAAATTTCTTTGGGGATGCTAATGTTTGATCTGTTGAAAATATCGGTTTTTCATGTTTTGCCTAAAATTTCAAGATAGAATGTCTTGCAAATGATTGCTTGGTTGCAGGCTCCTTCATTAAGAACTTTTCTTGTAAATTATGGATTCTCCTTTTAATATTTCTGCATTCATATCTTTTTTTGTTTAAAATTAATTTTTTTAAAGAATTCTCTTTAAAGTTAAAATATATGGTTCGCTTTCATCCGATGAAGAGTTCAATGCACAATGAAACAAAGCAAAACCATCAAGATAACTTTTTAGCATGCATTTTAAAGAAAATTCGTCAATAAGGCGGGATGGAATGAGCTTCGATCCTCAGTTCCCTTAATTATGTTCTTTTCGATAATGTCCAAGTTACTGGTAATAATAGTACATTAATGAAAAGAATTTAAGTAATTAAGTATTTCTTTCTGTTACAAAGATATTGAGCATTCATTCTATTTGTTCTTTAGATTTTTACAGAAAGAATAATAGGTTGGAGATCCTTCGTCCCATTGTTTGATCACATTTGGAGCATTTATTAATTTCTATATTTTTAAGGAAATAGATACAAAATTTCCTTAAGCTTGGAATTGAATCGAAATTTATCGAATAGTGGATTTTTAAATTTAATGGTATTGTAAATAGTCGTTTTACCCGATTTTTTTTAGTCTTTTATTCCATGCTTTATAGAAATCACTAGCCGCCTTTGGCGACCAGCCGGTTCGCCAGTATTACCGCTCGCTACAATTTTCAATTAAATATTTTAAGTAACTGGTCTCTTAATAGATTCTCAAACAAAACCTTTTTAATCTCCAAATTTTGATAGTCATACCAAATTTATACTGTTGCTTAGATCTTTTCGTTCAATTTACTATGTATATTTTGCTAATTTGTTGTCATTTCCGGAAAAACTTCAACTTTAATTTAAAGTGGAAATGATGAAATTGCAATTAATACAAAGATATTTTTTAATAAAACCAAGCGTTTTATTTTATTTATCATCTTTATTGTTATTTATTTATTATTATTGTTATTTATTTATTATTATTGTTATTTATTTATTATTATTGTTATTGAATATGAGTATTGTAAAGAGAATAGCTCGGTATTTAAGTCTTATGTGAACTACAAAATATTTTTCATAATTTATGTAATATCTCATTCAATAATTCAACAAACATTTCTCAGATTCAGCATAAAATTCAGTTTTCCGTTTTGCTTTCAAAAGGATTGAAATGAAATCAGTAATAATATTTTGTTCCGGCCTATAAATATATTTCAAAAATTATGAAGTCTAAATTTAATGCAGTAAGGTGCCATATTCTGAGAAATATTCTGGACACACCAAATTTGAAATAAATGAATCAATGTTTCTATTTTCCACGATCAACTAAGACTTATTTATGAAGTTTTGAATGTTAAAAATTTAGAAAAACTCAACATCTTAGCCAATTAATCTTGAGAAACCTGCGCGCTGATTGGCGTATTTTCTTTGAAACGATCGATGGAAAATCTAAAATTATCCTTTTTTTATTGAATAGTGATATTCAAATTTTCATAAATCAGTCAGTTTTAGTGATTGATTTAGTTGATTGGAAATTAACTCTTTTTATTTAAAATAGTAGTGTTTCAAGAACATTTTGTTATTCGTGATTTCCACAGCAGAAACTTTATGTAAAATCAAAAATTCGTTATTTATTAGAGTCTTTATTGAATCAAGTTACATGAAATATAATCATTTTCCATTTAGACCATTTTGGCAGATCTGTGTCTTACTAAAGGTTTGCAAATTAGCTGTGTGGCCCTGGTTTGAATGGATATCCTGTTCATATTAAACAAAACTTGCCTTAAAATAAAACTGATTTATTGGATTAATAATAAAGAGAGTGTAAAAGATCATAAAATAATTTTTCTTGAATTTATTTTTTAGAAAAAATAATATTTCATATTTGTTTCATTTCCTACAGACACGTGCCGAAAATTATATTTTTGCAGATTTCATTTCCAAAAAGATTTAATTAATTTTTAGTTGGAGCTTTAATCAATGTGATGGCAACACTTTCAAAAAAGCTAATTTTTTCCCATGAATGCGAAACGTGCTCGTGCAGCTTAAATTATATTTTTATTTTGTACGAAAAAAATTGTTGAAAAATATAATTTAAATATTTATTTAAAAATTCATTAAAAATAGAAATTTAATTTTAAGGTTAAAACATTGGTATCCTTTAAAAGATAAATTTTTGATCTTTAACTTCACTTAAAAATCTTTTTTGTGCGGTAATATTTTCGGAAGTTATAGCAGAAACACGCCAAAATTTTGCTTAATTTTTAAATAATTAAAATTCTAATTAAAAATTTAAAAAATAACCTCCAGGTGCACATTTCCGGCTTCCAAGGTATACACGTGTCAAATTTGGTAGCTGTAGGTTGAATGGTGTGGCCTGTAGAGCGCCAACACACACACACATTGAGCTTTATTTTAAGTATAGATTACTAAAATTAAAAAAGTGTTAGATTTTTATTTCGTAAATATGTAAAATATTTTCAAAAAAAATAAAAGATTTTATTTTTTATGAAAAAAATGAAATTTTTAATCAGTTTATAGTTAGAAGTTTTATGGAAATCATTTTTCAAGCTGTCAGCATAACATATTTTTAATTTCTTCATTAGATATTTATTGGAAAGCTAATTATTTTTATCACTACCTCCACATTCTCTTTTATAATGTTTTCGGAAGTGCTAAATAATTGAGATGTACTGAAGATGCTATAATCTAGCGTTTTATTTTAGTTTAGTTGTATTAAAGTCCCGCTTTGAAGCAACCCTATGGCTATTTTGGGATGGACCACGTAATTTTGAACCACGATCAGCTGACGAGAACGACACCTGAGCTGGCAGTCCCCTCACCACACCAGCTGGAGGACATTTGGCCCCGACGGATTTAACGGGGGCCAGACCCACTTATACGACGGTTCTTCGGTGGAATCAGATCTCGAACTTGAAACCCTCCGGTTTTAAAGCCGAGAGCCAGCAGGCCACCGCGGTCAGCTTTTTATTTTGGATAAGTCATTAAGACCATATGGAGTAAAAAAAAAATTTCATTTCAGCATATCTTGGATAGAAAAGGGAAAAAAACAAATTCATAAACTTGGTGCGATATTAAAAAACATTGTACACTGAGATAATTACAAACGAAAAGATTAGAAATTCAGTTAAAAAATTCAGAAAGTGAAAATTAAATTTGAAAGAGAAGAAATATCCAATCCGTCTATCAAATAAATGGTTCATTCTTAATGTTCGTCTCAATCTAGAAAGCAAAGAAATCAAGCCGCTCATTTGCGTGTAGGAAGGCAAGAAGAGGGGTGAATGGAAATAAAAAAAATGCTCTCATTAGCAAGCATTTGAGAATTGTGATTAGAAATTGTCGCTGAGATTCTTTGTTATTGCAAAAGCAGTGATTTTTCTCGTTCTTTTTTTATGGTATGTTTTTATAGTATTTTTTTTTTCTGCTCGTGAGGGAATTTGATTCATCACTCCCTGCCATTACTATAGAAACTGGAATTAAAAGTTTTCCGTTTAACTGAAAATAAAATTGTAAAAAAAGATGTTAATACTTTTTAAATTGTCGAATATGCATTGACAAAATTACATTTTAAACATCTGGTGCATAAATAATATTTTAACAATAACCTAAAATTGGACAAAATATGTTCCTGTTTTGTTTTTTAATCACAAGACGTTAAGCATAAAATAACAAAATCATAAAGAAGCATAAGCTCATCCCTCTTTAAAAATTCATTTAAACGTGTTGGGAGATAGTGATTGCTTCATAAAAAAAAGCAAACATTGCTAAATTGAAATTTTATATTGTTTTTGCAATATAAAAGTGAGATTCATTTATAATTTTGAAATTTGTAATGCATTCATTTTTTTCTTCACATTCGGACGTTTCATCTAGTTACAATCGTCTGAGCATCATGATATTTTCTTCCACTCGGAATAGTATGCCGCCTGGGGCATTTAAGCCCCCTGTCTCCGCTCATGTTTTTTCTATGAGAAAATCTGGTTGTTTATAAATAACCCATTTGAGGTTCGCATAAGAACTGATCCCCTTTCAAGAAAGACAGGCATCGATTCTGATGGTGTTAAAAGCATATACACAAATATTCATTTACTATTACAGCTTTTCACTGTTAAGAATATAAAATTCGAATCGTTTGGGGTTAAAAAAATTGACTTGACGACATTTTTTGTTCTTCGCCTTTCTCTTTGAATACTGTATTTCATCAGATGGTACGTTTGTAAAAACTGCTTCCAGATTTTTTAAGTACAGTCTGTTCTTTTTCATGTTAATGTTAGTCATAGCTTAACGACGATCATTAAAAAATGAGTAGAATACGCAAAACGAGCTTTGCACTTTCTGTTTCATAATCACATCCATGTTTTCACCCACGTTCTAATGTCTCAGATATCTACTTCCATTTATGGAATCCAATCTCTTTTTATCATTCTGAAAATAGGAAAACTTGTTCTCTGCCCATTCTCTCTGCACGAAAGGATAAAATAACATTCGTAGTTCCTTGAAATTAATAAATTTAACCTGCTTTTTACAGTTTTTTTTCAGAACTATCGCGCAGTTTCATTTAAGCAATCTTAAATTTTTTAAAGAAAATGTAAAAAAATTTTCTTTTTAAAAGTAGAAAAATGCGTGCATTTTGTGAGGGAAAAAATGTTTCAAGACTGTGGACAAAGCACTATTGGATGAAGTGCATGCAAAAAGTGAAGTATCTCACCTAAAGAAACTGAAAACGATGGTAGCCTGAACAATGAAACCGAATTCGCCTGTCCTCTCATTATTCATTAAAATGCATATTTTGGGATGGTTTCTAAAACTGGAGTTGAAAATAAGAAGGTCCCTAATTAAAAAAGATTTGAGAATTCGAAGGACGCTGATCTGAGATTTATTTGTTACTGCAAGAAGAATATTTCGTTTAATGATTTTATTCATTTTTATAAAATTTACCTTTTATATGTTTTTTTTTCGAAGAAAAATTATATAATTACTACTTTTCATTTTTGGGAAAACGTTTCCATTCAGAACTCTTGTATTCAATTCAAAAGAAAATTGTAAAAAAAAATGCAATGATTTCAGTTTTTCAAGAAATATCAAATTATTAAAAAAATTATATATATATATATATATATATATATATATATATATATACAATTTTATACCGACAGCTTTAAGTCTGCAAGATTAGTCACTTCCATGCCAAAATACAATCATCTAGCTCATTGCCTTTCTCGGTTATTGCATGTATAGATGCACACGGTGAGATAGATAGACAGACAGTCAACCTGTAAAGAGATTCCATTCACAGTTTTTTAGAAATTAGCAATTTCCTTGCAAAGACTGCCTGTATTCGTCTGGCTCTTTGCGTTTTCAGACATTATTTCGACTCTTTTTCATAAATGATTTCTACGGAATCTGAGAAGTAAGTCTAAAACTGTATCCCACTCTGTAGGTCCAGTTTGATGATGAATCTGTCTCTCTGCATGAAAACAATCAAAAATGCTGAATAACTCCCAGCTTGCAAAATGAATTCATCGCAATGAAGCCATTTTATATCAAGAGAAAAATGAGAAATGTTTTCGTAAAAACGGAAAAATGAAAGACAAAAAATTATCAATTGAGTTCATTTCATATCACAAAAAAGTGAAACCGTTCTTCCGAAAAAAGTAAAAATGACAGTGAAAAGAGCGACCGAATCCGATTCGCCGTCGTGGCTCATGAAACGAACGACAACTCTTCGTGAAAAGATGCGATGCAAAGAAACTAAACAATTCTTTAGTTTGCAATGCAAAGTAGGGAGAACCCTCATTAAGAAGCGTTTGAAAATTCTAATGAGGAATGGGCACTTATTGGAGAGACGGGGATTTCCTTAAATCACTTAGCTCTTCTTTTTTGCAAAGATATTTTTCAAAAACATTTTCATTCGACCGAAAGAATTTATTTTAGAGGCAACTGAAAATTTATTTGTTTGTGTTTTAATTTTTCTATTAACTGAAAGTAAAATTTCAATAAAAAATGGATGTGGACTTTATTTTCAAACAATGTTAGGGTTTAAAAACTTTAACTATCGGTATAAACCTGATAAAATAAATATTGAACAACAGAAATTTATACAATGTATATTTTTCTTCATTTTCTGAAGAAGCAAGAACAATATATTTTTGTTAAAATAATTTCAGTAATAAAAAACAGTAAGCAAATTCGGTAATAATAATGTCATTTTAATATTACTGTATGCAGAAAAAATTTAAAAAGGAAATTTAAATATAACAGCGATAACGTGCACACACAAAATGTCTTTAATATCGTCACAGCCTGCATGAAAATAAATCCAATAATTAAAAGAATGAAAATGAATTTTACAAAATATAGTTTAAAATATTTTCTTTAATTATTAAACTTTGAAAAAACTGTACCATAAATGATATTGATTTCCCTCAATGTAAAATTCTTTTAAAGTTTTAGGTGTCGCAATTTTTAAGTATTTACGTTATTTTGAATTTTAGTGTTCAGTCTTTGGATTATAATACTGTACAGTAATATGCTCAAAAGTTTATGTGGAAAGAAGCTAAACGTTTCGATTCATTTTTAATTAAAAATCTATTCCAAATTTTGAAGAGCGTTCCCTTAACGAGAATTCACTCAACTATTTGAAGAGTAACCTTCAGATTTGATCGTTCAAATGCAGCTGTGGAGCGTATTGAACGAGTTAGCATATGTATCCCATATGCATAATATTAAATGCACCTAGACATTCGTTTTTATGCATCGGAATGCACACATTCATATTTGGATATAAAACAGATTCATAACTCAGGACATTACAAATGTAAATGACACATTTATTAATTTTTAATCATTTGGTTATTTTCAGCCTAAATTTTCCAGATGTCTCTGTTACGGCAGATGTAATAATGAACTGGTCATTACAGGTGAATATTCATCATTTCTAATGAACAATCGTCCTCAATTGTATATAATCACCGGATTTGCCGCAATACATCAACTGCTTAAAAACTTTCCACACATCGGTCATTCGATAACTTCCAATGTTATTGTCATTTAGAATAATACTAGAGGAAAAAGGAATAAATTTGAAAAAAATTGTCAATCAGTGAATTGTTTTGGATGAGGTCATACAAAGTCTTTTAAATAGCGTTGCACTCGTGCAGTTATTTTAAATTCGTCATGGAAGAGGCGCGTGAAAATGTAAGGATTGAAACAATGTATTCCCTTTCATTCTTCCAAAATATTAATAGTCTGCAGAATCCTTATCTTGTAATAAAAATGAATTATTGACAACCTTCATTTATATTTTTCAGTTTATAATTAAAACATTTACTTAGTTGTCCTATTCTCAGCTCATTAATAAAAACTAAAAATACATTGTCCCTAGGGATTGCAATATCGGAACAAAAGTTCAATACCGGTATTCGGTATTTTTTGGATCTTAATACCGGGATACCGGTTTTGATATCGGTATTAGAAATTTTAGAAAAAGAAAGAAAACACAGGTGTTTCTTTTTGTTTTATTTGCCAGTTTTATTAGAAAGTGTAAATATCACAAAAAAAATAATTTGCAATTTATAAATTATAACAGTATATAAAGAATCACAAAACTGTAAAGGAACATCTTATTTATTTAAATCACAAAAAGTGTAAATATCACTAATCAGTCTGTGGTACTATGACAAATTTTTGAAATGTGATCTTTAAAAACATAATGCATCAATTGTACGGTCATTAAGCCTGGAACGTAATTGTGTGAAAAAATTGCCAGCTGTCGAAAACGCCCTTTCGGCATCTACGCTATTAGTTGGTGGTACTATTAGAAACGCGCAATGTACTTTTTCCAAGTATTTACCTCTAAATAACTCATCTTCAATTAAATCGATTTCTCGTCGGATGGTTTTGGATAGAGCTGATTTCTGTATTGTATTTTGGCTCCTTGAAATTTTTTTTATTTATCGCTAATTCTAATTTTTGTTCAAGAGACAATTCCTTTTCACTATCGCCATTAGTGTCATCATAATCTTCAATAACTGAACCGAATTCTTCTGAATGTAGATAGGTTTGTGGGTAAAAGATTTTAAGAAAATTTACTATAAACTTGATCAGATTTAAATTGGTTAGTCTCTTTTCTTCTTTTTCATTATCATTATCATTATAATTATGTAAATACCATAAGACATTCTGTATATTACTAATGATCTGTATTGTTTACGTCCCATCAAACCACGAGTCTTCATTGTTAAATGAAAACATCTCATTCTTTTATCTTTTTTCTTACCCCTATTTTGTCAAATTAAACCCATCCTAACGCATGCTCAAAAGCGCGGAGGATTTTACAAACCGTTGTCAAATAGTATTTTATCACTTCTCTTGATTGTACGATGCAACTTTGTATTCACAGTCTAATTCATTTCGCCCGTTAGGGAGACATAAAAACAAAAACGTATACTATTTTGCTATGTTGGCGATCCCTAAGCATATAGTAGAGACAATTTAAAAAAATTCTAGTAAATACCGAAAAAATGGCATTTAAACTTGTGAATACCAGTATTAAAAAATTGTACAAATGGCTCAAAATACCTGTATTTGGTATCCTGGTATACCGGTATTGCAATCCCTAACTGTCCCCTTAAGTATTTATTTCCACATTTTTTGTTTGATTTTGGATTTTATAATGCAGATAAATCATCGGAATGATACACGAAGAATAAACAACCCAAGAAATATGTTTGTCAAAAATATAAAATTCCACACCACAGACCTTTCACCGAAAAATGTATTTATTTTTCTGTCAGTTTATAGGCAGTGGACAAATACTTATTTATTAGTGCGCCTACTTTCGAATCCTCGACAGACCAAAGCTATTTATATTATATCGAATTGAGTAAGTCTTGCTCGTGATATTTTCATTCAGAAAGAAGTGGATCGCAACTAAATAGCATAATTGTTGAGATTTAATGCGGTCAACCTTCTTACCTATTTTTGTTTTCTTTGAAGTTAGCAGCAGACTACCAAAAGTCGACACAATTATTTCAGAATTGAGCTAAATTTTTATCTATATATATATAAAACGCTTATGTGGACACAAAATCTTTGTTAATCATCATTTGCAACAACTCACAGATTCGAATTGTTTACATGCTTGCTTTGGCGGAAGCGGCGTTATCTTTCGGAGTTGTATAATACAAAAAAAAGGAGTTTAAATTGAGCAGTTTCAATTATAAATGGTCTGTATACATAAAATGCTTGTGTAGAGACACAATCAGCCGAATTTGTTAATCATCATTTGGAAGCAGCTTGCAAATTCGGATTGTTTACATGTTCGCTTCGACGGAAATGCATTTTTTTTTATTATTATTAAGTGGTACCAAAAAAATAAATTTAAACGAGCAATTTATAATTATAAATCGAAATCTTCGAAAAAAAATTGTATAAGGAAAATTAAAATTAAAATTTTAAAGAATCCTTCATAAGAAGACCCATTTAGAATGAACGAAACAGAGGCACATACCTTTTAGTTTACAAAATAAAATTTTCAAACAACAGAAACGTCGCCATTTAATTTCTTCGCTTTAAATCATAACTGACTACTCAGCTCTGTCCTTATTGCTAAAGTAAAATAATAATAATAATATGGGATATTTAAATGACATGAATAAAGCTTATTAAGACTCGCCGTCCTTGACGATTATTTCAAAGTCATGACGCCCCATTTTGATGAAACATGCCTTATCGAAATAGGGGAAATGAAGTCATTTCAATTTGGAATTTTAAACATTATAGAATTATTTATTTGGGTTTTCTAACATTTACATATGTCTGTGTCAGCTATCAAAATTTTAATTTTGGAAATTGATGATTTAGTTTTTATTTAATTGATAAAAAATTAATATTAGCAATTCATATCATTTAAATAATTATATTTTTATAATGAATATCTTTCATTTTTTAATCACAAGTAGAAATGCATAACTATACAGGGAACGAGCTGATATCACGCAGTCATCCCAAAAGCAAATCAACGTGAGAGGAGGGAGCAGAGGATGCAACCCCATAATATTTTTTGCCCATATAAAATCCGTAATTAAATCGCAGATTGTTTAAAAGATAAAAACGAATATTCTTAAATTGATACATTAATAAAAGGATGGGCCATCTAATTGCACTGGTGTGCAAAATTTATATTGCAAACACATTGTTTGCTATCAGCTGTCACTAATATTTTAAAAATTGTTGTCTTGAATAATTTGGACAATAGCCGACATAATATATATTTTTATATTAATCCATACATTGTTTATTAACCCGTAATATCAGGTGCATTTTAAACTTAATAAAAAACTTTTAAATTTACAAGTTAATGTTTTTAAGCAAACATAAAACTGGTTGATTCTCTTTTATCGGATTTTTATTTATAGAACTGGATTCTTAACAGACGAATCTCATGACTGTAGATGACACAAAAAAAGTTTACTTGAAAAGTTAAATGATAAGTAAAAATAGAAATCCGCCTGCAGAACTAATCCTGGCCAGTCATAAACCATTTGGACGGCTTCGCTGGGCTTATAGAATGAATTCAAATCCACAAATTCCGTTGTCACTCCGAAAAACTGCGATACATGCAGGGGGAATTAAATAGGCGAAGGTTGGAGAGCTCATTTGAAACTCCGGTCTTAACGACTGAGAAAAGTCTTAATCCAGGACTGAGACCGTATCATCTTTAATAATGAATTGTGCTGTGCAGATTGGTTGATGGAAACATTCAATAATAGCCTGATGCCGGGAGACTAGTTCTCTTGATCCGTAAAAACTGCTCCGTTTCTGTTCTTTAATCTAAGTATCTTGGTTATTTCACGGACGACATTGTTATACCACTGCTTATGAATAACGATTAAAACCATCATTGATTTTATTCCTTCGATTTTAGAAACTTTGAATTAAAAAACGATGCTCCCTGTTTTACTTGGTCCATTGTCCATTTTGCCACTGGAAGTGAAGCAATCCGCAAGTCAGTCAAAGTGAGCCGTGTACCATAAGAGAAATAACGAGCCCACCGTGAGCCGCTTCACTCACCAATGCAAATAAATTATACGAAAACACTGCTGCTGATTAAATTTGCTATTATCACATTTCTCTACCTTATCAAGATTGATTTTTTTTAATAAAAAAGCAAAGAAATTTTTTTTCTTTTTAATTTTTATAGAACGGATGATCCTTCCAAGAAAGGCCGACGGAATTCCATCGTAGTCATTCCCCCGATGCAGATCTGTCCCGGCGATCTGCTGGTTTACAGCAAAGTTCTCAGTCAGAGAAATACTTTGTTAGGTAAGTAACTGCTTCGATAACACTTCCAAAGACACGGAAATTTATGATCCACCTGTTTATTTGCATAATTAATCATTGAATTTGATCCAAATGCGATAACTGCTCAATTCGACAAACTATTATTTTTTTGAAGTATTATGAGATAGGTTGCAATTGCTGCTGAATATTTTTCTCCGTATAGACAGGTGGGTTTGCAGTGCTCACTGGAAAGCTAGGGAAATTCGGCAATCCCCATAGGCTCCCCTATAGAAAGAATACTTAGACATTAAAAAAATATATAACTTCTTTTTCAAAGCAAAATGTTTCAGTTATAATCACTGAGGCTGTTGTTATTTCTTGATTTTTAAAAATAGCTAAATCTTATGCAAAATAATTAATGATGCGATATAAATTGCAATTCTCAATTCTATTATATTTCATGTGGACTGAATAACAAAACTGGTTTGTTCACTTTTATTTTTACATCTAGAAGACATCTAGATATCTTACATATATTTTTACATCTTATTACTGTTGTTTTTTAGCAGAAGACATATTTGCTAAAAAACAACACTAACAAGATTGCAAACGTAGAACTGTTGCCAGAATGCTATCGTAAAATTTTGTAAGAACACAAAAAGATAAGTTGAAGTGGGTAGGGTGCCTCAGCACTATTTATTTAGCTATCATTCCTTGCTAATGAATGGTGATTTTTATTTATTAATTTTATTAAATAAAGCAATAAAACGGGAAATAGAGTTTAACAAGATTAATGAGTAAAACGTATGAACATTATAACTTCTGCATGCTTTTAAGATGTCATGGATTAACTAGATTTCTTCTCTAATAAAAAGTACTTTGAATTCAACACACTTGCACTTAAAGAAAAAGGAAAACTTAATTATAAGGATCAGTAGCATATCAGTATTTTTATGATTTTAATCCTTACTAATTTCTACAACAAAAATTTACGCTACTGAAGCACGTAATAGCATTTTAATGAACCGCAATTTCAGTTCATTGGCTTTAGATGCTTTTAAGTAAAAATATTCTAAACAACAAGAGACGAAACCTAATTATTCGGTATTTCTGATACTTTATATGATTTCGGTTAGATTTTTAAAAAGCTAAATATTTTCTAAAAGTTAAAATAGTCTCTCTGTTTAACTTTTTTCCCTATTTTCTGTTGTTTTAATATACTTGAATTCCTTATTGAAAGATTAGATTTGATGATGAAAACAAGATTGTCTTTTAAACTAAGAAAACAAAATATCTATTTTTGTGAGTTAATTAATGACCAAGTGTATAGGTTTTCCTTATTAATTAGCAATGTAATAAGAATAAATTAAAATTTTTGAAAAAGGTTCAGTAGATTTTGGAGAAGTTTAATTTACTTAACACACAATAAACTATCATTCTACAATGTAAACAATCTAGTATATGGAGAATCGAAAAAAAAACATTTCCATCTAAATAATATCTATTATAGACTGAATTCAAAAAATTTCCTTTCGTTTCAAATAAAATCTTAATAGTCTCGTTAGGAGGCCATCATTTAAAAAAAAAGTTCTCTCAGGTCGTATATATATTCCTCAACTTTGCCTTAAAGCGAATAAATTTGTATTTACACGACAGACATCTATGATTCACAAATATAAAATTTTGAAGTCAAGATCACATACTAAATTTCATTTATTCAGCTTGGCGTATTTTTTAAATTTCATACAAAAGGACAGGAAGATAGATTCCTTGTTGGTGGATTTAATCCATAATTTTGACACAAATCTACAATTTTAATGACAAAACAGTATGCTAGATTCTATCCAATTAGTTCATGACGTTTCTGAGTTACGTGCTAACATAAAAAAAACAGATAGATGGGAGGGATTTCAAAATATACGATAAATTAGTGAGCATTTAAAGAATTTCCAGCACGTGTAAATTTTTAGCCTTTTAATTGATTGCTCAGCAACTTGTACCACCACTCACTTTATGCAATTTTACTTAACAGACTTCGGTGGTTTAGTGGCAGCATTTCTACTTCGAGATTCGATTAAACCGAAAACATATTTTTTTTTTCATTTTGATTCGATTTCCTTATGTTGATCATTAATGACGAAAACCGATATTATCTATTATGGTGTTGAATCGGTTAACTAAATGTGCCACAAAAAAACTAAAAATCAGTTTTTTACATCAAACTATCAAATCAGCAGTGCTTAAAGGCAAAATAAAATAATAGTAATT
>JAPMOR010100968.1:41495-115081 GCA_026543865.1 Argiope aurantia
AATCCAGCCTTAAGACTTTCTCAAGGGTCACCCTCAGGCAGGGATTCAAAATAAGGGATTTTTTTTTTCGAGGAATCTGACTTCAGTCCAACAGATTGACCCCTCGTGACCCGAAAATACCCTGAAATTAAGGCCTAAAAGATACTCCATTTTTTACATAAAGGAAACAAAACAATAAATTATAAAAGAATACGACCACCAATTTAGCAAAGAATACAATAACATGAAGTAAACTATATAAGAACTGTCATAACCAATTATTAAAACAAAAAGGAAAGAACATAGCCGCAGCAGGTAAAAATGTTTTACAAAAAGTATCCCATCTTGTTCCCCGCGTCCCATTCTGTTTCTGCTTACGCCATTCAAGGCAATAAATAATTGTAGGGTCTCAGCGCTACCCATTGAGTTAGTTAATATGTAACGGAAAGTCTATTTTTATTTTAGGCAAAGGATTAATACCTAATCATCTCTTTCTTTATTAAAATATCAATATTGCAGTAGTTTCTGGGAAATTCATTATTAGTTAAATTTTTAATAAGATCATTTGTTGCTTCAATATAGGAAATTTTGTTATTACAAACTCTTTTAATCCTGTTAAATTGTGAGAAAATTAGATTTTTGAAAATTTTAGAGTTTAGATTAAAATGGTAATTACGAAGTTTCGCTATTTTAAAATTGAATTCATCCCTTTTATCGTAGATACTGTTTTATCATTAGCTATTTCGATTTTTAAATCCCGAAAGGTAGACTCAAGCTGTTATATTTATATATATATAAATCCCTGCTTCTCCTAGGAACACAATCAGAAAGGGAAAGAGATGCAGCGGCATCTATAAACGATTTTCTATAATCTTCTGAAAACATGACAATGGTGTAGATTGGATTATTTATACACTGATTGATAAAGGAAGGACGCAGACCGTAACTGTTGATGATCATTGGGACTCCCCTTTGATTACCCGGTTTTCAAAGGTTCCAATGATGCCTCAATGATGACCATTCATTTTAACTCAGACGCCTTTTTTTACGGTGGGGGTAGCTCCATTATAATTACGTTTACCAAAGATATTTATTTACCGATCATTCGGCAAAAAGAATGATAAAACGTTACTTGTAAAATATGTAAATACCAATCATAGTTTTAAATCCGTTTTGTAGTAAATAGCCGCAAAAAACAAATTTTCCGACCATTCATTGTAGTGTCGGATCTTGATGACTGGATTTAAATTTTGACGCTCACAACTCTAACCTTTGGTGTAAATTTCTTCAATGCAGTCATGTCTCTAAACCAGAGGGAATGAAGAAGGGGTTTTCCCAAAATTTTCTCGCATACTCTCTAATAAAAATGCTGTCCTCCACTCCCACCAAAAAACAAAATCTTGGATAAGTCCGAAAACCTTGCACGGCATTGACGAAATATTAATCTTTGGTGTGAATGTAGCTTTTATACTGAATTTATCTTGTCACTTTTGGTGAGTTTTTGTCCATTAATCCCTAGCATGAGGTTAATAGTATCCGAAAATCGAATTTGTGTTTTAAACGAGATTTTTTTTCTCAACCCGTATAAATCAAAATTTGACACTGAACTATGTCAGTAATAAAATCACACATCAAATCTTATATTGAAAACAATGAGGTTCTGAGTTACATGCTCCTGAAAATACACACCTACGAATGTCCAGGCCCTTGTTGGATTTGGCCCAAAATGTGATAGGTTTCTACGCCATAGATGTTAAATCTTGTGTTCCGAATTTTATCCATCCTGTTCGTATCATGCATGTTTTAAATATAAAAAAGCTACCAAACAATATCTATCAATTAAATAAAAAAAATCACTTTACGCAATTTAATGTTCTTTCTTCTACCGTCGAAGTTAGTAGTAGTTGAATTTTCCCCTTAGAATATCTATTTATTTTTATCTTATTTTTTGTACTAAAAAAACATTGAGTATAATCCATTATTTCACTTTGAATAAATTTTTGAAAATCGAGCAGAAGTATATAAAAATTTCAAAAAAGAGATATAAAGGATTGACTCCCAGCACATTCTGGTATTTAAAGTTATTCTATTTAATTTACAAATATTAAATTTTTGAATAGATCTTTCATATACTATAAGTTTTATTAAGAGGTATCTAAACCTCAAATTCTTCCCTTTCTCCACATGAATGCAACATTCAGCCGTTCAACGAGAGTTGATAATCGAGTTTAAGTTTTTGACACTCGCCGCTTTGCGGAAAAATCATTTCTAAAAAAGCTGGCTGTCTGCATTTCCATAACAGAGATAAATAGACTGCTTTGACGCTCGGGGAGTTTTCGTCCAGAATTTAATATGGCGGGAGAGATGGAATATTCTGGAATCTTGTTTGGAGAAAAATAGGATGGAGTAAACTGGATGTCTACGCAGGTCGCCTGAATAATGAGCTGACAATAACAAAAATATTTCCTTGAGCTGAGGGCTTTTCAGATTCTTCATCTTTTAATTGCAGTATATTAACCTTAGAGAAACAGATTTGAAGCTAAGGGAATATTTATGCATAACGTAGTGGAATTTACTCCTATTGAAATCGTTTTGTTATATGCTACAGTAATCCATCTTTAAATTTCTAAACTCTGGACTATTTTCGCTGCAAATTATATTCCTGGGTTTCTCTAATTATGAAAGTGCAGCAATTTTTAGATGCTTTAATACTATCAGTTGATCTGTGAATGTTTGATATTGAATATGTAAAAATACTATCATAGAATCATTCTTTTTCGATTGTACTTTTATTGCTGCTAAATGTATGGATTTTTTTTTTAAATTTATCGAGATCTTTACTAGATTATTTGAAAGAGTCTGTTTTGCTCTGGTTTTTGTCAAGAATGTGGTTTCCGGTTCACAAATATCTGCAACCACTAACTTGTCCGATTTGGAAAAAGCATCGTTGGGCACAAAGATTCATACGAGTATCCTTCATCCACGACTGCCAGATACAAGTTCATAACTTTACTTCCTTTAGGTTGACGTAAAAAATGCTAGTCTACAGAAGGGAATTCTCGAGTAGAGCAGATTTGACATAGGAATGCTGATGCGTCGGCTATGTTTCACTAAGTCCAAAAGTAGTTCCGAGGGAGGCACATCGTACATGTATTGCGGTAAATCCTAATTAAATAACTTTCATACATACGGACATATCTGAATGCCTCACCTTACACTTTTCTTTTGAATGCATAGACCGTGGAAAAAATTGCTATCAGATTTCTGATTTCAACGAAACATTTTACTTTTTCAAAAATTGATAATTGAATCATCGAATAAATTTGTATACGATCTCCATATATTAGATTTCACTCGGCCAGTTTTAGTCATAAAATAATGAAACTTTTTTCCGTAGTGTATTAATAAATATGAAAAATAGGACCAGGGGATTGTAAAAAAATTAGTTTTTGATATTGTATTTACTGATCTAAACAACTTATATTAAAATTTATATGCCATTAAAAAAATTTTTACCAATTGGAAGTATACACCAATCTTTAACGATTTAGAAATAAGCTTTTAAGAAAGGAAACGTTGTAACTGTCGTTGCCCTATTATCCATAAGGATTGTTTTGGTATTACCTATGGCTACCCACTTCTGTGAATAATAGGAACTAAAGAGCATTTTTAAACTATGCCTGATTTATGGAGGTCTGATAGACGACAATCTATTGCATTGAAAGTGATATATATAACAGCAATTTCAGGAAAACATTAAAATCAAAATAATTCTTAGGGAGGAAATTTATTCTATAGCAGAACATTTGAGACAAACGTTTAATATATCTATGTATGCGAAAAAAAATCATCTTTGCGAAAATATTTGGGACTAACTATCCTTCTCACATTTAAAAAAAAAGTTGCTGTTTTTTAATCTGATTTTTTTTAACTAAAGTATGTGATTTACTTTAATATGAAAAGTTTTAAACAAATATTTAATTTTAATGAAGAAAATAGGAAGGAAATTCCTCAGAGAATTCATATTTTTATTGAAATGCGTATACAACAACTTTAAATTATGATAATAAATTATTAGATCAACTTTAATTATTAAATCAACTTAATTTATTAAATCAATTTAAATTATTAAATCAACTTTAAATTATGATAATAAAATTCACGTGGAATGTTTGCTTGAAAGGAGATGTTGATAAAGTATACATAAAATGTATGCAATAATTGTATAAATAAAAAAATGCATGCAGTGAACATTATTTATATTTTTTATATGTCTGCTAAATAAAAGCCGAGATGCTGCTTTTGAGTTTCATGAAAATGTTTGCTTCAAATCTGCTTTTTTTTTTCTTTCCTCAGATTACGATGGCTCTACTCAAAGTTTGTCCATTTCTGAAGGTAAACTTCTCTCTTCGTATTGATTATTATTGCAACATATATTCGGAAATTCATAATGCCTCGAACTATTAAGTCGTCTCTCACTTATTGTCGAATTTTATATATAAGGTTTAGAAAATCGAGTGGAGGAATATAGCAAATAGCATAGATTTTGTATATTTTGAAGAAAAATAGGTTTATTACATTCGATCAAAAATTTAAAATAATCTCTTTCTTAAACATAACATGTTCAGATATATCTAACAAGAATAAATATAAATATGAGCATAGGAATGTGATCCCAGAAACGACATTTTTGATTTTAATTAACTAAAAATCATGCTAATTTTTCCATTTTTTCTGTATAACATCCAAAAATATGAGAATACTAAAAAAAAAAAAAAAAAAAAAAAAAAAAAAAAAAAAAAAAAAATTACCATCTTAAAATTCAAAAAATTATCTTTTCAATGATATCGATTTAATAATCTTGCAAATTTTAAAAAGCATTTCTTTACTTAATTTCTAAAAACAAATTGCATTGTTGCTCTGAAATTCAAACCGTTTTCATAATTTTCTAAAATATATAATCGCGTGATATTTTTTCTGTTGTTGAAAGTGAGGGACGAAAGATTCTGCTTCATATTTGTGTTTTATGCAAGATATGTAAAAAGAATGGTTGCCATACTGTGAAATTAAAAAGATCAATGAAACTCCCATTTGTGTTTTTAATAGAGCTATGGTATCATAGGATTAGTCTTTATCAGAAGGGTTCATGTACTCAATAAACAGAGAATATGTAAGGCAATTAAAACAAAATGGATTTTATGTCTGACAGTTTTAAAGAATCATGAGCATAGAATTTTATATCGATTTAAATGAATATAAATATAATCAATGATCCCGGCGAACGAGCTGTCTTCCAAAGGCGACAAGAATCACAATAAATGTAACTTTATGAATGTTATCGAAACTATTTATACATTAAGAAATGCGAAATGGCTCAAATTATATCCTGGTATTTAATCTTAAATGTTCTTGATCATCGTATGAGTTTATTTTCTCTTTTGTGAATAATGAGAATCTACGCTGCAATAATTGGAAGATGTTTAACATTTGACGTCAAAGTTGGTCATCATAAACGAGGGATGTTGGGTAGAATTCTATTTCGGACCCTCCAGTTCCGCACCTGAGACCTCACCTTCAGTCCACAGCGATTCGTTAAGCCTAATTCAGATGTTAAGAACGATCAGAAGATAAACCGGCAACATACTGCCGATTTTTATCTAGAGTCAATCAGTATAACTGGGAGCAATTTGAAAAGTTTATTCGAGTGCTTTGAGATGCATAATATTTTTGGCCTTTCTGTCTTTTGCAAAAATAAATAAATTTTTCGACTCTCCCGCACGTGACCATGTGAAAATCGTTGATTTTCCTTCACACATTTGAATCGTGTTTCGTCGATGCCATTCAAAATGCAAGACTAAAGGGGAACTAAAGTCGTATGAAATCTCATGACGAGTTGGTGCAAATGATGGGAATACGCGAAATCAGCACTTCTTGTTTTGTCATTCAGAATGGAATAAATATCATTTTTTTTTTTCGATAACTAGCTTGGACTCCGATTTTGAGCTAATAGCAAACTGAGAAGGAATATTTTTCCTGTGCTTCCGAATAGATCAAGAAAAATCAGACCGCTTCTATCTTTGATCACCGAACTTGCAATTCCATTTTTCTCTCTTTTTTTTTAATTAATTAATTTATTTATTTGTATCCTCAAAGTTACAGAACACAGAAAAACAGAAATGATTGCAAAACACAGAAATGATAGAAATAAGTAATGGATATTTTTATATCTCCGGACAATAGAAATCTACAATCATACACCGGCTAGCTGAAGAGAGCGGTTTTTTTTTTAAACTTTGAACCATTTTAATTTTTAAAAAATTGAATAAAAATATATGCATTGATAACCTTGAAGAGATTAACCTATCCTTTAAATGTTCAAACTGTAAAATTTATACGTTAAAAAATAAAGGATATTTTATTAACTTATGAATCTTCATGCATCACAGATTTTCTTTGTTATTTTTATAAAATACTATCTTACAAAAAGGATTTTGTAAAACTACAATTATGGTTTCATTTCTTTCTAATGCAACCGCTTTTGTCAGAAATTGAAACTTTACCACCATCTGAAAATAAAAGTCGTGCGCAGGCAACGAGAATAGCAGTATTAAGAAATAAAACTTTTCACGCGTTTCTTGAGAGTCAGGTGCTACGAGAAACAAATAAATATGCATCAAAGCCGTAAAAATTATATAAAGTTTATACGTAAGAATTATTATAAAGATATCTAAGATTCAATATTTTTACATCTTTTACGTCTTCCAAATCTACCGCGCAAAAGTTTGAATCTAACATCGAATTTTATGAACATATATTTATTTGAATTTTATGACATTGAATTTTCTAACTATCATAAAATTCAAAGTCATCAACAAATAATCGCAAACTAATATTGCAATAATAAAATAAACGACAATTTATCATTTTCATGAGAATAAAAAATACTTGCGCATTCTTTGTTTTTAATAATAACAATTTTTAAAATTAAATTCCTGAGACTTCCCTTGCTGTTGGAAATATTTCCCGTTTCTACATTCGAATCAAATACATTTGAAATAATATTTTTAAAAAACTTTTAATTTTTCTCTTAAACCTTTATCTTATTTTCTACATTTCTATTTTCAGAGAAATGTATGTATCGATTTACATTATCTTTCAGATACGTCGAGGAAAGGGAAGAACACTTGGTCTCTTTTACGTCTGGTAAGTTTATAATCAATATGAGTTTGACTTTGTATAAAATGTTATCTCGTTATAAATTATACGATTTTAAGTTATAAAGAAATCGAAATTCTTTTGTTATGATTTACAACAGTAACACTTATTTTGCTACAGTTTGACCGATCCGGCCGAAGTAAATCCGAATCTCTTTGTGGATTAGAAGAAGTGTTAAGTAATTTACAGCCTTCTGAATTTTCTGACGAACATCTGGCGAAATATAAGGTAATTTTCGAAATAAAAAGCTGTTTAATATTTATTCCTGCTTTGAATGTTAATTAATTTTATAACTACAATGTTTGGGCAATTTAAATCATTCGCAATGACGCACAGAGCAAGATGCGATGTATTTTATAAGAAATTTATGTGATAACAGCTCATTGTAACTAAGCAGATCAATTTATGAGCAATGTGCTGTAGAAGAATATATATTTTCATCTTAAAGCGCTAAGGAGTGGGTTTAAATTGAAGGCTCATTCCTTCCAAAGTTATTAACCCATCTAGACATACAGTGGCTCAAATAATTGTGAGTACGCTTTACTTTTACTTGAAAAATCTGACTTCCAATATAAATAACACATTACAGAGAAGTGCAAACATGTTTTTACTTTTACCCATAACAAATGGTTTAGTTTAGAGTAAAAATAAAGAAGAATCAACGGAAAACTTCTAAATTGAGAAGTTTCAGAAGCATTTTAAATAAACATACTCAGATTTTTGCCTCAAAAAATTGAGAGTACACCAATAAAATTTTTGCAATATCTCGCATAGAAACAAAGTGTCACTGTTAAGTTGCATGTCTTTTGGCTCTTATAATGGCCTCAAAACGCCATGGTATCGATTCGATCAATTTTTGGTGGTATCCGAAGATATTTTATCCCATTCTTCTTGCAACAATTGTTTTAAATAGGTTTTGTTTCTAATTTTGTGTTTTTGAACCACCTTTTCGAGTATGGCCCACGAATATTCAATGGCATAGACGTCGGAGTACTGTGGTAGTGTGTGTAACTGCTGCTTATAATGAAAGACAACATATTTTGACGTTACGAGCACTCTGGTTGTGGTCGTTGCCCTACTGAAAAATGAAATTTCATCTAAACCCAAATTTTTAGCACTTTTCTTTAAATTGCTGTGACCATATGGTTCTTTCAACTTGCTGCAGAAACTTCTCAAATCATTGGCAAAAGTGTAAGCGCTGCAACTATGCGAAATGCCATTACACAAGCTGATATAAAAGTCGCATTCTTAGAGAGAAACCGTTCATCAGCTTGCAAATTCAGATAAAGCATTTTAAGTTTGCAAAAACTGATTAATTGAAGATTAATAACTTTTGAAAGAAAGTTATATTTAGTAAGGAAAGAAAATTCAATATTTTTGGCAGTGACTGCCATTTTACTGTATGGAGAAAGCCTAATACTGCTTTGGATTCAAAATATTTTCGCCCTACAAGTAGACATGGAGGTGGCTAAGTCATAATTTCAGGTTGAATGGCTTCATTCGGGGTAGGAAATTAAATTCTTATAGATGGCATTATAAACCATATGGTTTACTTGGATATACTTTGCAGCAATTTAAAGAAAAGTGCTAAAAATTTGGGTTTAGATGGAAATTTCATTTTTCAGTAGGGCAACGACCACAACCAGAGTGCTCGTAACGTCAAAATATGTTGTCTTTCATTATAAACAGCAGTTACACACACTACCACAGTACTCCGACGTCAATGCCATTGAATATTCGTGGGCCATACTCGAAAAGGTGATTCAAAAACACAAAATTAGAAACAAAACCTATTTAAAACAATTGTTGCAAGAAGAATGGGATAAAATATCTTCAGATACCACCAAAAATTGATCGAATCGATACCATGGCGTTTTGAGGCCATTATAAGAGCCAAATGACATGCAACTTAACAGTGACACTTTGTTTCTATGCGAGATATTGCAAAAATTTTATTGGTGTACTCTCAATTTTTTGAGGCAAAAATCTGAGTATGTTTATTTAAAATGCTTCTGAAACTTCTCAATTTAGAAGTTTTTCGTTGATTCTTCTTTATTTTTACTCTAAATTAAACCATTTGTTATGGGTAAAAATAAAAACATGTTTGCACTTCTCAGTAATGTGTTATTTATATTGAAAGTCAGATTTATCAAATAAAAGTACGGTGTCAATTGTTTAAGCCACTGTATATACATAAAAAAAGAAAAGAAGAAATGCCGAGAAAGCAAATGGGATGGATATTAAGTGTTTAAGAGGAACTAGACCTAGATTGGTAATGAAAGTTAATTTTTCCTCTAAAATTCAAAATGATTGACAAGTTCATTAGACTCATGTAAATACAATCAGGTTAAATCTTTTTTCTCTGTGCATTACTGTTGAAATCAAAATCAGAGTTACTACCAATAATCGTGCTATGGTCGAGTTCATTATCTTCATATTACTATGGATTTAGTTATGTGAAATATTTCGTCTAACTGTCAATGCAAAGCGAATCTACCAGCGTTACAATGACTAACACATTTAATAGAAAGAAATTAAATTCTACATTTCCAGGAGGCATTCTTAATACGTCTCATTGAAAGAAGTTCCAAGACTTACAGACTTTCGTTTTTAAAGATTTCCAAAAACAATTCCTTAAAACAACCTTATATTCTAATTATAAAAGATCGATAACCCATGCCTGACAATCCGCAAGGGTTTCTAATAATAAAACTAACCCGTTTCAAATCCATCATAAGAAAATATCATTAGCATAAGCATCCTATCCTTAGTCAAATGTCCAGCATCCATAAATTTTAAGTGTTCAAATTTTGAAATAATATTCGTACAGCTCTTCAAATATTCGTACCGTATTAAACTACCCGATTTCAAAAGCGATCTCTTACTCAGATTTCTACTATTTTTTACTTCTTCGTATACAAAGCGATAAAATTCGATTCTAATGAATGGGTCTGTTTTTAGAATTATATCTGTCCATACGCCCGATGATTCGAAATTCAATGAGCTGGTGGATGAATGCTGGTAAGCGGATTTAACGCCTGCATTGTACTTCCATTCAAATTCCGGATGATATAGTATATTTAATGAGCAACTTGTTTGTGTACAAAGGTATGCATTCAAAAACAAACTGACCCAAATAAAGGAAATTTGAATATTGTTTAGGAGTAGAATGGCAGATCTATATCTAGATTTGGCCATAATATCTTAATATAATATGGCCATAATCTTTATATATTATAAGATTCTTTTATATAATATGCTATATTGTCTTTAGATCTATCTATTTTTGCATATGTGAAAGTGACACCTCAGGAAACAAAAAAAAAAAAATGCAACGTAAATGAAATGAATTGTGTGGACCTGGTTTTAGAATTTAGCATCTATATTAAATTTTGAACCAAATCGGTAGAAAATTCATTTCTGCTCGCCAGTCATCGAAGAGAAACACAAAATACGTCATATTGTATATGAACATTCTGATCAATGCGGAAAGGTCATTCTGGATCTCGTCCGCTACTGCCAGGATTATTGGCAATGAAAATCTTTAATTCAATCTCCGATATGTCATTTCATCCTGTCTCTCTCAGTAAGGTATTTTGAATCTTTATAGGCATTTATTTCGTACATTGTGCTATGAGTTTCACTACTACTATCTGAAATAATATTTCAATTTTAATTGAAATGATTTGACTTCAACTAATCCATTCATTCGCATGATGCATATGAGTATCGGTCATAAAAAGTATAAGAATAACAAGTAAAATTCTTCAGCATTCAAATTTTGTTTAGCGTAGAATTTACGGAATATCTCAGACGTAAGAATATCGAGGATGTTTGATTTCTAATTTAATAAAAAATTTCAGCGCACCGCAAAAAGAAACAAAACTTCCAGCCAAAAATGCTAGAGTATATTTGCCTTCATTTATAACACGGAAAGGAGCAAAATGTTTAAAAATGAATGAACATCACAAAAATTTCATTTATATTTATTTCTGAAAACCTTTAACAATAATTACAACAAAATTAATTTTAAATAAATTCAAAAAATAGTACTGAAAGGAAATTTGTTCTATATTCAAAAAATAAATTCAATACTTTTAAAATCAAATTCATTCTGATTTTTTTAAAATTTTGTACTGATGCTTTTCATTCGAATACAATGTCTTTTTTTTTCACCTGTAAGCGAAATAATCTTCATTCGACGCCTGTGAACTGCCACCAGCTTGAAATAATATGATTGAGGCGATGTTGCCACTGTAATAAGAAATGCATCGTTGTGGGCGGATTATTTCGTTTACGGATGCAAATAAATTAAAAATTCAAATGCTTTAAACAAATGAAACCTGGATAAAAACAGAATTCTGTATCGACAGTGGGTTTTAAAAGTTTATTAGGTATCAGCCGCAAAACCATGTAAAGAAGATTAAATCACTGCATTTTATTACAAATAGATCCTATTCACAGGGCATGCAGTGGTCAGAATTCGTATCACTTTGGGAAGGCCGGACGCCAAAGGAGAGCAAAGGCCTCTTCAGGAGACAATCCAGGAAGCAGCTGCCTGCATCTCACCAATCCACTCTGACCCGCACCATCTCTAGAATCTTAACTCCGGCATCGGTCGAAAAAGACTCCAATCAAGAGAGTCTTTTGTCTAACTTCACGAAGGCCCAGTCCGAAAATAAGACTGGAGAACAGCCAAAGTCTCCGGTGCACAGGTAAACATAATTCTGAAATTAATCTTAATACCTGACAGTTGAATCAATAAGTTGCTAATCTTTTCCTCTTTATCTCTGCTTTTTGAAGCAATCACGTGGGTGAAGAAGTCGCAAAAGATTCGAATGATAATTCAATAGCTGCCTTGGATGAAATAGAACACCAGATTGAAAATTTAGATAGTCTGACGCGTTCCAGAAACGAACTCAAAAGGCGGGAAGCTATGTGGGATCTCTTCCAAAGCGAGTGCATGTTTCTGGACGATCATCTGATGGTGTTGAGGAATGTAAGAATATTTTCATACTTTCACCTACAAAAATACAGCTTGTTAACAGTTGCAAGAGTTAATAATTAGAACTCGGTAGGATCTATAAAAAGGTTTTATTAAAAAAGGTTAGATGACTCGAATTTTCTAGGGCTGTTAAGAGTCCTTTGTTTCGAATTTAAATTTAATGCCTCATATTGTCGCGAATTTGTGAATCAGTAAACAATTCATGTTTAATAAATTAACCAAACTTTTATGCCAAATAAGTTGGTTTATGAAGGTTTTGTTTGCACCTTTTTCTATGCATAGAACATGAAATCCCTAATAAGAGTAAATTTTATTTATTGATTGATTTGAATTTCGAATTGAAATGGTCTTTGACTAAGAAATAAGATTTAAGTTTTGTCACTGCGTTTGGAATGAATTTTTTGAAAAACGTTGAAAAACTTATATTTTTGAATATTTGCATAAAAAAGATTAAAAAATAATTTATGAAACGAAAAATATACCAGTTAAATACCAAGATTTTTTAATGAAAAAAAGACTTTTTTTTCTGAACTAAAAAGAAGTATAAAGCAAAAATCTTCTAGGTTAGAGTTTTATCAAATGATTTGCTTAAAACGCTTAAGGAATATATTATTTATTTCCTGAATTAAAAAATAAGCTATATTTCTATCCATGCTTTAAATATTGGCATTAAACTGATAAATAACAAAAAAATTCCAATTTTTTTTCACATTGTAGAGCATTAAAACAACCATAAAATATTTTTTAATAAATATATTACTTATTCTCAGTTCAGAAACTGCAGAAAGTATTGAAAATTATTATACCAAATGTGGACAAAAATATGCATTAGACATTAATTTATGAAGTTTTTTATAAGAAAAATTCTATATTTGAGAAAATTGCATCTAAAGATGTAAAATAGTGTTAAAATGTATGTCAATGGAAATATGAAATCAGCGTCACTTCACAAAAAATAGACTTAAAAACAAAATTCCAACGGTTTTATTTAGAAACCTGTTCAAACAATAAGAATATTAAATAAAAAATCCATAGTTCGCAAAAAAAAACGAGTTTTCAATGTAGTCACCTATCTTGATATTGATTCTATATAATTTCAGAAAACATTTTGCTTTATTATTTCCTTATTCGGATAGGTATTTATGGAACCTTTAAAGAAGATTCAAGTCGAAGGATTTGCTATGTTTGCAGAGCCTGAAGTGCTTTTCGGAAATTTAGAGGAACTGTGCATGGTGAGCGAGATTTCATTCAAATTTCATTTCGATTTGAGTAACATCCGAAAGAAAAAAGGGATAAGGAAATAATTTTAGTAAAATAATAAGTTTTTGATGGTTCGGTAAGATTACATAAATGAATAAGTTACAATGAAAAAATGAGAGAAATATATTCGATAAGCTTCATGAATTCAATAGTTATATTAAAATTATAATTTAGAACAAAGTTACAATTAAAACAAAGTAAAACAATGTTTGGAGTGCACATACTGAATAAGTAGAATATGTATATTCACATATTCTTAAATATTTTCTAATCAATTCTTAGAAATTTATTTCAATTATTAAGCCAGTGTAGGTTTCTGGATGATCATCTGAAAGTGTAAAGGAATGTAAGAATATTTTCATATCAATAGCTGCAAGAATGCACAATTAGGATTCGGTGCGAACTTAGGTTTTATTAAAGTGGTTTTATTTAATTTTATTCAAATTATTACCAGAAATCTGTGCACAAAGGGTTGTTTGTTTACAATACCCATGGAAAGCATTCGTTGTAGTTGTAAATCTCCTATCGGAGCCAATGAAAACATACAGCTTCTGGGCAATCAAACCAATTAAAGAATTTTTTTTTAAAATCAATTCGTATGATAT
The DNA here is from genome assembly GCA_026543865.1 of Argiope aurantia. Lineage (NCBI taxonomy): Eukaryota > Metazoa > Arthropoda > Arachnida > Araneae > Araneidae > Argiope > Argiope aurantia. Next base: position 55,560 of record JAPMOR010100968.1, read on the forward strand.
CGCAAGCTTATAATCTCAAGCTGTGATCTGACGTAATACTAAAAGTAAAATAATAATAATAACGATGTGAAAGAATGAGAAATTAATAATGCATTTGATAGACGCCACTTAAGAATGCATTGACTAAGCACTACGGATGTGATATTTTATAAAACATTCATTATAGACAACTTTTTGCTTTTACATTTTTATCACGCAAAACATCCAAATGAGACCAGTAATATTATTGAGTTCAATTAATGACTGATTAAAGCAAAATCTCGCAACTCTTCACAGAAAATGAATACTAGATGTTATTTAGTTCAGTTCAAAGAATTATTTAATAATTCAAAATCAGACAGCAACTAAGCAACTTCTCTGTTGGAAACTATTCCACTCATAAATAATTCATTTTTTTTTTTCATTGCGGCATCACTTTTTGTCAAATGTCGTTGTATTTGTTTCCATGACTGCCACCCAAAATTGAAACAGCAATCAACTGATGATAGAAATTAACATTTTTCAGAATTTTAAAACCCATAATAAGATTAAAAGATACCCGAGTAAAGCAAAACAAGAAATCCATCAATACATGTTTATAATATGAAATATAACAATAAATTTTTACGACTTCTGAGAAAAAATCAAAATAGAGGTATACAAAAAAAAAACCATTGTAATGTGCATAACATTTATTCACAATTCCCAACGAAACGCGACAGCAATTAGTTGTCACTTGTCCAACTAATATTGACGCTTAATCAATAATTAATTCGTGCCTGAGCTCTCAATTGAATCTCGCATTGCATATTTTGTGACATAAGTATCAATTACACAACACTGAAAGTCTTGCAACATTGTCGGAAAAGTCTATTATGCCTGTTCTTTAAAGAAGCTCCTGGTTATCTAATGGGATAAATTCCATTGAAGAAGCTCTGCACTACCACTGCAGTCGATTAGTATTTGTTCCTCGAATATATCAATCTATTGATGACCACAAATAGGCATTTCTTTTTCGCGACAAATCTTTTTCCTGCTCACGTCCCATAAAGGAATTCTTACTTAAAGCGGAAGGCGATGCTAGTACAATTTTTGAAAACGCTAACCGACAAAGAGTCCAGTATTACTTCTAACTTTAACATTCCTGTGCACAAAGTATCTGTCCATATTAAATCGATGATCAGGGCCAGACTATTAGATAGGGAATTGTTCAGAGACCCAACAACTTTAAAAGCGACTCAAAGCCCTCGAGATTATTTTTGGACTCATTTCAAAATTATTTAATTTTGTGTTTTCAGTTAATTACGAAGATCATGCACTCGATTTTATTCAAATTAAATATTGTGTAAAATAAATTTATTCTAACAACATTACTAGCTACCATTTGCAAGTGTTATGTTCTGAAAGCCATCTTTGGAGACCAGTTGGTTAATTGGGATAAATGATTATTAAAAATTCCAATTGTTTTCTTCGCAAAGTACTTTAAAACTTCCACTTTTTAAAGACATATAACTTGATATCATTTACAATGTCTTACACAATTCTTCGGTTTTTCCTAATTTTCGGTTTAGATATCCAATTATGTTACAAGAAAAAGCTAAATTATTTTTAAATGGAGACACTTTAAAATTTTCCCACCACAACATAATTTTGAACTTAAACTTTAGGAACAACAAAATATTCGTTAAAAACAAGCCTTACATTGAAACACGCTAAATAAGCCGAATCAATATATACTGATCACATGATGGATAAAATATTATAATACAGCCAGGATGAAATATTAGGAGTAACAGCTTTGAGTTTCATTTAACAATGAAATGCATTGCAGTAAAATACTCTTAAATTATTAAAAAAAAATGATTAAACATATAAAAAAAGTATTTGACAAATAATATGGTGTAATTGGAAAGATAATTTTTGAATTTTAAGGTGCTGTAAAAATCATTTTTCCACTGTAATATTTTCGAAAGTTGTCAGGAAAAAGCACTAAAATTTCTCTTACTTTTTAATTGAAATTCTAACAAAAATTTCAAAAAATTCGCTCCAAGGTGCACGATCCAACGTTCGAATTTAGTAGATGACATTATAACACCAATGCACGCATTTTTTCATCTTCATTATTAATAAGAACTATTTTATAATTCTAAAAAAAATATTGCTTTATAATTTTATACAATGCCCGATCCTATTAGTAAATATTATTTAAATTGTGGTAAAAAAATGTTTTTTTTTTTCCTGTTCAAAATTATTTTTGCATTTCAGTTATATATTCTTTATCTGCGATAAATATTCTGAAATCAACTTTTTAGAAAATGATCTGCAATTAAGTGCTTTGCTATTTCAACGTGTTAAAATTTGCTGCTTAAAACTACTTACATGAAGATTTCGTTAAAATTGAGAAAAAAAAAATTTTTAGTTTTGGTAGCTTAGTGGGGCAAAGAGACTCCGAGATTTGCACTGTTTTAGGGATTCTTAGAAGGCTTAATTTGGTCCCATTAACCCTCCGAGCGGCTAATTATCCTGAGTAAGGCTTCTCAAAAATTTATCTCTATTCCTGAAAAGATTACTTAAAAAAATATCAGCTTCACATGAGAGAGTGTTCGAAAAAAAAACGTGCATTTTTCACTCACTTTCCTTCCCAGCCGCGAGGGTCCAATTACCGGAATGGTTGCACTCACCTCAGCGACGCGAGAGGAATGTGTGGTATTTGAGCTCCATAAATTTCTCCCTTTCCGCTCAAGCGTCAAGAAAGGCCACCGCATTATAAACTTAACCTTTTCATGTAAGATTTGCCGATTTTACAATGTACACCAAATGGTAATCAACTCACCATGAGTGAGAAAGATACTTCTTGTCTCTGGTAACGAAACGAAACCTCCTTGAGAAAAATGCTGATGACCCTTACCACGTTTCAGACGAGTGTTGAAAATAATAAATATCAAGTGTGAGAAATTTGCTTTAAAAATGAATTTATTAAAAGGAATACGTTTATCATTTTCCCACACGGACGACATTTATAAAAATTATAATTCTAATGTGCATAATACAAATTTAATCTAATATAAAATGAATTATAATTTTTAGTTTTATGAAGATTTAATCTTTATATCTCTTACGGTTTAACTTTATTTAACAAAATGAAAAAAAAATACATAGAAAGGGCTTTAAATTCACATTTAAATGGATATAAATAATGTTTAGTTCTTTCTATATGTATGTATGCTTTTATGTATATACATTCCACAAGCTGATACTTGAAATGAGCTAATGTATTTTTTACGTTAAAGCTGTTCAAATAAGTTTTTTTTTTTCAAAAATATAAGCGTTTTTGGTTAAAATAAATGATAGGAATCATATTAATGATTTTTAAAACAGCTGTTGGTTAAATCTCAGGAGGAAAAAAAAAACATATTTTTAATAAGAAAATGTTGATAACTACTGTAATTCCTTCAAATCTGAAATACATTACTTCATTTTCTAGCTTATTTACTGTCAGATTTAACTATACATAATCCAATGTATCGGAAACGACATTTAAATGCAACATCTAAACGGCAACATAAAAAAATATGAAAATAATAAAAAGGCGTTAGAAATTTTTAAAAAATGAATATAATTTCTAAATAATTCTTTTTCAATATTTCACAATATGCATTATATGATCACTTACATTTAACAAAAAATAAATAAAATAAAAAAAAAATTGCAAAAATTTCCCTCTCTGATATTCAGCATAGTCAAGACTGTTCCGCATTTCTTAAAGCTTATCAGCAATTTTTGTTCATTTGTATGTAACTAAAATTTAAAAAAAAAGAAGTTTTGAGAGATTCAGTTAGATAATTTGGTAGGAATGTTGCTTTTTTCAAATAAATTATGATTTCTCTTGTATAACCATGAATTGAAGAAAAATAGTTGTACATATATATTGTTACACAAATGCTAATACACATTAAACGCATTTTTTAAAAGTTTTTATAAAAGCAGTGACCTACTTAGTTTTATAATTCAGATTTATGGTTGCTAAAATTTACTTAGCTTGTTCTTGATCGCTTACTCACAAGAGCATATGTAACTTCAAATTCTATTGGACATGTAACATTTACTACTGTTCTAAAAACCTTATACTATTCCGCTTTTTATGCAATGCATCTCTTTTAATTTTCAGTAATCGCAACAAAAATGGGAACTTGAAAAACGAAAGTGTTTAAATTTCAACTAACACAAAAACTTTCTCAATCATCATTGTTTATGAACATTACAGATAACATTCTTATCTAATATTAATTAATTTCACTAACATTGATCCTTATACGTGCAATAATTTATTACATTAAGGAGTAACAGGATTTAAAAATGGATACACTTTCTAAAAATTACAACGCTATAACTTCCGAAAAACTGCAGCACAAAAATTGATTTTTGCATCAAAATAGAACTAAAAAAATTTTTTTTAATGATATCAATGCTTTAATCTACAAATTCAGTTTTGATGTTTAACGAGTTTCTAAAGAAATATTTTAACTATATTTTTCAACAATGTATTTCGCACAAAATAAAAATAAAATTTAATCTGCAAGAGCATGTCAATGGGAAAAAATTAACTTTTATCAACCTGTTGCCATCACATTGACAGAAGTTCAAATTAAAAAATAAATCAATATTATTGTAAATTAATTATATAAAAGTGTAAATTTCAGCAAGTGTCTGTGTGAAGCGAAAAAAAATTGAAATATCTATTGGATAATCACTGTAATCAGCGCCCATCAGTTCACTTTAATCAGGGGCACGCATCTACTAACAAAATGGTCTAAATTAACTAAACAATTCTGTTTTATGTTACTTGAGTCAATAAATGCTCCGATGAATTAAGAATTTTAAATTTTTACATAGGTCCTTTACATTACCCTTTGTAATCCTTTTACATGTTTACCTCTTTAATCTTTTAATCATATTTAACAAACTTTTTTGAGACATCAATATTTTAACACTTAGCAATCCGATCTCTCCTCTCAGAAACCATTCAAGGCAGTGCATCATTTTGGCGTTTTATTTAATTATTTTATGAAATTTTGACTGGTAAAAATACTTAAGAGTGGTAAAAATATGTAGATTAATTTTCTGGGAAAATTCATGTATATTAATTTTTCGGAGCAATGAACAAGTTCTCTTATTTGGCAAATATTTATGCATCTAATTACTTTTCGGAGCTCTAAGGGTTAAATAAAAATCTTTGAACTTCAATCAACTAAATTATTCATTAAAACTAAATAATTTATGAAATTTGAATATCACTCTTCTATAAAAATTGGCGATTTTAGAACACTGCATAGTCCGTTTCAAAGAAGATACGCCAATCTTTTACCAGGATTTCTCAACAGTGATTGGCTTATGATTATGAAAATATTGATTGTTCTAATATTGATATGTAAAAACTGACAGATTTGATCGCAGAAGATAAAAAGTTTATTTACTGACCTTGAGTTAAGAGTTGAAGTGTCAAGAGTATTTCGCAGAATATGACTCCTTAGAACAAAAGGACTGTGTAAAATTTAAACTTCATGATTTTTTCATAAGAACATTTATTGACTGGAGTCAAATAAAATAGTTTCTTTTGCACCATTTAAATGTTTTGAAAGTAAAAATAAAAACTGAATTTTACGATGAATTAGAGAAATTTTTGTTGAGTAATTCTTTAAGATATTGCATAAATTACAAAAATTATTCTGCATTGCATATACAACTTCAATGCTGAGCGACACTACATTCAATTTTCATATTCAAAAAAAGACGTGCTTGGTTTCAGTAAAAAATGTTTTTATATTAATTGCAGTTTAACATTTCCACTCTAATTTAATGCGCAAATTTTATGAACTCTGATAATAATATACAATGCAATACAATGAACAGAACTGTTTAAGGCCTACATAATAGTATGACTGAATTTTATAACTATCAAAATCTGAAATTTTGATAGCTAAATATTTTGCAGAAAAAGCTACTAAGAGATCAAGTTACATAAAATATATTTGAAAATTTTAGAGATCTTTTATATCGGCGAACTGCTTGTTACCAAAGGCGGCTAGTTTCTTAATAAAAATATTGCTAAGTGAACTATTGTAATATATATACATACACATACATTTTTCCCTTTTATGAGTATAGATAATAGCGATTTTCAAGAAAATTCATTCAGAAATATGAGATTGTTTAAATATTAGTAAATAAAACAGCCATCAATTCTCTTATATCTTACTTCTTTTTAAATGCATTGAATTCCGCTATTTATTTTTCTGATAAAAACAGTCTTACTTTTCTATTAATAATAGAATTATCATTTATTGCAAGATATATGAATAAGATAAATGTATGTACAAGATCTCATGAATAAATACAAGATCAAATAAAATTTTTACAAAAATTATCATCAATTTGCCTGACCAGAAATGCAGCTATGTAAAATTAAAAACCGTCACCCCTCTAGAAGCGCGCCAAGTTTTCTTGCCAAAGGTCCAAATCCTAGTAAACCTGCAATGCAACAGGGGTAGGGAATAATTTATTGAGCGCAAATGCTCCATTCCCGATTGACCACTTCCTTCTCCCACTTTTCACTCCCCAACTTTGTTTTCGTGTTAGCAATATGTAGTTCCAAACTATACTGCGATACAAGTTCGTTTTTCGAAAAGCTACCACATCTTGGAAAGATAAAAAATATTTTCCATTAGAGGTCTTAAATATTTATTTTTGTATAATTAAATTTATTATTACATGTTTTTCTTTACACCGACATTTTTACAAAAGACATTATGCAATAAGTTGTCTTTTCATTAAAAATATTATATAAAAATGAAGAAAAACATTTAGAAATATAAACGCACTAAAATCATACTACACATTCACACTTTTTCTGCAAATAATATAAGTAATATTTAATGCAAATAAATATTTTTTAGAATGCATTTAATTTTTAAAATCTGTGTCTCGTACAATTTATTTTTTCTAAAGACGTAATATAAAATAATTTTTACACTGAAAAGTGAAAATTTTACATCTTAATTATGCCGCCTCACCAATGAATGTTGCTGTCCTTTTATGTACTTCGACCATTCTTTGACAAACTATCTATCCGCACTTTTGGAATAAAAACCTTTATATAAAAGCTTGAAAATATCATTTAAGGGTGTTCCTACATGTAATAACAATAGGAAAGGAAACTGAAAGGAAAGAAGGAATTTTTCACCAAATTTTTTGAAAATTTCAAACTAATCAAATCAATTTTTATTGATAAATGAAGCGATATTAACTGTATTTCGCCCACAAAAGTTTTCATTATTTATTTCATATCTAAGTCATCTAAATATTGCCATGAAATAAAGCAAAAGGCTTTTGTAAAAATAATGAATTGCCCGCTTGTTTTTTTAAAATGTAGTTTAATTCTTTTAAAGATTTTGTCTTAATATCCTTCTGCCTGTTTCAAATGAAAAGTGATTTGTCACTTTTAATATGGTTTTGTTTTTGAATCAAAAGTCACTTTTGGCAAGAAAACACTTTTCATTGCTTCAACACAATCTATCTCAGAATCTCTCTATGGCAAAAATCAGAGTTAACAGATAGGAACCCTTTTTTAATTATGAATGCCAGAAAGTGTAAGTGTGTGAATCGAATGTTCCAAATTAAATGGTTTCATATTTGCCATATTCCTCAAAGAAATCATGGCGAAACAGGATATAAACCGAAATGAATGCTATTGAGAATGATAACAATAACGTGTTTGTATTAACTAAGCAACCTTCAAAATTGATTTTACTAATTTTCATCCAAACTTTTTGAGCTGATTCTTTATAGAAATTTTTTTAATGGTTTTCTAATTCAAAGAATCTTACCTTGAAGAAGTGGAAGTACCTTTGTGAGAATATTTTCCTTAGCTTTAAATACTATTTGTTTAATTTACATATTGTTCAAAAATCTACAGTTTATTTGAGTGATTCTTTAATCACGTACGGAATACAGATGATTAATGTATAGAATACAGTACATTCATCACGAATAGAATCTGGTTTAGATCCGAAATTAACTTTAATAAAGAAGCAAAAATTGAGTTTAGCTTTTTGTTTCAATTTTCAAGGCAGTTTTCCTTTTATTATAATCATTACTCTCATGATCCCTATTTTTTCATGTTTCTCGAGAATCAGTCGCTAAAACGTAAAACATTTTTTTCTTTTTCCAAATTTAATTTTCACAACAATTTTGAAATTGTTAGCATGAAATCATTTGAAATTGTAGAAACAATTTTTAAATATCGATTTGTGTTTCTTTTCTCGCATTCCTACTTATAAAAAAGTATTTAAACCCATTTTTCCATAGCCATGATTTTTATTCCGAACAGAGTTGAAGTTTCAGAAAATAATGCAAATATCTTTACTATTTATTTCTTCTATAACTTTTACTATTTATTTCTTCTATAACTTTTACCATTTATTTCTTCTATATAACACGTACTTAAATAGAATTTTAAAAATTTATCTCATGAAAAAAAAATGATTTTTCCAAATTTTCATTTATTATTCATTTAGTTTCCATTTATTTATTCATGATCTCATTCATTTGCCATTGCATTTTGTAGCTTATTTATAGGATGTTATCAAATAGATTCGTTTTAAAGGACTGCTATATACTTTTCCTCTGAGTGTAATAGCATTTTTATTTATATTCGAAAAATCGATATAATCTTTATTTTGTAACACTCAGGGTAAAACGCAGAGGACAGTTTTGTATAGATTGCTCAACAACTTTCAAATTTACTTTGAATGAACTTCAATTTGAATAGCACATGTTCATTCCATTCCCCGTTCCATTGACAACGACAAGAAGCCCATTTGCGCTAATACACAACCACGTGTCCTGCACCCATCCCCCCACCTTTACCCCATAAGGTGTTCAACATTACATTATACAAGGGAATGAATATTCATGGAATATATACATTGATAAGACATATTTGCCAAGAATGTTCTCACAAATGCATGTTTGCTATCAGATACTTCACTAGAGATGGATTTCTACAAATTTTCAACATAACTTTCACTGAACGCTAGGATTTTCGGAATAAACTTATATGTTAGGAAAAGTGGAGAAATCTGAAATATTCTAAAATTATCTTGAACATAATAACACAAGGATGATACTGCATATAAAATGATATGATTTTGATTAAATTTCTTTTAACTTTTTAGTTATTTTAACCAATGTGACAGTTAATAAATCACTAAAAATACATTAAAAATTTTAATGAAACGGCATTCAATTTTATAAAATGTTCTACTTTATTCATGTCCATGTTCTATTTTAGAAGATTCATTCCTTCGTCCAACCTTCTTCAGTGGAATGAGAATTTATTTTTAATAAATTTTATATTTAAATATATCAGTGCTATCACATTTTATTATTTTGAAAACTATTTTATGGATGTAAGAGTTTTAATATTTTCTATTAAGCCTTTTACATCTTTTTCCGTTCGATTCCATTATGATTCAATTATTATAATAAAAATAAATTATTATCCATAAAAAGAAAGAAAAGGAAATATTTTCAATGGATCAAAATTTCAATAAATTTTATTTAAATAAAATTTAAATTTTGAGAAACTTTTCCCTTATTGAACTTTTACTTTGTAAGTAGTGACTATAAGACAAATTTGGCAGCTCTGGGCTCAATTATCTTATCGAGAGCATTTTTCACCCATTTTGGCTTCTCGCTATTCACAGAAAATACGTCAACTTAAAAACGTTAAAATATTTAAATCAAGAATCCTTAAACGAATTTTTCGTCCATTCCTTGTTAACGTTTGTGATAAGTAAAAAAAAAAAAAAAAGCGAAAATTTATTAAGTGAAGTTTACAAGCAATACAAATATATTATGCAAGGCCGTACTTTTTTACCATGCTTTATTTCATTCAAAATTGTGCAAAAAACTCATAAATTATATTTTCAGTTGAAAATAGGAATTATCTGTTAACGCTTACATGTCATTAATTATGGAGAAATTAGAACCCCATTTCCTTTAAACCAGGTTCATTTGCGATTTTTTTTTTTTAAATTCCTGAGTGTTTCAGAACGAATAAGTGTGTCATAAGCATTATTAAAAAAAAATAGAATGAACATGAATTTCTTTTCTATAAAAAAACCTACAGGAATAGATTTCTGCATCTCTTCCTAAAATATTCTCGTTGAACATTTATTATTTATTTTTCATAAAACATAATGCCGATAAAGGGGAAAAAAATGAATATTTTCTTTTAAGGTTTACTAGAAATGAATATCTTCTCAAATACAATTCTGAAACGTATTCACGTTTCAAAAAGTTTTAAATCTGAAACAAAACCCCATTTCTTAATGAATGAAGCAGTCATTTCTTTCAAGACTTTATTCAGTATTTTGGGGGGGGAAAAGAAAAAAATTATGAATAGAGGAACTTCTGCCACCCTTATTTCAAAATATAAATATAACAAAACTCTCTCGACATCTTAATAGATGCATATTTCTATTTTATGCAATTTAGTTCCTACCTACCCCATTGTTTATTTTATGGATGAGCTTTTCTGCAAAGTTTAGTGTGTGTGTGTGTTTTAATATAAAAAAAGGTAAAAACACATCTTTTTTTTTTTTTTTTTTTTTTTGTTATTATTACCTTGATGCCAGTTGACTTATTTTACGATTGGTAAATCATAAATTTTACAATAAAGTAATCAAAGACATTTTGTTTTACTTTTGAAAATAAGTACTTATAAAACTTTGCATCCATAATAATAATTTAAGAAAGATTTTCTTCCATCCGAATGCAACATAATAACTTTACCATTTAAATCGTTTTCAAGATAAGGAATTTGTTAGTCAGCGCAAATGAGTTCCATCCGGACTACATGCGGTCATTCTCGTCCATCACTGTCAAAAAGACCATTAATGGTGGGGGGCGGTAAAGACGTTTTCTGCGGTTACAACGGCAAAAACCGGAGTAGGAATAAACCGTCTGCCAATCTCAAAGACAAAGAGGGCGAAATGAGACGTTTCCGCCCATTTGGAAGTAGACATGCTCTGCAGAAAAACCCGTCTCCGGCGCTTGGAGAGTTAATGATGCTTTGGAAATTTCTAACTAAAATATTGGTTGCATCTTCTATAATTTTCGACATTCTAATTCTTCTCTCATAACTGCCCGTTAATGGGACTGTTAGTCATTTCTCTGTATAGCGTAAAACCGCACCGTGAAACCTGTGTATAATAGTAGTCTATAACAATATTCTTTTTTGGTCCTATCGAAATTCCTATTTGTACAATGTAATGCGCAAAGCGATAATGACTTTTCAATTGCACCTGTCTACAACGATACTTTTTTTTTTCCTTTAAAAAGCTGGTAATACATATAGGCCGTGTTTTTTTAACAATATCTCATCGCACGAAAAGTGAGATAACAAAAGAAGTTGAGGTGTTTGCCTCCGTGTTCAAGTGTTGACCTTCTCATTGTTTTGGTTCTTTTAATGGTAAAAGGATTACGGGAGGCGAGAGATAAACTCCTCCACTTCTTTTATTTTCTTCCTCATTTGTTATTCATAGAAAGTACAATATGCAAATCGAAGACTAACTTAAAATGTCAACTCGTCGTAGTTTCTCCGCTCCCATCATCGATTTATTAGCTTATACGATTCAATCTATCATTCCAATTAAATATTTATAGGAAATTTGCCTCCGGATTTTTTCAGAGAATGTGAATCGTCCTTTTAAAGCAAGAATCTGTTTGCTATGTGTACAAAGCTTAAGTTTCACTCCCCCCCCCCATTTGGACAGCGGGATAAGAGATTACCTTTTTCTCGGTGTGGTCAATGTCATCATTTTTATTCGTAGGTTAGACATTACTCCTTTCCTTGCATCATTTTTTTTTGTTTGTGATGGCTCGTCGTAAAGCACTGGTATTTGAAGGAAAATAAAAAAATAAGAAAAAATTATTTCGAAAATAGCTCAAGGTCTGAAGCAAAATAATACAGTTAAAAAATATGGTATCTTGCAGTTGAGAATAGTTACTTTTTTGATATTGAAGATACTGTGGAAAAAGGCAATGCGGATAGCAAATGGAATAAATGTAAAGGTGTCTTATATAACGATGTCGACAAAGTTACTCTAAGACAGTTCCACGAAATGAAAAAACAAAAATTGTGCTTTAATGGAGCAACGATTTTTGAAAATTCACATGTTTGCTAAACAACAACGATTTCAAAATCTGCAACGTATGGCATCACAGGATTATTTTTTAAAGAAGCATCGTCTGTGAAGAGAAGTCAGTTCCTGTTAATGATCCCGCATTCTGTAAATATCGAGAAAAGGAGAACGGGGAAAACAAATATAATGCATTTTTTCATTAACTGATGAAAGACGTGTATTCTTTAAAGCAGAAAACTATAAAAATAGGAAGAAATCGAAGCCTACAGTGTTCAAACAATACTGGAATCAATAAACTGAAGCCATTAATCAATAGAAAGTAGGTAAAAACAAAGTGCTTTAAGAATACCGAAAATTCACCAGATGACTACAAAGCAAATAAGTAAACTTGGATGACAGTGAAAATTTCAACAACTGACTGCTTGATGTTGATAAAGAAGAATGTTGTTACAGTTGCAGCAACCCTCACATCTTACAATAAGCTCTCAGGTTTGAAAAACATAAAATGGTTATGCTTTCTACCGAACTGTATGTCGATGCCGCAGGCATCATCAAGTGCTTCAAGGGATGCTATCGAAAAAGACTGGTTAAAAACGTTTGTTTACAATCTGATAATCCATAAACAGCAGATAAATAAAATATATGCGATTGTTTTTTAGCAAGTTGGAATTATTTGACAACATCTACGTTCATAAATTGCTGGAAGAAAGCCTCTTACATTAGGGGGAAAAAAGGCGAGAATATTGAAGAACAAGAATATTGATCGTCGAAAGCTGTCAGACAATAACGTGCAAATGTTCATCGGCACAAATAATACAGATATTTTAGCAGATATAATTCTAGGTAATGATGAAGAAGTGGCTCTTCTCAAATTTCTCCAGATGGTGTCATATCTTTAAATAAAACTTTTCAGAATTTTGTTTCAAAAAGCATCGGTGGTACAAATGAAAGTTAAGAGTGACTGAAACATATGTGCGTAGAAATGTCATTTCAATCAAAAAGCAGGTAAACAAAATTAAGATTCGTTTTTCTAAATTTTTCTTCCGATTTTCGAGATAATTGTATGCTTATATCTCTTTTTCTATGTTTAATTTTAGACCATTCATTTGCTGCAAGTAAAATTTTCATTTTGAAGTGTAATGAAAAGTTTAAAAAATACAATTTTATGCGTTCAAATTGTCTATAATAATATTGCATCTAGTTCTTCACAGTGTCTTTATACACAGGGTTCTCTGCATAAGACACAACATTTATAGTTATCACCGCCATCAATAATTTGTACTAAACTAAAACGTAAAAATACTAAAAAAAATCCTGCATGAGCAGTGGATTTTGCATATTCATTCTGGAAATTGCTTTGGGGCATCCATTTTTTCTGAGTAGATTAAATTCCTAACTTTGTGAAGGTCATCGTTCATCTTTGTGCAACCGAAAGTTTTATTCGAGATCCATCCATTGAGATCAACGCAGGTACAGTGGCCATCTTTTCGTTGAATTCTCTCCTGCAGGTTGATGGCACCGAAAATCCATTTAAAGTTGCATTACTATGGGTTATTATTGCTTCCTATCAGTCTGAGAGCAGATTCCCCCGATAAAACGTCCGAATTGGTACTTAAAACTGAGGCACCTCCCAAGTCCTACTGTTAATGTCTGGTCTCAGATATCTTATATTTTAATCCCTATCCAGAAAACGTTGACTATTAGGGTAGTGCCTTGTGATTTCGTGCAATATAATATCGAAATCGCATTCGTCTTCCTCAGTTGTGTGAACTTATCAAAAAATGAAACGGGGATACATCACTTAATCCATTGCATGCTCATTTTAATAATTTATTAGTTGAATAGTCAGTCTTCTGTATGAATGTGCGTGTCATTAGACCAAAATAGCACTCACTTAACTGACTGGCAGATTCCCTGATAATCATTCAGAATCTATATATCAAGAGAAATGAAATATGAATAATTTGGTCATTTCAAACCCATTCCATCAATGTCAGTTAGTTTATTAATAACTAGTCGCCTTTTACGATCAACCGGTTCGCCAATATTGACACTCGCTAAAATATTTTATTTAGCTTGATCCCTTACTAGTTTTTTTAGGAAAATATTTTTAAGATTCAAATTTTGATAGTCGTATAATTTACTCATATTATTATGTAGGTTTAAGCCGTTCTGTACATGGTAGTACGTATCTCTAAGAAATTATTGAGGTGTCATCTTTGAAACGGTCGATGAAATGATCTGAATAGTAATATTCAAATTTTCATAAATCAGTAAGTTTCAGTGATCGATTTAGTTGATTGCAGTGCAACTATTTTTATTTAAAATATTAGCGACACAAGAATATTTTGTCGAATATCATTCATAGGGCAAAAGATCTATGTAAAAATTCGTCATTCATCAGAGCGTTTATTGTCTCATGTTGCATAAAATATAATTTAGATTATTTTGGTAGCAGATGTATGTCTATTGCTAAATTAGCTTTGACCGCTGATAAGAGTGGGTATCCTGCATATATTAAACCATATTTACCTTAAATAACACTGATTTAGTGAATTAGTAATACAGATATTATAAAAAGTCAGGAAGTTTTTCCTTGCATTTACTTTTTAGAAAATATCAAATTTTATGTTTATTTCATTTCATTCAATGCAATAATAGTCTAAGAAAAAACTTTTGTCAATGTGATAGCAACAAGCTGATAAAAGTTAATTTTTTCCATTGATGCATAACATACTGCTTTAAAAAGGTTACATTTTATTTTTAAAATAAAACAAAATAGAATTTTAAAATATTTTTTTAAAAAAATTAATTAAAAATAAAAATTTAATTTATATCTAAAACATTGGTATCATTAAAAAAATAATTTTTTGAATTTGATGTTAAAATCATGTTTGTGCGATAATATTTTCAGAAAAAAAATATATATTATCGCACTAATGCCATATAGAAAAATTTCAGCGAAAAAACATCAAAATTTTATATACTTCTTAATTAATTAAAAAATTTAAAAAAAACGCTTCGAAGTGCACATTTCTGACCTCCAAGGCTAAATATATGTGTCAAATTTCGTAGCTGTACGTCAAATGGTCTGTCTGACCTGTAGAATATCAACACATCTTTATTATAAACATAGAAAAATATTATTTAAACGATAAGGTTCTTATAACTTAACAATTGTCAGTTTTAAATTCAATAGTGAATTATTAAAAGCATGATTTCAAAATATAACCAACAAAGCCTTCCCACGACATTCATCGTATAATCCAGCACTTTGACTTTTGAAGTGATTTCATTGTTAATAAGGATAATTAGGATGTAATGCAATATTTACATAAGAATATTTGAAAATATTATTTAAATTTCCGTTTGAATTAAAATCTTAATTGATTCATACGGGGGGGGGGGTATCTGTTTTCCCTATATATATAAGCATTATATGAGGAAACGCGGGAAGAACACTGATGTGTTAGCCATAATAGAATAATAATACCACCCTAATTTTTATCAGCGGAAAAAACAAAGGCATCAAAGAATACTTCCGCATTACTTGAAATAATAGTACATGAAATAAATATTTATATACAGAAAAAACACTTTTCTTTTTTTCATTTATAGCCCATAATTTAGTAAGACAAAATTTACATTTTAAGGGGCAGGGTAAGATATTGATCACTTATCTCATGCTCTCTCATTTCAAGTCACACAAAATTAAGGACTCGGGTGAAATAAAACACAAAATAACATTCTGGCTACCATGATACAAACCATTTAAAGACTACTTAACACAAAACATTACAAAACAAAAAGTTTTTAAAAAAATTATGCCTTAGAGAGTTCCCTCCCCCCATATAGTTGGGCATCAGCTTCTACAGATTTTTCAGTCGTCAGTTTCATTTCTTTTCTTTTTTGCAATAATTTAATTTGCTGTGATGCTTTATGTTAGTTAAACTCTTTCTTCTGAAATTTTTTCTGCTTTTCTAAACCTAGGGACGTGCTTCCCCGGTTTAACAGTCGCAAGTGGTGTTCTGCTTTTAGAGCTATGGCACAATCTTTTAATCGGATATTTTTTAGGCGGAAAAATAATAAGAAATTTGAAATTCTCTATACCGGCCAGGTTTTTAAAGAAAATTTTAAATTTTATTGCATTTCCCTTGTTTTATAGATTATTTTTACATTCCTTGCATTTCCCCGTTCTCCCTAGTGCCGTAGCAATTCTGTTCATTCAATTTATTTTTTAAAAAAAATAACTTTACACACATAAAAAATTTAATAATTAAATTATGTGAATATCATTTTTATTAGCATAGCACATTTTGGATTAATTCTTCATCTATTATTTCCTTGAAGTAGATACAATGTATTACTGATTTAATTGATTGTAGCCAGTTTTTAACAACTTAATAACCTATTTAATAAAATAACGATACAAAACATTTAAATTTGAAAGTTATTGGTACGCAACAAGAGAGATCATTGAAGATATTTTCGGCAAATAAAATTGCCATTATGTTAGCAGGAAGTGTGTAATCAACCAATGACTTGTCATTCAACTTGAATTCCAGAAAGATACATTAAAAAATAGCCTAATAAAGTGGAAAAAGTTTGAACATAAATGGAGATAGATTTGACAGTATTTGTTTTTGCTAATAATATTAAATTAAGCTCAGGAATAACACTTTGCTGCGCCGGTGCCTTGCATTATTTTTTTGGTATAAATTGGTGACAGAGGGGGAAGAATCCTTGACCTGCATTAGATGTGCCAAGAAACACCAAACATGATAAGAAAGAGCGTAAAAAAAATACTACGCTTTGGATGCAATTTGCGGCTGTTGCTTCACTGGAATACAGTTTGTAATCATTATTACCGAACAGAACAAATAAAAGAAACAGATGAAACACAAAATTATAAATTTTGAGCTATTTTCTACTAGAAATATTTGGCTTGAAGAGAACTAAACTACAAATAAGAAAATGACTATTCTAATTATAAATAATTATGAAATTCTATTTTTTTAAAAAGGAAACAGGATGCATAAAAAGAATTTGTAGGTCCCTCCCCCCCCCCCCACTCTTTTTCTACAATATATTATATGTATAAATCAACTAGCTAAGGGGGGCTAAATATTTCGCTGATTCATTCATATACTCAAGATATTTATTTTTTACATTATAGACGGGGTTTTTTTTTTTTTTTTTGACTTACTTTCTTTGACATTATATTTTTCTAGAAACAGGTGCCATTTCACATAATTCTTCGTAATCATGTTTGTATCATGTTTCCATAATATAGTTGTACTAAAAATCGAAATATATCAGAACATGAGTAACAAATAACTAAAATATAAAAAAAACTGAATTTTAAATACTGGAGAAATAAAAGACCTAAGAAGCATGCATACATTTTCTGGCACTTCCAATTTCAGAGGAAACAGAAATTAACGGGAGTGAATCTCAAGTTGTTATGCGCCAAAGTTTTGATGGATATGACCTTCACTTATGAGGGTGGCTGCTAAATACCGCACAACTATATGGGAATTTCGAGAACATACCGTAACACGGTACTAAACCATTTTTAAGGATTTTTTTTAAAGTAAATCATTTAGCTAATATATTCATTCATTTACATATTCCTTCAACTAAGAAAAACAAAAACAAGACTAAAAAAAATGAATATTTTATTGCATACAACTTAAAATAAGTATATTTGTTGATTGCACTACTTATTCTGGCCATGTTATTAAACCTCCAATTTACTAAAGTACGTATCTATATAAAAATGATTTTCAAAGGCATAAAAAAAAGGAATTAAACAACCAAAATAAATATCTCTAGATTACATCTATTCCAATATGTCTTAATTAATTTGCATCCTACATCTGTAACATAAATTCAGAGAAAATTTCACAATTTTGAAACATGTAATATATATTATGATGTATATCACGACAACATAAGACATGAATCCTTCAATAGACTTTCTTTAAAACAATTGATAAACAACTTCCAGAATTTTTCACTTATGATATATATAAAAATGTTAAAGGCAAGAGTACTTTTTTTTAATGTTTTATTTTTAAGGGCATTTAATAGCACCTATTTAGCCTGAAATTCCATATTAAAAAAATAAACTACTCATATATGAGAAAAATGAAAGGATCATCGATAAAAAGTTATGTCACTTCAATGGTTTTCGCAAGATCTTTGCCATTCTTGACATTACTTCAAAGCGCAGAAACCTCTTTTTGAGAAAATACATTTAAATAAGAAATGTGATATCAAGTGGAATTGATTTCGCTTTCTTTTTCAGACACTCACAGGAAAATAATAATATAGTGTGTTGTCAATAAACAAAATTCCTCAATGTGTGTAACATTGGTGTAAGTCAGTCGCGCTAAGTGTGATTAGCCAAATTGTCGTTGTCCAATGACATTTTCAATCTATTGATGAATTATTAGTACATTTCTATTAATTCAAAGAATCGAGTACCACTTATATTATAATCAAATATTGACCCAGTGCAATAGGGTCGCACATTAGAGGCCCTTAATGAAAACAATATCAACATGACGAGCAAGAATACCATCTCTGCATATTTTGGCATCAATATAAAATATATAGCTTACTGAATCCATTCAAAATTATTCTAATCAATTTCACACACACACACCATTACTGTATCGATTCGTATGTTTTCAGGTTTACTATGCTTGTTCCGCTTTCTGCATATAATAAAACGTCTCTTCAATCAATCACGAAAAAATGTAGCTCCAACCCGAGGTATTCCAATCGCAAATATCTGGTTTACTCACTTGGCCATATTTTGCAACTTAAACTATGGGGCACGAAAACAATGGCTTCTTTGCAAACAGGCATCTTTTATACAATCTGCCACTTACATTATGTTTAGAAAGTTAAATTCTTGTAGCTGTAACAAACTTTATTATTATCTGAATTCTATTTCGCTTTGGGATCACTGCCAATTTAAGAGTTTCGAGAATACGTTGTGGCACTTTTTTTTAATCTCTTCCTTGTTTCTGCATGCATTATTAATGCCCTTAAACAAATTTCGGGTTCTTGACATGATGCTTTTGATATTTAATAATCTGTGCCAATGTCCATTTCTCTGTACTTGCTTCCATTATCACAATCCATCGAATGCCTTTTCAAGACATGCTGCATCTTTCTCAAGCGAAATAAGCAAGCAAGTATTCATAAATATTTTGAAAGAATTTGAATCATTCATTTGCCAATCACTCCCATGTTTAAGAATGAATATTCAAACACAATCCTAAGTTTCTATATAACGAAGATGAATCACAGTGGATAACGCTGCTCTTGAGCTAACTTTCTTTTAAAATTAGCACCTTTTGATGGTTGTTCCTTTAACTTTTCTTGCCAATACTTTTATAAAATAATCGAATAATTATTTAATTAACTATACAAACTTAATACATTCATTAAGTAATTTAAAATACAAGAATTAGCAAGAACATACTAAGATATTATTTGAAGCATGTAAAGCAATTAAATTGTGTTAATACAATATATAAAACTGATTAAAGTTCGATAACGTTATCGTATACAGAACAACAGAGAACGTACAAGTATTAAATTAAGGCAAGTTATTTGATAAAATGCAAAAAGTATGTACAGTAACAGTTTATTAATTCAAAAGTAAAGCATTATCTTATCTATACAATGATAGAATATTCGAGAGTTCTCTTCTAGAAATTGAAAGAATAATCTTAAACAATAAAACATTAAATAAAGCAAGGAGTGCTTAACTTTGCAGATTCACAACAAAAAAAATAACAAAATAGAAACTTGAAGAAAAAAAAGAAGAAAAATGAAAGTTTTTGCTTTTTGGTATTCAAACCAATAACTTTCGAGTTTGTATATAAATACCTTATTCCTGAATTACTGTGATTCGATAAACCCTAAATAAATGTTTTACTATACTAAATGATGAATGATTGAAATTTTATATACAGGTCAAAGGAATATTCAAAACTAAACCTTAAATACTAGTTCAAATCAAATGCAAAAAGAACTTTTTGAAGATATATACTATTAATTAAGATTTAATAACAGTTAAAATGGTTGATACTTAATTAAATAAAATTATGAAGCAATAGCAAGCATGAAACAAAATTAGGTAAAAGAATTTTTATGTAAATTGAAAAAACTATTAAATAAAATCCGTCAACCCTGTTTGTGATGCAATGTCAATATTTCATTAGTCTTAGCATAATGTTTATGGATCCAAGCCTAAACATTTAAATTAAAAATAATTTAATATTATTTTATCATTGCAACTGCAATCATGCCTAATATGAATATTGGTGGTTTTGTGTTGTGCCAAAAATGACTGAGAAAAAGTTAAATGTTGGCATTTTTGCTGTTTTTCAAAAAAGATTTTATAGTTTTTCCCTGAGGACCACAATGGAATTGTCACAATTTAAAACTCAAATATGAAATGACAACAATTCTAAAAGCATTTGGATGACTGAGTTAAATATATTTTATTTGAATAACTATAATTTAAATCAAAATAAAGTAATTAAATTTTGAATAATATATTAATTGCAAATTAATTAGATTGTAGGTTATGCTAAATATTATAACTTTCCTAAAATTCAAGATAAAAATAATTCTTATATCTGTATTAAAATTCACTATTTAGCATATTGCCATTCTAAAAAATGCAGGAGGTCTTACCATGGAGCTCACTCCAAAGAGTGTTAATAAAAAAAAAGTTTAAAAAAAAAGTATGTCATTGAAATCTTATTCAATGAAATATATTTGCCAGGTAATAAACATTTGCAAGTTACTATAAATATTTAAAATAAATAATTAATAAAAGAATTGAATAAAAAATAAAAACATTTATATAATGCAAGTAGTTTTATAAAAAAATTATGAAATCAAATAAAATGAAATAAAAATGGCAAGTTTTATTAGAATGCAAGGTTTTCTCTCTCTCTTCTTTTGCAAAGATATTACTTCAAATCATTTGCATGCATTAAAATGCATTTCTAATTAATTTTAAAAATTGCTTACATTGAATTTCTTTCACAGAATAGTTTTCTTCCATCTCAATATTTTTTGATACAGACATTAGAATATTATTTTTGTTCTAACTTAAATGTTTTTTACAAATAATATGACTATATACACAGATTTCCAACAGGCAATGGCTGCAATCCTTCAAGTAGAGTAATATGAATAACAAATTGAAAAAATTAATAATGTGAATTTTTATCAGCTAGAAATTATATACAGCATTATAGGGTCAATTCCAAATGTGTTCATAAATAAGACTGTGGCATATAAATTTAATTTTCTCTTTACTAATTATCAGTGTTCTTTCCAAAAGTTTTCTCTTTTTCTGATTCCAATCTCAACAATCAATTTCATTACGATTTTGATGGTTATGGAATTTTATATTATTATTTAAACAATATATTTATAAAAAGGTGCATGATTGTTTCTACCAGTTAAAACCATATAAGTTTGAATTGTTTTACACACCAAATGCATCTTATTTGCATTCTTCCTAAATAAGGCATATGATTCTTTCATGGGTAGAACTTTGAATTAACAAGGTCTATTCATGTGATAAGCCACAAGAAAAACATAATTGTACACATCATCTAACAGTATGCCATCTTTTGATGTGCTGATTGGCACAGCACACTTGATGAGCAAGAACTAATTCCTTTTGCAGCACGAACTATTATTTCTACTTTTATATATTTTATATAAGAATCTAAAATGATTCACCTGTCTTATCAAATCACCAACCATTTTTAGCATATCAATATGTTTTTAAGGTAATTACTTTTAGTTAAATAAATTTTTAACAATACACGAATGACTTGATTTTAAGTGAGTGTGAAGATTTATTTTTAAATTGTATAAAGAAACATTACATCTACATTTTGTGAAGAACTAATTAACCCTATTTATCTCAAGTCTCTCATCCCAAGTCTAATTTCTTCAATTATGATAAAGAAATACATATTTATAAGCTATAAGAAGTATATAATAACTTTAATATACATGCTAAGTTTATCAATATTTAGCAATCGAATATATGAAATTTCATAATATTTCAAACTTTTATTTAAATAATAATAATAATAAAATAGGATTTCATCTACTTTCTAAATATTATTGGGGGTTTTTCTTCCCTATTATTAAACTATCAGTAAAAATAATAAGAAAACTATTGGATTTAATATCTTTAATCATATTAGTTAATATTTCGTATACTTTGATGTATATGCACTGCAAATTATATAAAATCCCGCACCCCACCTATCCTCCCCCCAAAAGGAGGATACGATTGGCATTCTCAATTTTCAAACTGGAGGATAATGATTTCATAACCTGATTCTATGGAGAAAAAAAATCTGTATATGCTTGTATCGTACATGTCATATCATGTCAGCTTAAATGGAACAGTTTCGTGAAGAGGATGTCAGCTCAGATATCATTCTTATTATCTGATTATTACAAAAACAGAATATTAAATCAAATCAATGTTAAGGAAAATGAAGTGCTAGCTGAAAAATATGCAAAAAATTGGCTCTCTAGTAATTTACAAAAAAAAAAAAAAGTTTTAAATAAATCAAAATTTGAACATATTTTCTGCTCCTTTTTTCCATAAAATGCCAAAACCAGCGTCTAAATTATCCTTTAAAATCATGAATTATGATGTTTTAACTAAAGTATTGAGTTTTATTCTTATTTAAAAAGAGGGAAATAACCTCAAATTCAGTTCTCTTGAATAAGAATAAGAGTGCTTTTAATAAAACAAAAAAAAAAAAAATGCATTCCAATATATATATACATAACATTTGGAAGGCTACACATTTTATTCATATAAAATTTTTCACATTGGGATTAATTTCATCATCTCACAGTTATTGAACTATTAGCTTTGATTAGTAAGAACAATTGAAAAAAAATACTAAAGATAGTTTGGCACCAGTATTTCAAATATATATATATCTGACATTGAATTGATCTGATCCCTGTAACGCTTAGTTATCATGACTTCAAACAACCTGAAAAAAATTTGAGATAACTATTAGTTAATATATTATTCCATGTACTAACTAATTTAGTTGAAACATAAAATAAGTAAAATAAATATAGTAAATAATTAGAAAACTATACAATATCAAAATTTAACACTAGTGCTTAATCATTTATTAAAAGTATCATTCATACAGTAAGTTGTAATCTATATCGTGACAAAGGCACATGTAGTCATCAAAGACATATTTGCTACTGAGTTTCAGTTTTTATATCATTGGGCCATCACAAATAAATATCGGTAACCTATTCTCATTGTGTACACAAGTAGGACTAAGATAAGATAAGTATAGGCATTTCTTATAGCACAAGGCCAACTCTTTATCAAATAATAGTATTTTAGTAATTTCTTGAAATCATATAGCCTTTTTTTAAATTAATGAATGACTATTGTAAAATTTGGATATTATTATGCTAAAAAATAAAATTCAAATGTTAAAAAAATCTGAAAATAAACATAATAGGAGATTACTATGTTTATTTTACACTAGATCTATATGTAAAGTATAATCAGACATCAAGAAAAAGTTATTAGTTCCTCATGTTATTTCCCAAAAAAAAGTCTTGTATTGAGATGATAAAATATTAAGTAAATGTGAATATTTTAATTTAAGAAAACTCTACTAAACTGATCAAATTAAAGGCTATACTCTGGTCATAAAATTATTACTAAAATCATACCAATGATTTTTTAAAAAAATTTCAAAATATAACAAAGTCAATATTCTTAAAAGAAATCAGGCATGCAAAGTATTCTTAATACAAATGCATTCTTGATCATTCTTCAAAGAAATAGCATTACTTGTATCAAAATTATTGCCTTTGCATAATAAATTATAATGAAAATGATTCTTAGTTTTAAACATACAAAGAAAATGAAATTTAGGGTTCATATGCACTTCTAATCCCTACTGTTTAGGCACTCATACACAAATTTGCAACAAATCTGAAATTGCTAATAAGCAGAAAGTGATGCCTGTTATCTTGCTTTTTTTTTATTTTATAATATAGAGGAAAAGATGGTAAGAATTATGAATGTCTAAAAATTCACCCTTGAGATTTTGATAACTCTCTATGTTTCATATCTTCCTAAATCTGAAAAAATTATTGGTAACATGATAAAAATTCTAAGTACTAATTAGTTGAAGTTTAGTGAGCAATTGTCACATCAAGACTAGAATGCAATATTAACACTGTAGATTTCTGTCAAATTTTGGATCAGGAGGAAGTCTACCTATCAATCCAAGTGCATTTGAACATGATAGCTAAAAAAAAAGCATGAAAAGTTAAAAGGATTAAATTCATATATAGTTTAATCATCAGAATTTTACAATGTATCAGATTTTGAACAGAATCTTTGAACAGGTTGACTGACTGTTAGTCTATTTATTTGTGTGTATGTAAATGCATTAATTCAAAAATGAAAATAATTAGATAAATGATATTTGAAATGTGGTTTTCTCACTAAAGATTTTGGACCTAATTGATCAAAAGACATGCTTATTCTGCTTTCTTCACTAAATACAAAGACAGCATTGTGTATTAGTATATAAGAGAGGCAAAGGGACAATATTTCTGTGGTTTCATGAGGGGTTTAATAACTCCCTGTTATTTAAAATGTCATCTTTACCATCAAAATATTTTAAATTATAAAATGCAATATGCCATTTGTCTCACAAATAAATACTTTAATATAAAAATGGGATTTTCAGACATCTTTATTTTGCTTTAGTAACTGTTTCAATCTATTAGTATTGTTTTTAACAGGAAATACAAATATTGTTGCAGCAGAATAATTTAACTGCTTACAAGATGTTGTAACTGAAAAAAAAAAAAAGGATTTAATTCTCTTCTTCCAGTAGAACAAATCTGTCTCTTCTAAAATCCGAATTTAAAACTTCAATCCCCTATCCTAATCATTTCCTTTAGAAGTGATAACCAGACGAATTGCTACTGAGGAAAAACTGAAATAGCAAGCATATTTGTGATCAGGAGAAACCACAGATTACATCCTACAGCCTATGGAAAAAAAAGAGGCTCCTTTTAAAAGAAAGGCACCAAAAGCTCCATTTTAAAAGGATGCTTAAAGGTCCAATGCTCACAAATTTAAGAATTTATGCATAAAAAAACAGTCAAGTAGTTATGATTAGATAACAGCAAATAAACAGATTGATATAATTAATATACATATTAAATCCTGTGCATATTTACATATATTTTTCGATAATGTTTCTTAATGATATATATTTTTGAATTATAATCTTCCAATACCATTCTTTTGTAAATTTTCCTTTCCTTTGGAGATTGAAGTATGAAATTATTACAAATCAATAAATATTTTCATCAAATTAAAGAGGACTTACCAACCTTAATAACTAAAATCCTACTGATAGGAAAAAAGATTTAACTAAATAATAATCAGCATATCCAAATTAATCACAAAATAACAAAAAGTAAATTAAAAACTTCACATAATACAATCCTAAAAGACATCTATATTATATCAATAAACTTCATCTTCTGACCTCTTCACCTAAAAACTAAAATAAATGGGAGGGGGAAGAAACTATTAGAGTATAAGTTTTCCACAACATAAAAATTTGATTTAATTACTGTTAACAAATCTCTATTTTAAATTATATTATATAATACATTATATAAAAAAATTATATTTTTGCAAAATATTTGAACAGAAGAAATGGAAATTAATACAAAATAAGGAATAAAGTTAAACATTTGAACATGTAAGAGTTCAAAACACTTATGGAATTCCTCCATCTATAATTTTTTTTTATTGAGCTTAGAGCTAAATTTATAGACATTTTACTTCATTATTTTTTTTACATTTGCTTATTTTTAAGATACAAAATTATTTATTTTTCTGCACCTTAATAATAATAAACAAATATATTTATAGCCTATTTAAATTGCTTATTTTTAAGATATAAAATTATTTATTTTTCTGCACCTTAATAATAATAAACAAATATATTTATAGCCTATTTAAATGGCTAAAATTAAATTTTTAGTATTATTGGCAGAGAAAGTTCATTGAAATACAGTGTTAATATTTTTTTTCAAACATCTTTTTAGATTATATTGAAAGAATCAAAAGCAGAATTTTTTCAATGAGACAATCTTTAATCACAGATTAATAATTAATGTCTTGGAAGGAATAGGAAATTTTTTTTTTGATATTATAAGTGCTCCATATGCGAATCAGAAAAATATAATAATAATAATACACATTTGACCTTCCCTGCAACTAAAGACACATTGGTTACTCCTTTTTCTTTCTTTTCTAATCTCTTCATAAAGCATAGAAATTACAACATATTTTTTTTAAACAGCATGAAATATAAAAGTTTTTCAAATAACTTATTTCATAAAATCTCTCTTATAGTAACATCTAAAAAATATAATTTATATGACAATCAATAATTTTTTAAAAAATTATGAAAGAATTATAATTAGTTACTTTTTTAAAGTAAGTTACTCCCAGAGGTTTTAGAAAAACACTGAATTTTTTTAAAATTTATCTACATTTCTGATAGCAGTTTTATTCAATTGGATGTTACATTTTTAGCATTAAAATAGTTTCATGCCAAGAAGCAATTTTAAATCGATTTAATCACGCGCTGTCGATGACGAAAAGGCAGAATGCTTCTGTTAATGCATTTGTGATTCGTTTCTCTCTGAAAATCCAGTTTGAAGGTTTCAGTTCAGCTGCAAGACATAAACCTCTTTGAAGTATGGCTAAAAATGAAACACTCTTGTGGCCTATCTCAATTTATAATTTCTTCAGCTATGAATATTTTAAATTAATGTTATATTCATTTAAATTTACTTTCATGTATTACCCTTACCCATTATAGGTAAAATGAAAAAAAAAATGTATATATGAGTGACAGCAAAAGAGAGAGGGAGAATTCGTACTCAGCAGGAATGCATTATTGAGTCTAATTTGCTGATTCAGCATTTTAAAGAAATATTTCAATAATTTGAAAAAAAGGCAAACATTATTTTACAGATAACTGAAATAACTAAAAAAAATTCAAAAAGGATGATTTTTAAGCTTTGAACATATCAGTAAAAAAAAAATTATATTTATATAAGTATTTATAATATCACATAAAAGCATTTAAAATATTTATATGTGATAAATTCCCAAACTTGCAATAAAAAATATGCTTAAAAATTAATTTGTGACTTTTATAGTTTCTCTGAATGCTGATTACAGTAAAAGTATTTTAAAACCTCCATCATATACAGTATTATCATACGTCTAATCTATACATTTAAGAGTAGCATAATATTAAATCTAAACATAATTATAAATTTTAAAAATAATCTAGTTTGCACAATTTTATAAAAAAAATCTAATATTTATTTAAGATTTACTAGTAAATTGATAAACTGACTGTCAGATAAAAATAAAGAAACTAGTTTCTTGCATGTCTATCCTCTGACACCCATCCCTCATTATTTCTCTCCTGTTGCCAGCCATTAACTTTCCATCTATGTCTTTTTTTACTTGAGTGTTGTATATATGCAGATAATACTCAGTTTTTAATAAAAGTGTCTTTTAATCTTAGTGCATGCTATAATTAAAATAAATAGCTGTCAGTGGATAAGTCCATTCCTTTCTACTGTATTTGTGTTGATTATATGGAAAAAAAAATCCTGAATCCAAGAACCATTTCTGATTTTGTGGAAAAAGTGCAAGCTCATTTTAGCATAAAATAGAAAGATCTATATAAAATACATTCTTATTACTTATATTCTAATAAAATACATACTTAGAAAGTGATTAATAATAAAAAAAAGAAGGGAGGAGGTTTTTTACAATTTCATATAAATTTAGGAGCAATTTATTAGAGCATTATGAAAAGAAGGAAATTTGTTTCAAACATCTTTGTGAGCAAATCCCCGATTTATCCTAAGCAAAGTTGAAGGAAGGAGTATTCATTGGACACAACACCAGAAAAATGATGAACAAAAATTTCATTCTCAATTTAGAAATAAAAGAGAGAAAAATCTAGAAATATTTCAATCTAGTAGTGGCCATCTTTTTCTGGAATATACAGAACTCAAATTACAAGTCTATAACAGAGAGAATGTAAACAAATTTCAAAATGTTTTATTGTAATGTGAACTTAAAAGTTAATTTTCCCCATTCTCACCTAAAATATTCAAAAAAAAAAAAAAAGGTACAATCAGCAATGTTTCCCAGTGAGTTCACCAGAAAAAAGCAAAAAAGACGTTTAGAGGGAGGTTGAGGAATCACTACTATAAGCAATTGTAACAGTTTTCATGAACCCCTTTAATATTAATGATGGGAGAGTTAAAATATAGATGTAAATTAAACATAAGGTGATAAAATAAACATGTCAGAATATTTTGATTTAATTGATAAGCCATACATGATAGTAGAAGTGAAAGATAGATTTCATTTTTGAAATCAACACTGAAAATAATATAAAAATTTGTTATCAGAATTGAAATGATTTTCAAAATATATGTATATATTCAGATCTATGTTCATTTTAAGCTAATATAATGGTTGAATCCTTATTTTTTTAATTGTTTGATTATTTTTTAAAAATTCTGTTTATACAGATTACATTCACTTAAAGTGTAGAAAAATTCTTATCTTGGAAATTCCTGAATAAGTACCATAAGTATTATTGTAAACAGTACTGAAATTTCAACAAGGCAGTTTCCTATAGTTACTGGCTAAGGAGAGATTGCAAACCATGTCATCTTCTAAATTTCCAAATAAATAAATTTACATAAATTACAAATTCTATGGATTATATATATATATATATATATATATATATATATTAGAATTAAAATATGTGTTTGCTACGAATTATTAAATAAAGTATGAATAATAATTAATAGGAATATTAATAATTCAATTAGTTATGTTGTTTACTGGACCTTCAAGTGAAGTCTTGTAAAAGATTTTCATATTGTATTTATTTGAAGTTCATTATTTCCTTCTAATCTCTCACGATAATTATATTTTTGATCCCTAAATCATTATTTTACTGATTTATAACATGCTAACATATATAATAATTTCTAAATTTAAACTAAAATAAATCATAATTATGTTGCTTCAGTTAAGAATGTGTTCTCATAATGTGCAATGCTTAGAACTGCAAAATACTGAAATCTACTGATGATCATAAGTGGGGCTTTCTAAAATAAATCCTAAGTGGTTTGTCATATCTAAATAAAATGCCTTTCTTAAATATGAAATTTTCAAGGTAGTCTTATCTTCTTTATTTTATATATATATCTCAATTAACAAAATAATTATTGCTCAATCAAACTACTTTTATACATTTGAGAATTTTTTTTCCTTATTATTCTCAGAGAGATTATACTAAGCTATAATGAGTATTTGCATAAGGTATTGAGTAACTAAATATTTTCTATCTCCAGTTCATCTATCTAAAAAGTTCAAAGGCCAAATAGAAATTTTGAATCTATGTATAAAATCAAGTTAGAAAATCAATTTCATCATGGCTTTATTATGTATGTTGGTTTGTGTCCATTAAATCAGTTGTAAATCTGTCGCCTGCCAACATGATATAATAATTTATAGAAGAAATGATAATTTACTGTACTTTAACATTCTGACGACCATCTCAAAAAATAAATTAAATTCCAAAGATCCGTGGGAAAAAATATTAGATTATTTAATATCTTCTTCCAAGATATTCAATCTTTTGAATGTATTTATTCTAGTCTTACTAATTGCTTAAACGAGTATAATATTTCTAACAGTGATTTTATAAATGTTAATAAAAGTTGTATACTTACTTATCTATAATTAACAAAAATTAAAGTTTCTCTGCTCCAGTTTTTCTTAATTTCTGTTAAACCATTGAATTGCATTTGGTTTAATAGTTAGTGAAGAGCATTATCTATACTTCAATTTGCAAGTAGCTAAAAAAGTAATTTGATCAAAATAGAATTATTGGAAAAGGAGAAGTAGGCAAAATCTATAAATTCCCTTAAAACATTATTGGAAAATCATATTATATGAATAATATTATATTACTGTTAGCTTTTTGTTATAACATCTGGTAAATGATGTCGCATACATTTTTAAATGGAATAGTTTATAAACATAAATAGTTTCATTAAATTAGACATATCTTTTATTTTAAATTACAAATTTATTATTTTGTTTTAGAAACAATTAATACTCCAACTTATTAAGTTTAAATATATGAATTATTTTTATAGATATTTTGATTATATGAGTGCAATGATTACATAAAGAATTTTTCCCTAAAATGTTTAATTTTTCCAGACAATAATGCTTAAAGTATATTATTTATTAAATTCATTTAAATTTAAGGAGCCATGAGTGGTACATTTTGAGTCATACTTGCTAACATCTGTATTCTACCAATTTAACTGATCACTAAACACAAGAAACACGTCACTAAACAAATTTGTAACATCTAATTTGAATCTTGTTTAGTGATTTTTTATCCCATTCTGGAAAATTCTTCAATAAAAATATCTAAAAAAATTAATTTTTCCATATTTATATATATATATGAATGCTTATATATATTACTAAGAAATTATTTAAATTGTTAAACATCTGTATAAAAGAGAATTATAAAATATAACATAAATATCTATATTCAAATTCTAATTTATTAAAAATTCCAAATGCTTTAAATTCAAAGAAAAAACATAGCATGTAACAAAATATCAGCATGTAGATGCCAACAATATTGATACATCATGTATCTGCTTCTTAAGTCAGGAGATAACACAAAGCAAAAGCAGCCAGCTTTGTATATCAAACAATAAGTATCCCCTTGGCATATAAGGACATTCACAAATATATAATAGAAAAAATAAGGATGTACATATGTACCCTTAATTCATATACCAGGAATAATATGAACATCACAAATTAATAAAGGGAAACTAATTTAACAAATATCTGTTTTTAGCAGCACAAAATATGAATACATATCTGTGCAGACCAAACTATAAATATTAAAGCTGAAAACCATTTATATATTAGTAAAGAACTCTACAAGAATATAATAATCAACTACAGATATGTTATATAAAATGAATGCAACACATCTGATTTTCTACTTTGTAGGAAAATCAGTTTAAAAAAATGACAAACCTTAACAAAATACACAATTTTTCACAATAATGTAATTAGTTAATCTTATACAATGTAAATATTGGATAAAGCACTCATTAATTATGCATATTTACAATACTAATGCCATACAGAAACATACAGATAATTTAAAAATAAATAAACAAAAAATAATACTTTTAAACACATGAACCTTACATATGAGTTAAATAAATATATTTTGCTCTAAATACACATGTTAAATTAGGAATGTTAATTTACTTATTTCGTATGATACAGCTTTCACTATTTTTGACTTGGAATAAAGCTATATATTAAATTAGTAAATTTGTCAAATATTTTTCAGTAGTTTTAAAGGAATAAACAAAATTAGTAAATTGCAATGTTTAATAACATTCCTTCAATACCAAAAAATACATTAAAAGAAGTAGTAAGTAAATGAATTTGAATAAACAAATGAATTGGCTGTATAGGCTAAAAATAATTTTAAAAAAATAAATAAAGATGAATTGCAAATTGTATCCTAAGACACTTTTTACAACTTTAACAGATATATATTGTACCTCTCATAAGAAATTTATTCTTATGTATATAATATTACCTATGCTAACCCTGTAAATAATAGAATTTCTAGTTATAAATCTTACTGTTATACAGAATTCTATGAAAGAATTAGATAATGAATTCCCAAGTTAAATAATATTTTGATACTGTTCCCATTAAAAATAATAGCAGATGCACAAAATATAGCAAACCTTTGGTTGCTATACAAGGTTTGGAAGTGGAAATGAAATTTATGTCAATTTCAGAACTTATTTATGCTCCTCACAATTTCCATCATGGTTACTTTTTCCTTACATTTATGCTTTGTTACAACTGTTGTCATGACAATGAGAAAATACCACATTTTTTATTTAAATACAACAAGATTTCTTTCAAAGGAAAATATCAAAAATTTAATTCATATTATGCTTGAAAACTCATTAATGATTAAAATACTGTTCTTCTGTTACTTAGAGGGTCTAGAATTTCTGTGCTGATAACATTTATACATTGTCTATTGAAAAGAAAAAGAAGAAGAAAAAAAATGATTTGCTTTTCTAATGTTTGGTCCAGAATATCTCCATAGATTTAAGAATAAGCTCCATAACTATTTTCTTTGGTAATTATTTTTTCATTTATAGTTACGTTTGTACATATTCAGGTGATTTTTCAAATATAATGTTGTTAATCTAATGATATAACATCTGGTGAAGAACCACTTTCTTTGCTATCATACTCTTTGTTCTTTTGTGGTTCTACATCAGAGCCCTGAATTAATGATAAGAAGTCAAAAGAGGGAGGCACAGAACTCTGATTCCCATTAACAGATCCTAACTGATCAGAAAATCTGTTAGTTGCTGCTGAATAAAATGGACCATCATTAAGAAAAGGCATATTAGGGAAAGCAGTAGAGTTCAGACCAGGACTCGAAGAGGATGTAGATGGCATAGAAGTATCATTATGAGTCAATAAAAGATCAGGAAGAACACATACAGGTTCAGAAGTTTCATTCTGAACATCTGAAGGCATATTAAGTGATTCAGGAAAAGGATTGGAAGATTGAGTTAAAGAAGCAGGATATGATTCTGAGTTTGCAAGTGAAGCAGGAAACAACAGAGAATTTGGTGATAATGGAAGAGGAGGCAAATCAGGAGAATTTCCAGTTTTAACAGCTTGAGGATCTATATCATAGGACCATACCTCTTCAGAGTCACTGTCAGAAATATCAACAACTTCTACTGGTTTAGAATTCTTTTTTGGACGTTTCTCAATGGTCTTTTTAGCTTCTTTAGGTTCTTTTACAGGGATAATTGGCGTCCACGAACCGTCTTCATTGAACTGCACTTCTGTGCACTCAGGAGGAACTTTTGAAGCAATTTCAATAAAGAGTCCATCAATAGCTAATGTCCTAAAAAGAGCAGGTTTATCACAAACAGGACAGATCCATTTCGGCTTCTTTTCATTCATTTGGATGTATAATGATGCATCAAAGCACTGGAGATGAGTACAAGTTACAGCACGACATGGCAATTCCATCTTTACTTTACCCAAGGGGCAAATTAATGATCCTCGTAAACTAGTTGTAGCTATTTCAGCATCTTGACCCTGCTGCAATTTTTCTTTTATCATAGCAGTTGTGTATTCAGGATTTCTAACTCCATTATCTTTTAATCTCTGCAAAAGTGTTTGAGATGACAACTGACGAACAATATATAAAGCAGCAACATAAGAACGACCATATGTTGATGCCCATGAAACAGTCACCACATTAGTTACAGTTGGTGAAAGTTTTGAAAATGAAGTTATATTTACTGGTCTACTGGGACGCTTTGGCTCAACACCCGGCCTATTAGTGGGTATGGGATTAGGCAATGTCACTATTTTAGAGTTTACTTTGACACAAATGCTGGGAGGAAAATTATCCTCCTGCTCAGAACTCACATCCAGTAAACAAAATCTGAGCAATATTTGGCATTCATAGTTCCCGCTAGCATTTTTAGATATAGCTACATCCTGAGCTTGCTGCGGTGTTAGTGTAAAATAAAAAGAGGTTTCTTGATATCGCTCTGATGGATCAGCAACTAAACTAGTAGGTCTTACAAGTACATACATTATGTCATAGAATGGTAATTCTTTGAATTTAACGTCGGAATACGTACTATAATGCGGCTGAGTATTTGTGTTCGGATGCGAAGCTACATACGATTTTCCTGATGAAGAGTAACTAGAACTGGGTCCTTGATGGACTGGAGTAGGCCTAACATTTGGATTGCATCGAGGAGCATAATTGTTGTTCATATGAAGGTCGTAAGGATTCATGGGAGCTTCACTTAATGGTCTTTCAGCCATTTCGTAGCTGTTTGGTCTCATTAACTGATGATGATATCGTCGATTATGTAGTTCTCGTACCTTCATATTCACAGCGGGTGAATTAAGCTTAAGCAAATCTAAAGCCCGAGCTTGTAATTCTTGTTTTTTACCCGTTTTATTTCGACCCGCGAAACCCAACAGTACTTGCAAATCACTAACTCTAAAGTTCATAATCATATTCCGTAACTCGGCATCTGCCATTTTTGACGTTATTTACAGTATAAAACTAGAGCAGCTCTTGAAGTAGAAAACTCATTTTGACACAGATATCCTTATTTTGAAATTTTAAATGAAATTCACTTGATTTCTGGATGTTTCTCAATCAACGTGAGAAGAAACTTGGAGGATAATATTGTTTTGAGCATAGCGTAACCAAACCAAAACAGTAAACAATCCTCCGGATATGAGTTGTTGGTGCTTATGAGAGACTTAATCTGATTGGCTTGTTTCAAATGATGCCAAATAACATATTTCGGAAATAATATTGAATACGAATAGTAAATTAACGAATATTGTTCATTAAATTTGAAAATAAATAATTTATTTAAAAATACGTGAGATTTTTTCTGAAAATTTAATCTACTTTTAAATATATTTGTAGATTTTTTTCATAAAATGAATTTTTTTTTTGTTGACGTGAGAATTATTTTTTACATCACCAGAAATTCTCATAGTATAAGATTGCTTATCTTTTCTAATTAAAATTTTTGATTAATGTTCACTTGCTTAGATTTGATTGAAAAAAAATAGTTAAATAATCGTTATGTTCCTTTTTAACCGTAACTGGAAATCTAACTGTAAATAAACAAACCTTAGTTTCGCTTTTGAACGCTGGGATGACAGCTTTTGTAGCTAAAAATCCCAAAATCCACCTCATTCAAACAAACAAAAGTTTCGTTTTTTTTTAGTGTGTGATTGTCGGAGAACTGCCATTTTTTTGTATACGTGTTGATGTCGTCCAATTCAACTGAATGATGTATACGCAATATTTCAGTATTCATCAAAAAAGGCTTTTATGAATTTCCTCTAAAGCACCAATCAATTTTAAACTATCTAGTGGTTCAAAGAATCACAAGCAAAGTCTATTTTATCTTGTAGCAGAAACCACTGCAAGCACAATTCAACAGCCTTTGTACCTTTGCATCCCACATTATTTATATTAAAGATTTTAGCGGGATCTCTAGTATCTGAGAACGTTTAAACCATATATCATTTTCTGTGCTCAAAATAATTTTATGCATATTTTATTATATTATGCCATATTGTTTTTGCAGAGTCAACTTTGTTTCTGTCGTGTACTATTCACAGGAATTATATATTTCAAAATTTCCCCCAAAAGGCTTTTTTTTAATTGAAATTTATGAGTATATAGACGAAACGCGAATTTCATGCTTTGAATGATTCCTTTAATCCAATTTTATGTAGTAATATTTTTGTTGTTCATCGGAAAAACTTTGTACAATTCCAGAAAAAAGGGTGGGGAGGGCTGTCATAAGTATGGTTTCTTTTCCATTATAAGCTCAGTAGGACTTTGTCAAAATGAATAGAATCGAGTTTTTCTGCCGTACAACATTTTTTATTGTGGTATGTTCTTTAATATATAATTGAATTGATTACTAGTGAAAGAAAATAATAGATTAAATTTGACTTTTAATGAAAATGATTATAATCAAACATTATCAAAATATGTTATTATTTTTCATTAATACTGATTAATTTCTTTAAGATTTATATGTTCTAATAAATATCTATATAAGTAATAATGTTGTTATATATTTCAAAAAAATTCTTTGTCTTTTTAAATTTATTTTCATTCTAACATTTGCTTATTATTATTATGCTATTATTATTTTACTTGTTATTAATCTTCTAAAAACTGTTTGCTCTCAAAAAAGAAGTGGTAATTGTTAATCATGTGCTAGCAGTTGTTTTAGCTATCAAATAGTTTCAAAGTAACTTAGATATGTTTTGGAAATGAATTTTATAATAATGTAGTGGTAATTTTTATTTAAGTTATTTAAAATGCTTTTATTATGTAGTACTTTTCTTTATTATTCATTCATTAATTTGAAACAAATACTTATAAATTAATTGTCAAGAATATATTTATATTATATTTTCTGCAAAATGCATCTATTGTTCATGAATAATATATATGCATATAAACACAATAACTTTTTTTTCTTTTCTTCTTCTTATGATTCAGGGTTTGAAATTAAAAATTAAATTTATTTATATATAAATTTCTTAAATTAAATACATAATTGTAGGTTACAGTTGCAGAATCTTATATTTGAATTCTTTCTCAACATTTATTTTCAAAAAAGTTAAGAAAATTACTATAGTTCTGAAAATTCTGCTAAATCATTATGAGATCTGTTTTGAATTAACATTAATCCCTTCTAAAATTTTACATTATTAGCATTTTCTAATAAACATGTCTTCCTAATGGAAAAATAATATAAAAAAACTCCCCGAAACTTTTTTTACATATTTTCTGATAGTGCTGTTATGCTAGAGAATGTGTTGCATAGCATACAATAGTTATGACATATCAATCTGTGGCATGAATTTAGCATTTTTACTCAAACTATTGTGTCATTCTTTGCAAGTTTTTTTTTTTTATTTTTTTTTTTTTTTTTTTTTCACGAATTAATCTCTGACATGAAATTAAACATATCTGAAAACCAAATTTGGGTTTTAGATGTGCTCTTCCCAATGGACCAAACAAAAATTTGACACAAAACTACAATTGTAGTTACAAAATTCAGTACCAAATTTTATTTATTTAAATCATTGCATTTTAAAGTTATCGCATTTATATGTTTCTAAAAATTCGGGCAGTCAACCCCTTGTTGGATTTGGCTCATAATTTGATCCGTCTCTATATTATAAATGTTAATTCTGTATACTGAATTTTATCCATCTAGTTGTCTTTGTTTTCTAGTTATCATGTTAACTTACATTGAAATAGCCAGACCGAGTTCCTCTTAACAGATTTTGCTCGAATTTTGATAGAAATATACAAATTTGATGTAAAGACCACATACAAAATTTTATCTGTCTAGCTAGAATTATTTTTGAGTTATCTTTGTCACAGATGGACATTTTCTAAAAATGTGTTTTTCATACTGAAAGGTTTAAAACAGAGAATTATCATAATCTCCAATCTCTTATTGAATTTTTTGACAATTACTGTACTTTTTCTATACTTTGCATACAGAAAGTAAAAATTTTTAACATATTACTTGTTTAATTGTTGTGCAGTTTTCTTTAAATTTATTTTTATAAATATATTTAAGCTTATTTTACAACAATGTATT
The DNA here is from genome assembly GCA_026543865.1 of Argiope aurantia. Classification (NCBI taxonomy): domain Eukaryota; kingdom Metazoa; phylum Arthropoda; class Arachnida; order Araneae; family Araneidae; genus Argiope; species Argiope aurantia. The sequence continues at coordinate 93,245 of JAPMOR010100968.1, forward strand.
TTAACACTTGTCAGATCCCTCACAGAAAAAAACCCTTGTTTGAATCCCTGCCTGAGGGTGACCCTTGAGAAAGTCTTCAGGCCAGATTTTTAATTTCTTTTTTTATTCTAGTTGTATTCTTTTTGCTTGTATTAACTTGGTATTTTTGCTGATTTAGTTTTATTCAAGAATGTATTTATTCTTATTGTATCAGTTCTAGAATTTAAACTAATCTATTTCATTTTTTTAATAAATGAATTTACATTTAAGAATTGCTTTTTCTGAAGCTATTAATAGCTTGAATGTTTTCAAAAGTAAATACATTGTACTTTCTGGTTTTCTTTCTAATTTGATAAATATAAATATTCTATCAATTGTTTTTTTTATTAATCACTTTTTTACTGGGATATGCTTATCCATAAATCTTGAAAAAAGTCTTTGAAACTATATAGTTTTTGTCACAAAATATTTGGTATAGGAAACAGGAATTTCACATGCTGATTTCATACTTATAATATTAAGTATGGAATCTGAAAATCTAGATAGGAATTGTATCATTTATATTTACTTTTATATATCATGTATATAAAATAACATATATTTACTTTTTGTCATCAATTTCAAATCAGTGATATTTTGTTAGTTAAATAATAGTAGCGTAATGAAGGAAAATTCAAAAAATTTCCATTAAAAAAATTTATTTAAGTCATTAGTTATTGTGAATGCACATCATTTGAACATGACAAAACAATTGTCTATATCAAACCTAAATTACTACAACTGTCTACATTTTTATCAAATTTGTTTTAACCATTAACCAGACAAGAAAATATCACAACGAAATAAAACATAAAAAATAAGAAAATTTTGAAATTTTACTGCTGCAAAAAGAGACAACTGGATAAACAAAATGTTTCTTTAATTTTCCTTAAAATGTTCTTTAAATTTTGATTCATGGAAAAAAATAAAATGCTTTCTGCTTTATTGTAGCACCCCAGTTTAAGATAATATATATAAACTAAAATATTATATATAGCTTAGTTAAAGTATAATAAATTAAAAGATTTTACTAATTTATTGCATCAGAATATTTTATTGAGTAAATAAAATGTTGCTTTTTTCTTAAATTTACAGTTAAATTTGAATTTGGGAAAATAAGTCTAAAGATGCTTTTGCATTCGATGTTTTATCATAGCTTACATTCTGGTATAATATTAATACTCAAATTTTTCCTTTTAATTCCACTGAAAGGTGATCAAAACAGTTGCTGAATGTAATAATCCATATAAATTTTCTTTTTTTTTATGTTAGTTTCTAATGCAACGAGCAAAATGCAACATCTGATTCACTTGTCATTTTATCAGTTATTCTACCAAATTCAAGCAAGCTAAGCAGACTAAATGAATAATAACTTAATTGGATGACTGACATTTTACCATTTTAACTAAATCAGTGAATTTAAACATTTTTTTTTATTTCATACTAATTATATAATACTTGAAAACAGTATTTAAATAATTTGATTCCTTAATACCTGGATATCTACTCTAACTTTAAAAAATGTTGAAAACTTGAAATTCTGAATTTCTCATCGATGGTGGGGGGAGAGGGGGTAGCACTAAATAATGGGAAAACAGTTGCATATCGGCACTTTATTATTACCTTCCATTTCAAATTTTAGATGAGATTATTGAAGTTTGGAAAAATGCAGAGCATTATGGTATAATATAAGGTTGTGAATAATATAAGGTTTCTAAAATGTATGTATTATATTGTCTATAAATATTTGAAATTTAAAAATACTTTGTAAGCTAGTAAGAGGCACTGTATTAAATGTTTTATTGAAAATTTTAGCTACCATTAGTATCAATAAACCTGCAAAGTTGATTAGTTTATAATATTAAATATATTTGTAATATATCTTATATCATGTAATTGCCAATTTTGAAAAGTAGAAACATTTAAATCGTATCCTTAGTTTATTAAACTGTTAGTATTAAATTACTTTTCTCAAAGGCATTAATTTAACATTAGGCTTTTGGAAAGGAGTTCAACTTTAATAGTTCTTGTTTATATAGATGAAGCATATCTTTATCAGCAATCTAAGTAATCAGAATCAACTTATTCATATTTATGTTTGGTCTCCCCATGATTATCCAACCCACTTATCTGAAGGGGCGTCAGACCTTGAAGATCCATGGGAAGGTCATTTTTATGTTTAATATATTTTTTTTATTTCACTTCTTTTATTACTTTTTTCTATGTTAAGTTTTGTAAATCGATTTTATATTAGGGGTAGTGCAAGATACCACTCTTAATCAAATAACACTAGATGACTTATATTATTTGATCTTCATATTATTGTTGGTTGTTATACTTCTTTTTCAGATATCTTTTACATGACACTGACTGATTATCTGGAACTACATAATGTTTGAGTTCAAATTAATATAATGAAGCCTTTTTTTAATATGTTGCACAAGCTGTGAAATTATTTTGATTTCATTATTATGACCTTTACAAATATTTAAATGCTTTCTGATTTTTGCAGGTATATATTAATTTTTTATATATCTTTTCATAAATAATATTTCTACAGGTACTTTTTCCCCTTCTACTACTTTTTTTTTAATGAAAGACAAACTTTATTAGAAAAAACTTTATCTCAAAAAATTTGTATTTGTGAATGATGAAGATTTTAATAATGTTATAATTAGCAGGAATTTAGTGGCTTTTTATAACTTTCATATTAATCTCTCATTCTAATTTGCTGTTTGTATGATTTTCAGGTAACACATGCATTTTGTAAGGAATTCCTGAGTTTAATACTACAGAAAATGTCTGGAGATGAAATCGATACTACTGAAGTTCTTGTGAAATTATTTCAGAAGGTAAAAATTTGACAGAATAAGATCATTTTTATTTATTTCGGCACTATTTATGTATGTGTTCATTAAAATATATTTTGAAAGGATATTTGATATGTTATGAATTTTAGTAGCAGTTATATTAGAAATTCTGATATAAATTTATTTTATTTATGTTAAAATACATTGAATTATAAATTAGTGAACACTCTATTGCACTAAATTTTCATTTAGAAATCGATTGTTGATTTGAAGTATATCATGTACATCAGAATATAAGTTGTGTGTGTGCATTTCTTATAATTTTCCCAAAATACATAATCTGTATATAAGCTGAAATAAAAATTTTAAAAAATCCTGTGTAGTTCAGATATGTTGCTATGCAAATTAAATAAATTGGGAGGAATATTTTCCAATCAAGTAGTTATAATGTAAAATACTAGGCTAGCAATTTTAATTCTGGTAACTATCTCAAGCTAGCATATCCCTCTCCCACTTTTTGAATTATTTGTTGTCTTGTTATTACAACAACAAATAATTTGTATCTCTGTTGTTGTTGTATCTCTGGTGGTCTTATTTTCACTGCCATTTTATTTTTTTCTTAAAAGATGAAATGGTAGAAAAATTCTTATTCAACAAAATTGAACCTACTAGTGAATTGCATTCGTAGAAAAGTCTAATAGCAAGATGTCTGATTGAAATTTCTGTTTTAATCTTCTGATGTAACAAATCAGTAGTAATAAACAATCTTCAAAAATGAAATAACTCATTTATATAAAAGAAATAACTAATTTCTTTTAAAGATTTTTTTTTCTTCCTAAACTTGGAAAAAATAAACTATAGAATTAAGAAATACTATAGTGGACAATATGTAGCTATTTATTGCTTACTCCTGGCTAACAAAAATGAACCTACATTTTTTGCAAGATTAGCAAATTTGTACACGAGTCTACCCTTGTAATTTAGTTTTAGAAAGTTTCTGAAAATTATCGACTTATACAGGGCAATATGCTATATTTGTTCCTATGTTTAAGTGTTCTATTTCCCCATTACATATTAATGTTATTTTGGAAAATTTCTTTTTCCTAATTAAAGATGTTGATTTAATATCAATTGGATGAATCATTGCATTGCTTAATTTAATAAAGAACAGAATTTTTATTTCTCAATATTTTGTATGAACAATTTTTCTTTTCTAAATTAATATATGAATTTCAGCAGTAAATAATATTTAGTTATTGAAATGCAGTTTTCTTCTTTCAGAGTCCAAAAGCACATGCTCTAACCCAGGCATACCACCGATATACTCTCAATTACATCAATGCTCTTAACTACTTAGAAACACTCAGGAGACAAGTTGAATTTAATGAATTTGAAAAAGTACGTTATGCTCTTGTTAGCTGCAAAGCTTTCTGTATAAATTAAATTTATAAAAATATATGTTTACTTATTATTTAATGAAATAGTATCATGTTTTTTAATGGCCTAATATATAAAATGGAATTTGTCTACTGAATCAGTCATTGGTTTTCCACCATATATAACCAAAGGAAGTTTAATCGTTAATAGAATTTTAAAACAAAGAATGTTTTATTTTCTATTTCATTTTAACTATATTTTCTTTCCAATCTATTCATATGTGCTTAGATTTTAACCTTCTTCAAGGGGGAAAAAAACATTAAAAACAAATGTATTCAGAATGGTCTTGAATTTTGTTGCACATATTAAAAACTACTGAATGAAAATGATTGAAATGTCTTTACTGCACTTCAGTCAGTACTTCATCAATTGGCTTCAAAATTTGTGTCATTAAATTATGCAATAATTTTTAAAATTAGAAAAAATGGCAGTTCTTAGTTTTGTTATGAATGAAATGATTATTGTGAAATAGTTGAATATAATTTAAAAATTGTTATTAATTGATTATATTTTTAGGTTATCAAAAGAAAAAATAATTTTAATAACAATAGAAGGTTTAAATTTCATCTGCTCATAATTTATCCATTGTTTAGTATTTGATTAATTTAATTTAATTTGAAAATAAACTTGTAATCAAAATTGAGTGTTATTATTTTTTTTAGAGAGTTTATGCTAATTTTATTGTGAAGTTGACTTCTTGAATAAATAAAAAATGTCATACACTAAATAGTCATATTTAATATGTGACAATCAGTTCTTGGGTATTGATCATCATTCCAGTATTTCTTTGATAAAATGTATTTAACATGAGAAAAGTAGGTAATATCAAAAGATTTAATCCAATTTCAGGGTTCTTTATTTTTAAGATAAAGCATCATTTAGAAGTGAGTAAAATTGCAAAATGCTCAATTTTTTTTTTTTTTTCAATTTTGATATTACAGTTTATAGGCAATTCAAGCTCCATATGGTACATACACTGGTGTGCAAAACTTAAGCAACAGGAATGTTTTTTTTGCCATAACTTCACGAGAAATCATCTGAGAGACATGAAATTCTGAAATGAGATACAGCATTTTGTTCTGAAAGAATGACGAAAGCATAGTTGCGCAGAAATGAATACAATGCATACAGTATGGAATCAAACAAAAAACGGCTTTATTGAACTCATAGTATCGTTACACATGTCCAAGAGGAAGAACAGCAAGCAGATGTTCCTTAGTATGGGATATGCCCTCCCCTTACTGCAATGGTTGCTTCGCACCGTCTCCCCATACTCAGCACCAGATTGTCCAACAGTTCTTGAGGTAAGAGTGCCCATTCCTCAATCAGCATCTGTTTAAGTTGCCGGGTGTTCCCAAGAGGATGTAATCGTGCCGCACGGTGTCTCCCCAAAGCATCCCACACATGTTCTATCGGATTTAAATCAGGGGAGCACGCCGGCCAATCCATTCGAGTGATATCTTCACTTTCAAGGAGCTCCTCAACAGCATGAGTCCTGTGTGGCCGTGCATTGTCATCCATAAAAACGAAGTCTGGTCCAATGGCAACTCGGAACAAACGCACATGAGGAAGGATCACCTCCTGACAATAGCGATCTCCAGTTACAGAACCTCTGTCGAAAACGTGGAGCTCAGTCCGCCCGTTCATCATAATGCCTCCCCAGACGACAACTCCAGGACCACCGAAACGGTCTCTTTCCGTGATGTTATTGGGATGAAACCGTGTCCCGACCTCTCTCCAAATCAACTGGCGTTGGGAATCGCTTGTAACATCATGAGTTCAAGTTCGCTTGTAACATCATAAGTACTATGAGTTCAATAAAGCCTTTTTTTTTTGTTTGATTCCATACTGTATGCATTGTATTCATTTCTGCGCAACTATGCTTTCGTCATTCTTTCAGAACAAAATGCTGTATCTCATTTCTGAATTTCATGTCTCTCAGGTGATTTCACATGAAGTTATGGCAAAAAACATACCTGTTGCTTAAGTTTTGCACACCAGTGTATATACTCAAGGTTCGTATGCCCCTGCATTTGTTATGATATCCGATATAATTTCTTTCATTGTAATTAAGGTTCATGTTTTGAATTTGACTTTGTTTATTGGCAGTTCAGCATAATCTTGAAATTCCACTCCCCTTTCCTTAAAAAAAAAAAGAAAAAAAAAACACCTAAAATTGTTGGAAGGATCAAGAAAATAAGATGGCTCTATTTGATATACTTGATCCATTTATCAGGAAACTCCTCATTAGTCTTCTGAATTTAAATGCTATTATATCAGTACTCCATTTTATTTTAATACAAAATAATTCCTTTCAACTTGTAAATATGGAAGAAGCTATTGCAGAACAATTTCTGGCATGATTTTTTTTTATTTATTTATTTTTTTGATGAAATTATTCACCTCAATGAAGAGTGTTTTTCCTTTGCATTTCATAAAAATATTGTTTCAACTTAGGGTGCCAATAATATCAGTGGAATAAAACTTGATGGCAATCGCTTTCTGTTTGTTATTAACCTTCAGTTAATGATTGGTAGTTTAGAATTTTAAAATGAGATGAAGAACTTTTGACATTTCTGGTCACATGATTAATTGCTTTTGTTTCTTGTTCTGTTATTTGTTCCATTCTGTTTCTTACTGAAACAATTTGTCTTATCTAAATTTATTTGTTTGTACTCCTTATTATGAGTATGTATTACATGTGATTTTATTTATTTTTGGTAGTGGTGCTGTCGAGATGTTCGTTGTAAAAAACTGCAGTTGACAGATCTTCTAGTTTCACCTGTCCAGCATGTAATGAGGGTACCATTAATATTAAAGGAAATTGAAATGCGCACTGAAAATCTAGAAGAGAAAAGGCTAATTACAGCTATAATTGAAGCAGAAGAAAATTCTCTCAGTAAGGATAAGATTTTCTATAATTCTGATAAATTTTAAGTTAGCTTCCATTCTTTTTTTCAAAAAATGTTTTCTCTAGCAATGGAAATTATCTATTTGCTCTTTATTTAATTCCAGTTCTCAAAAAATTCTTTTGTTTAGTAAATTTTATTATTGCTGTACAAATTCCCCCCCCATAAAATAATAATTTGTATATTCATGAAACAAAAATAATTCATTACTTTAAAATTTGGTTTTAATGATTATATTTTGAATAAAATTTGGTTGCAGAATTAATTGTAGAAATGAACTGCATTTCTTGCTAAAGGAAAATTTTTAATTTAATCTGTTTGCTAGGAAAGAAATCTATATTATGTATGTAGTAATTATTAACAATTACAAAAGATTATATTTAAATCTAATGCTCAGTTTATTTAAGTTTAGGAATTAAGTTTTATCACCCTTGCAAGTTTTTTCTCTTTTTTTTTTTTACTAGGAGAACTTGATGATAAAATGAAATGGTTGAAGAACTTTGAACGTTTGCTGGAAATTCAAAGAAGTATAGTGTGGCCTTCAGTTTTTGAGCTTGATCCGAAAGCTTTCATTCCAGATGTATATATAAATCTTTTAATTTACCTTTTACCTATATCTCATTTAAAAAAATTGATATTTTACTTTATAATCATTTTAATCTTGGTGTATTTTTTTAATAATTAAAAAAAATGTTATTAAAAAGTTTCCTTTAAATTATTTAATCAAGCCAAAAAAAATAATAATATATTTTTATTTTATTTATGTTACATATAATTAAAAGTTCATTTGAAAACTACTTGTGCTAAAATCTCTATCATCTGCTGAATTTTGGAAGCTGTTTTCAGTTAATTTGCTTTGCCAACATTATAGAAATACTTGACAATTACAATTTTTTTTAAAACCATCAAAGCTTATGGTAATTTTTGAAAATCATTAAAGCATTTCAAATATTTAATTTACTACGTATATAATAAGATGTTAAAATTATCTTGTGTGATATGTTTAAATATATTCATTGCACTTTATTTTCAGTTTTTAAAGCAGCCTCTTGCTAAACAACCATGTGAAAGACTAATAGTAAGTCCTCGCAGACAAATAGTTTTAGAAGGAGCATTGCAGCTCTTAGGTAATTGTTACCTGAAGTATTTCATTTGTATTGCTCTCTTGTTATTTTTTTAAAGATTACTTATAATATTTCTTTAGCAAATGATTATTGTAATCAATAGTGCATAAATTTTGTCATTAGTGTTTTCTATCCTTGAGTTATTAAAAAAGATGCATGAAATTTAGTAACTCTGGTTTTAAATAGAATTTTACTATACAAAATATTTTTTGTTTATGCTGAAAAATGCAATGCTATTCAAGAATAGCTTCATACATTTAAAAGCAATTTATTACTACTTTTGAATACATCAGAAACACTGTTTAATGAGAATAATGTAGGTTTCTGTGTTTTATTTTCTTCACTTATCTTTGATCATAAAGATGATAAAATTTTTCTTGCTTTGCTTTTCTATTATAGACTTTTAAATAAATTTTGAGGGGAAATATATTATTTGATTTTATTGTTTTTTTACCATGAAAAGAAAAAAGTATTTTTGATTTATAAGTTTGTTTTTGATATATTTTAATAAACATATTTTGCGAAAATGATTGTAATTATTATCATTTGTAGAATTATTTTTGCCATTTTTAGATAGTGGAAAACCATCTGAAGCTTTTGTTCTTTTGTTTGATGATATGCTACTTATAACAAGAAGAAAGAAGGGGCTTCATAAAAAGGTATTTTTATATGAATGAAAACTATTAACAGTTCTGTTGCATATGTCTCTTTTAAATAGCATTAAAAATAATTTTTTCTAATCAATTAGATGAAATGAAAATATTTAATAGTGTTATTGTGTGTGTGTGTGTGTGTGAGAGAGAGAGAGAGAGAGAGAGAATAATGTTTTTATCACCTTCAAGGTAAGCTAATTAATTTGTGTTGCGGTATGTAAAATTGAAACTTTTCAGATAAATTCGTCTGGAAAAACAGATTGCATTTGAAACTGATTTGTTGATATATTTATTGAGTAGAATTTGAAAGCAGTCTATTTTATGTTCTTACATAAAATAAAATATTTTTCCACTGTCATACTTAATACTGAGAGGGCATCAGATAGATAACAATTCAAAACACGTTTAAACAAGTAACAAAATGAAAAATACCAAGATATAACAAAAAATGTTATTACTAATATTTTAAGAAGGAATTGTTTCTAGGTATTTTAGAGGAAACCTTTTATATCAACTATATTCTTTCCTTCTTCCAAATTCATTTATCTGATAATTGTTTACAAAGCTTATGATAAGATCTCAGTATAGGTTTACTAAAATATTATATTTGAAGTCATCGTCTTCCTCTTTAATATTCACTATAACTGCTAATTATAAGGTCAGAACAATTTAATCTTTATTATTAATATTGGTAATATAAGATTCAGCAAAATAACCTAATAACTAGTATTTTCGAATAAATAAAGATGCCATCAGCTAGGCATCGCAAAAAATATAAGCTTTGCTTCCTTGCTGCAGGTTACTTTAAGATAAATTAAGAAAATAAATCAGATGCTTTTCGGATGCAATAAGTATACATAACAAATTAAGATTATTTCCTTTAGGAATCTGGAAAATGAATAACTTGGATAAAAGATCTGAAAAGAGATAATTAAAAACCATTGAAAATGAGGCAAAACTATTATAATGCAGAACATAAGAAAAAAAAATTCAATTAAAATTCAAAGGATTAGTTAGGCTTATCATGTTACAGTTAAATTAAAATAAGGGCCTAATGAGTGCCAGTCATGATATATATCTCAGGAATTATGTTTTATATCTTTTGTGTAATAAAATATTGTCTCTTTTATACACATCATTTCATTTAGTTTCCAGTTCATTTTCTTCATTTGCATAACCAGATATAAAAAGTAGTGCTTTACAAATGATATTTTCATGGGTTTTCATTAAATCATAATCATTCTTTAAAAATGCTTATTTAAGAATAAAAGCTAATGACTTCTAATTTAGCATAAGGTGTAATAATTAAATGTGTGTGTGTATGTATGTGTGTGTTTCCTCATCTTCTTTATTTTGCACCATGTTTTAATAAAAAAGCCAAAATTAAACACTTATTAATTCCTATATTTGAATAATTTTTTTAGGATAATTTCATAAAGCTTTTGATTTTATGTTAATACTATGAATGCTTCTTTTAATTCACTTCACTTTTGCTTAGTTTCATGATGGAAATAAATAATGATAAAAAAATAAATTATAAAATGAAAGTTATTTTTTTGACTGAAATGTAATAAATGTTTCATTTTTAATTAGATTTTTATTTTCTATATTTTGCATATCAATGAATGAAGCAGCAGTAATAACTGGTTTAAAAATATATTAATATTAGTGAATTGACTAATAAAAATCTATTTTACTGAAATTATTAATTAGTCTGGTAGTACTAAAAGAAAAAAAAAGCTAGTTTTTTAAAGAAATAATCTTTGCTTTATAAATTGAAAGAAAAATTATACTCAAAGTGTTTTTTAATATTTACTATTTTTGATAATATTTGAATACTATATTTTTCAGAAATCATCCATTACTGAAAATTGGGCATCAACCTGTAATAAATCCACTCCTCCACATGAAGCTGGATATAAATATATTGTTTATAAACAACCACTCTCTTTAGATAGATTTTTCATTCATGATGTTAGTGTACAAGATGGAGCAGGTATTTTCTGGACTTTATTTGAAAAATAAATGAATAAATTTAGTCATATTTATTAAATGGATATATATACTATTCCTTTATTTTATTAAATGCACTAATTTTAGTTTTGACTTAAGTGAAATTATTGCAATTCATATTTGTGAATACTATATTTTAATTTTCTTTCTCATATTAAAATACATCAGAAGAAGCAAATTCATATGTAAACTGGTGAAAATTCATTTGTTGAATAGAAATTTAGAGATATTGATTATAAATAATACATGTTAATTGATCTCAAGAATTTAGATTTTTTTTATTTAAAATTCTATTTAATTATATTCAGTAGCAAATGTCAGACCAAAGGACTATCAGATTAATGAAAGTACCAGATTAATGGAGATTCTTTTTTTAAAAATAAGATTAATTGCTCAAAATATACACAAAATTACAGCAAAAATTATGTTTTTTGTAATAAATATTGCAAAATCTGAGTACAGAATATTGTTTACATTTCGTCAAAATCATTATTATTCACATGATATGGCTTCTTTTACCTTTTCAAATTCTGCTCTCTCTCTGGTGAAAACACTGAATTATTGAAAGGGTCAGATTATAGGAAAACCATTATATATATTACTGTGATATTAAATTATGCTACTTTGTTAGTTATTTTCTTAAAAATAAAGCATTTTATGTGCTTGATTTTTAAAAATATTTTATATAACATTATTAACCATATTCATAATACCATATTTGATAAATAACTATCAAACTTTCTCTACATAATTTTTAAATTAGCATACTCTGTTGAGAAATCACTTGAATTAATTTATATTTTAACATAAATGTTATTTTAAGAAGAATATATTTAACAATTAGAAATCATTGTATAATTAGAGGAAGAGCTACAGACGAAAGTTGTTGCCTCCAAAAATGATAAAATGCTATAATAACAGAAAATGAATGAGAGAAATTCAATGAAATTTTGGGCCTTACATTATGGAACAAATTTTTTTAAAGAAATTTCCTCAAAAGTGTGAATGCCAGTATTAACATAAACTTTATACTGCTGATGTTTTTGACATACATTAGTAGAAGCTGAAGGCATTTCTTATATGTTGATTGTAATAACATAATTTTTGACAAGTGTTATTATAAATGAGATTTTTCTTTTAAACAGGTAGGAAAAAGTCTAGCAATTACCTGGGATCCTCATATGCTTCATTATTAAATCGTGACCCTGCACTGTGTATTGTCTTATTTCAAATTTTAATCAGGAATTTTTAAACACTTTGTATGTGTTCGGGCAATTTGTGTGTGTTTTTTTTTAAGTTTTTGTTCTAGATAATTCAAAATGATTTTTATATAGAAAATTCAACAGCTAACTTATGAATATTATTTGTATTATTTATTTATTTATTTTTACAGCTAACAACCTTAAGAATGCATTCGTTTTAGTATGTTTGAATAGATTTCAACAAATTGTTACTGTACATACATTCCAAGCATCCAGTGAATCAGCCAAGGTACTTTTTTATATGATTTGAATTTTGTATTTTAAAAGTTTTGTATTAAAAAAGTTCTGAAGAGTTTTGTATTATTTTTATACAAAAATCACATCATTAAAAAGGTGGTATTCATTACTCAAAGGTATTTAGGCTTGTGGAGAGTTACATCTGAACTGTCTTTGTAATAATGCAGATAATGTGGAGAGAGAGAAAAAATTATTTATATCAAAATTTTTAAAGTACAGATATAAAATTTCTTATCTGGGTTATTGATATTAAAATAAATAAAAATCCTATCTATTGTAAAGTTTTCAATGTGTATAACTGATCACATGCAAAAATGGGCTATTATGCCAGATAGAATATGATGGGGGAAATCTTGAAAAGACAGCCTTGGCCTGTAGTAAGCTGTAATACTTGAGGATAAGAAGTATAAGGTGTATTGCAGTATAAAAGTACTTACCTTATATAGCTTTAAGAATCAGTTATATTTGTATTCTTATCTTAGTAATTCTATTGTAGAAAAAGTATTAACTTGGATCAAATATAATTGGAATATTTTTATATTTAAATTAATTCACTTTTTGTGTAAATAAATATGTATATATGTATAAACAATACAGTTAAAATTAAAATGTTTGTGTTAGCTTAAGATGAATAGGCATTCAATCAATTATCCAGTAGGATGATTAAAAAAATTCTTCTCTATATGTTTATTATAGCATTCACTGTTAGGCATTTAACCTTTTAACAGTAATAAAATCTATTTATTAAAATCAGTTTAAAATTTCTAGTTACAGTGACAAGCAATCAGAAGTTTTAAGTCATAATTATTTGGAAAATTCTTACTTAATAATGCTGAACTATTTTATTTTTTTTAACTTTTGATATAAGTTTTTGCTGGGTTAAAATAGGCTAAATCAATAAATTTTTCTAATTAAAAGGTTCATGTATTAATATCCTGACTTTTTTTTAAAATCTCATTTGAAAAATCATGTTCCCCAGATTAAAAGAAATAGGTATTGCATTATGCAATACTTGTGCCCAGAATTGCAAAAAACCCAAAGGATAGTGCTTATTAGAAATTCATGAAAAGTTTGCATGAATTAAGAAAAAAAAAAAACCTGCAATTTTCAAGTTTTCATATAAATCAAATTTCCAAGTATCATCTTAAAGAGAAAAAATTAAATCCTATGCAAAAATTTTAAAATGCACAAAAATGTTTAAATAATTGGTCTTTTTTTAAAGATCTCTTAATTTTCCACATTTTTGTTGTTTGTTCTTTGCTTTCAATTTGGAGTTTAATTTTGCAGTGTGTTCCATAAACAAAGAGAACAAATGTTGATATATTTTATCAACATTTGTTTGCTTGATTAAATAATTGTTTTTTATGCATATCCATTCATATTTGTTAAATAATTGTTTGCTATGCATATACATTCAGTTATCATAATTCATTAACAAAACAATGTTTGAAAATTATGATAATGATTGGGAATTGAAAAGTCCATATTAAAGCAATTTCATTTTTTATTGTTTACTTTTCTTTGCAGGGAATTAGCAACTGAATGTCATAAAAGTGTGAAAAATGAATTTTATTACTTTCTAGAAATTGAGTTCTTAAAGTTAGTGATGTAATAAACAGATAGAGAACAATTTAAAAAAATAACGTGAAGCAATTCATTTCTGCAACATTTTATAATTTTTAAACTTCATATGAGAATGGAAGATATTGTTTAATTTTGACCTTGTTATATATTGGACTATTTCACAACTGTCTCAGAATGTAGTGATATAAAAAAAGTATTTGATTTTTTAAAGCCTTTTTTATTATTTATCCAATTCACTTTTGATATTGTACTTGGAATAAACAAGGTAGACATTCATTAATTTTGGACTCAATCCTCTCAAATGAAAGAAAAACAAACAAACAAAATTTTTGATTGATTAAAAATATTAAATTATAGAAGATTGAACATTGTTATATATTTTACTTCCCTGTCAATTTAATCAAAATAAAAATTATAAAAAAACATTAATTATTAGGTTATAATGAACTATATGCAAGTAAACAATTTTTTGTATGAAACATAATGTAAAATTGTTCAGAAAAAAAATTTTTTTTTTAATTATGAATACCTTTAAATTAACTAATCATTTGTGCAAAATTAATATATATATTCAGTATATTGTCCAGTGTATATATATATTAGATTTAGAATAGCACTGATTGAGAAAGAATAATTTGAATTGCAAAAATCATTAGTAAATTGAAGAATGATAATTGTGAAGCAATTTTCAAAAAATCATTTGACTATTGGATTTTTTTAAATTATTTAAAAAGTTGTTTTTTTAAGAAAAAAAATTATAAGCAAATTTATAAAAAAAAATATATGCTGTAATTGTAGTCCAAATACAATATGATTTTCTAATAAAAATGCATTACTTTTTGTTTCTCAATAAATTTTGCAATTCAGATTGTTTGAAATTAAGTCTTAACTCAATTATCAGCATTAAAAAATTACTATTGTACCAAACCAGTGATTTGTTTGTTTGATTTCATAGACATGATTTCTTTACTTGTGCATTGTTATAATTGTAACTTTTCATTGCTGTTCTGGTATACTCGCTATTACTTGCTATCTAAGTACTTTCTTCTGCATTCAATTTTGATCCCAAATCATGTTTAGTAATGAATTTTTTATTTAAATTATAGAACACAATGTAGAAGTAAAACTGTTATATTCCTATTTGAATTCAAGTCTAAAGTTTTTATCTAAGCTCTTATCATGTTTTTAGGCTCTTTGGTTGTCGAAATTGCGTGATACGATGGACCGATGGAAACGAACTCTGCAAAACACAGTGTTCAGAAATCAAAGAACATCCACAAATACTGCTACAACCACAGTTCAAGCACCTAATAGTATAACGACTGTCAAATAGCAACGACTGGTCAATGGGAGTCACTTGACTTACCTAGCTTTCAACAAGAGTCAAGAATCAACTGATTAATTAAAATTCCCTAAAAGGATGTACACTGTGCTGTTGCCACAAGTGCCAAAGATCTTTCTATTGTGCTTATTTTCATACATTTTGAATTTTGAGAATGTACATGAATCTAGTCAAAGGAGTTTTTCTGCAAATGGGACATAATGAACTTTATTTATTAAGTTATATTGCAGAGAAAAACTGACATTTGTACATTTCCAAAATGAATCGATATGGATTGTATATATTAATCAAAACATGAATTATTTGCACTTTTTTTTAATGTCATTCTAAAAGGAAATATGCATGATTTAAATTTTGATGTTGAGCTAGTCATTTCAGTCTATTACACATTATTTCAAAATTTAAAACGTTTGTTTGTTTGTTTTTTAATTATATTTAGATACTTTTCTTTCGTATTTGAAATAATTTATGAAATTGTGTATACATAAATTTCAACAACCAAGCATTTACTGCCTCAATTTGTTAATATATTGACAAGATTAAAAAAAAAATTCAAAAAGTTTTAAAATTGCATAAAGGAGTATTAGATTTTCATATAATGTAGTTGGGATTTTTGTTTTTGCATGACTGCTAAATTATTTCTAATTAATGATTTAGAAAATTGGCCATCATTGTTTCAGTCATGATTAAAAAAATTCATAAAAACAATAAATGTGATATAAATTAATTAATGGGTTATTATAAACATTTTATTCAATTTAAGTGACTTTTAATATATGTTTTCCCATTTTGTTCTTATTTATAAACTGTACAGTAATTAATTTCTATGGGAATTATATTTTACACTTTTCTGATAAACTTTTTATCTTATCTGTTCATAATTTTAAACTATGACTTCCATAAAATTAATTATTCAAATAGGTATAAAACTATTTTAAAAACAAACTGAATTTTTAAAAAAACAATAAAATGCATAAATGTTTTTAATATGTAAAAATGAAAAAAGAGTTTTTAATTAAAAATATATTCTAAGAATCATTATAATCTGTAAATAAAGAAAAAGGAATTTTTGTACTTTTAATTTAAAATGAAGACTTAACATAACTATTCTTCTTACCAGATGCTCTTTGACAATCAGAGTAGATTGAGTTATCTCTCTCTGAGCAAATAAACATCTTTATTAATAATTAACATCTATACATTAATTTTAATAATACATAAAATTCAAGCATAGATTTGGATCAGACAATCTTTATACTCTACCTGATATTGAAAACAATTTCTAATGTTTAAAAATGTTTGTAAAAGACTAAGTGATATTACTAAGCAAGAATCCATTGAGTCATTGTATTATAGCAAACATCCATTCATAGAATTTAATGCACATTGTAATATTGTCACTATTCACTGTATACGATTTTTCTTGTTCTTTCTGTATTGTGGATGTATGTTTCAAAATATGAGGTGTCTTTAATACAAGATAAATTTTTCAACAAATGTACTTTTAACTTTAAATATATATACATATATATTAATATATACATATATATACATACACCAATTTTGAAATGCATTTTGGAAGCATCTATTTTCATAATCAAAAACTTATACCTGTACTTTGTAGCATCAACTCATAGATTAGGATATAATCTTACAAGAATAATTTTATATGTAATTATTAAAATTCTGAATATATAAAACCAGAGAGAAATAAATTTAAAAAGAAAAGAAACTGCATTTGAACTTTATATAAATATTTGTTCATGTATAATGTTAATCACTGTCTTAATAACTGTTAAAAATGTGATACTGTAATGTTCTTTGATGATGTCAATTAATATATTGTTCAGTGATGAAAATTAGCTGGTACCTTTGTTTTGATTATTTTCTTTTTTATTCATTAAGATTTAATGTGCTCATGCATTATGAAATACAAAAATTATGTAAGCTCCCTATTTATTTACAGTTTAATGCATGTTAAATTAAATAAGACTTCCTTCATGAAGTAGCTAAAAGGTTTTCTGACCATAAATTGGTTTTTTCACCCCTCAATTGTCATCTTTGAATTTTGCTTGGATCATGATATCATTTCTTTATCCCTTAATATATTTGATTTTCAAGTAGTATAAACACATTTTTTTCTCCCAATGGTGGCACTGGAGGCATCCATATCCCTACCCTTACGGGTTTCTCCCCAAAATCAATTATTTGATATTTTAATATGCTGCTATAGTTAATGGCCTTAGTGATAGTGTAAAATTTCTCTTGGAAACTTTACCATTTGTAATATTTATAAGAAAATAATAGTTGATCCTATCTTAAAATATGTCATTAAATTTTCCAAATAATTTTTATTGAATTTCTGTTTAATTAATGAAAGCTTTAATTTTGCAATTACAAATCAGATATAGATATACATATAGGATGGCAATCATTATATAACAGAAAATTTAATCTTTAGTAACTTACTTAAAAATTTTGAAAATTAAAAATATCACTAATTTCAAGTGTTCAGAAAATATAAAATACATAGTTTTTTTTTATTTATATTAATCTCTTATGATTAAAAAGTACTTAAGTGATCTGAAAGCACATTTGTGGCTTGGTTCTCATTAAATCCATCAGATCAAATGTCCTTTTTTTGGTGTTGTGTGGAAATCGGGAGTGAGGTTTATATCAGGTACTGAATTCTGTCTTGAATAATAAATGTTAAACTAACTGACTCATGTAATTAACATAAGCTTTCATAAAATGAAGTGAATATGGTTAAACATTATTCTTAAAAAAAGAAATTAGTAATTGTAATTTTTTATCTCTTGGATTAAGATTATAAAAATATGTACCTTTCATTTTTTTAAATAACTACTTAAAAACTTTTTATTATTTAAGATTAGAAAATTAATTTTTAACTTAAGGATTCAGTAGAACCTTGGTTAGCTAATCGGATTTTGACCATAATCACTTTAGATGGACAGTAACTCCAAAATAGAGACCAATTTTAAATTATGACTTCTTTCCTCATGATAAAGTTTATTAAAAGATTGAAATATTATAAAAATAAATCCTCCATGTATTACCACATATCAATAAACATATTATCAAAGCAATTCTTTATTTGAGACCAGAAAGATTCAAAAGATTTGTGTTTGTTTAGTTTTTCACTGTTTCTTTTGCATTTTCTAAATAATTTTTAAAGGATACTTCCTATAATATTCCCCTTGCTTAACAATGCATTTTTTTTCCTGATATAGTGATTTACAAAACCTACCCTTTCCCCCCCCCATGAAAATGCTATGGAATTTGTTCACATAAGTTTTAAAAAGAATGATAAAAGCTGTTTTTATATTCTCCTTTAATTCTTTCACTGAGTTATAAAAGATCTCTGTCTGTAATGATCTTTAGCAAGCTTTTGCATCATCTAACTCAGTTCCATTGCGAATTTTGAAATCTGTTTCTGAAAAATGCATAGATTTTATTGAAAAAATAATGGAATGCACTAATCAATTTGCTGACTCTAGCTACTTCAATTAGTCTTTAAGACAAGGAAACTGAAAATTTTTACCTTTTTGAAATCATATTATACAAACACACATGATTATGTTCATTTATTCCTTCAATATTAAAATGGGATAAAATGCTATGAGTATAAATTAGCATAACAATGATATAATAAATGAAATTGTTTATCAACAGTAAAGCCAATCGATATTTGTTCAAACTAAAAGTAATTTAAGAGGTCAAGCATATTAAATTGAAAGATTAGTAAGATATAAGAAATTTCCTATGACTGAGACTCAGAAATTTGAAAAAGGGTTGCTATCTCAGTTGTTATTCTGATTACCTGAATCCAATAAAAAAAATGAATGAATTTTGTTTAAATGTATTAATATACAAAAATACTGAAAATTTTACTTCGTATTTGTTTCTTTTGGTACTGGCTATACAAAAAAAGTTAAATTCTTACAATTTTCTACATGTAGCATATATACAGCTGATTTTCTGATCACTGGACTGCATTTATGTATAAAATGTTTTGTGAAGTTGTATTATCTTGATTGTTTAAAATGCCAGACTTCGAATTTATGTGAATTGAATGAAATGCCAGATGTTTAAGATCCTTCATTAACTGTAAACATTTTGTGATGTTAGAGATTATTAGATATAAGTTTTGTTATTTCATTGAGTGTTTAAGTTATTATATAAATAGAATAAAGCTGTTAGTTATTTCCTGTGACTCTGTTTTAATAATAATGTTTTCATATTTCAAATGCAGGTCACTAGAAGTAGTTAAACTATGTAAAATTTATAAGATTAATTTTGTTTTGTGATTAAATTTGGTTCTTTTCCGTAAGTCAACAGTAACCAGAATGTGCCAAAAGCAGTAAGTAATACATGAGCAATACCAAAGCAGTATTCCTTAAAACATGAAACATTGCTCACATTGAACTTATGGTAATGAGCATATTTGATGGCCTTTTCACTGATAGAAAATTTCATGTCAGTAATTTGTGCCTGACAAGAACCAATGCCGACCGAACCTAAATAATTATTATTTTAATTATTTTATCAGTATGAGGATTTTGATTTACAGGTTGCCTGAAAACTTTGCTTGCTAACAAATAAATATTTTAAAATATTAAGGATATTTTATCCATAAAAGTTTAAAATATGCATAAAGATGTGAATTATGCACATTTAAACTAAGCATGAAAAACGGAAAATGCTAGATTGGCCACACAGAGGATTAAATATAATAAATCATTTAGGCTATTCAAACATTTTAAATCTGTATATTAATAAAGCAAGAAAGTAGTTAAGCCATAATCTGATTCAAATACATTTGCAGTCTTCAGAATTGAACACTACACAACACACATTTAAAATTAAACATTGTTAATTAATCGATCTTTCAGATTCATTCTGAAATACTTTTGAATTAAAATAAAACAGAATAAAGGAAATTAAAAATTTATAATCTGCATAGCGTTACCCCAACTGGCGTAGAAAAACTCACGCATTTGCGTTACCGTAATTGACGTTGAAAATTCACGTATGCGCATTGTGTTCTGATTGTTGACATGACAACCAATATCAAGGGATGATTTAATTTATTTTTAGGTTAGTTGCATGCTTTTGTAATTCAATTGTATTTATGTTAGTTATATATTTTTTGTATATGCTTATAGTTTTAAGTACATCGTTTTTAAGTAGTTTTTTTAAACCTGTTTTCGACCGATTATTTTAAACGATTCGTTTTATTTTCTTAGTGTTTGATGCATTTAAAATGAAACATTGTTAATTAATCGATCTGTTCATGATGAATCTGAGAAACTTTTGCTGAGAAATTCTTGAGATATTACATAAATTAAGAAAGATATTCTTTAGTGCCCATAAAGTTTAAACGCTCAGTGACTCTGTTATCAGTAATCTATACTTATAATAAAGCTCAATGTGTGTGTGTGTGTCTACAGGCCAGACCATTCAACCTACAGCTACCAAATTAGGCCCGTGTATACCTTGGAGGCCGGGAATGTGCACCTGGGGGTTATTTTTTCGAATTTTTAATAAGAATTTTATTTATTTAAAAATTAAGCGAAATTTTGGCGTGTTTCTGCTATAACTTCCGAAAATATTACCGCACAAAAAAGATTTTTAAATGAAGTTAAAGATCAAAAATTTATCTTTTAAATGATACCAATGTTTTAACCTTAAAATTAAATTTCTATTTTTAATGAATTTTTAAATAAATATTTTAACTATATTTTTCAACAATTTTTTTCGTACAAAATTAAAATAAAATTTAAGCTGCACGAGCACGTTTCGCATTCAGGGGAAAAAATTAGCCTTTTTCAAAGTGTTACCATCACATTGATTAATGCTCTAACTAAAAATAAATTAAATCTTTTTGGAAATGAAATCTGCAAAAATATAATTTTCGCACGTGTCTGTAAGAAAGGAAACAAATATAAAATATTATTTTGTCTAAAAAATAAATTCAAGAAAAATTATATTATGATCTTTTACACTCTCTATATTGTTACAAACCTGCAATTCGGCTTCCCAGCAGAGTTTCTTCCATCATCAGAAAGACTGTTTTAAAGTCATCGGTATTGGACGGAGTCCAGGTGTCGCGTCGGAGGTCCCAGAGCTTGGCGACCATTTGGCGGCGACTTTGGCGCCAAAATAGATTATACCCGAAACATCGAGAATTTTTACGATCCATCCAATAGGAACAGAGATACGCCTGGAACGTTCCTGATTGGTTGAGAGGCTTCTAGCCCCGCCACCTGAGACCTATAAAAGGGTCCGCAGCTGCCAGAGTAGTGGTGGTCGGAGTAGTAGCCGGAATCGACGTCGTAGTCGTAGTCGGAAGCGATGGAGTAGTCGTCGAAGAGTAGTAATCGGAATCGACGGTGAAGAACTGGTCTTCCAGGGATTAGCAGAGCAG
>JAPMOR010100968.1:115091-167993 GCA_026543865.1 Argiope aurantia
AAAGGAGCTTAGCCATCCGGAGAATGAACCGAAGTTGAATAAGGAGAGGAACGAACAGGGAGAATGTCAAATAATTGTGGAACTGAAACAGTCTTCTCCGAATGAGTCCCGTGAAGTGGAACCGGAAGTGCAGGCGCTTGGGGATGGAGAAGATGGACTTTCTTCGGACGGGTCTGTTATTGGCGACCCGTGCTCGATGCCTATCGATGCACGAGTTGATGCAACCCTGTTTGGATTGGATTCGTCCAAAAGGTTAAAGGGACTACCTCTCTGCCAGCCTCTTGGTATCTCCTTGCATAGTGACACGGAAGAAGACTACATGGCTGGAATCGCTGATCCCTGTAGTCACGGTCTTAATTTTCTCCAAGAATTCGGATTTGCTGTGGATTTTTCGAGGAGTGTCATGCAAATGGGAGCCGATGAATCTGCTGTGTACCCGATCAAGTTGTGTCGTTGCAGAAGAGCCCTTCCCGTAAAGGCAGATGTACTCTTCAGAAGATCCAGTGTGGAGAGCTAAGGCCAATTCTCAAGTGTCGAGAATGAGCCGGGAATAGGCGGAGATATTCCCGCGGAATCTTTGGCGATGAAGGCGAATACCTGTCTTTCGAGTGGACTTCAGAAGGCACCGTTGGATCATCCTGATACACGGCTCGTTCGATGGAAGAAGTTCAAAGTGACCAACCGACCAGCCTGGCAAGAATTCACTCCGGAGGACTCTACTACGACCCAGCGTTTCGCTCCATGCGACACATTGCATTTTCAGAAGAGGAACCGAGTCTGGATGTACAATCCGAAACGACAAAGAAGTCCGAGTCAAAATCATTGAGAAGGTTCAGATGGATCTTTAGTCGCCGCCAAATTAGTGAACGATGTCATCTTAAAGTGCGGAAGTCCCAAACGCATCAACATCATCACATCATTCGGAAGCCTATGCCAGCTGTTGGATTGAAGTAGGACTGCCGGGACGTCAGTCTTTGAAGAGGGGAGAATTGTTACAAAACTGCAATTCGGCTTCCCAGCATGGTTAGTTCCGTCATCGGAAAGATTGTTTTACAGTCATCTGCTTCCTGAGACCTACACGCTTCCTGAGACCTATAAAAGGGTCTGCAGCTGCCAGACAGAGAAGACGAGTCGGGAGTCGAAAACGACGGAGCGGAGTAGTCGGAAGCGACAGAGCGGAGTAGTCGGAAGCGACAGAGGAGTAGTAGTCGGAATCGACGGTGAAGAACTGGTCTTCCAGGGATTAGCAGAGCAGCGACGGAGTCAAGCTAGTGCTGAACTAAGCTGTGCGCTACTGTCTGCAGTAGAGTCTGGTTGTATGCTGAACATCTTGGCGGAAGATAATCGTCTTCTATGCTGTATATAGTTGTCATTTTTGTGCTGTCCTTCGTGTAAATAAACGTCGTTGTTTCTTTTTCTACTGCCGCCTGCTGATTGAGCGTTCTCCACACCATATAACTTCCACTATCCAAACGAACCCAGAAATTTCGTAACAATATTATTAATCCAATAAATCAGTTTTATTTTAAGACAAGTTTTGTTTAATATGAACAGGATATCCATTCAAATCAGGGCCACACAGCTAATTTGTAAACCTTTAGTAAGACACAAATCTACTAAAATGGTCTAAATGGAAAATGATTATATTTTATGTAACTTGATTCAATAAATGCTCTAATAAATAACGAATTTTTGATTTTACATAAAGCTTCTGCTGTGGAAATCACAATTAACAAAATGTTCTTGAAACACTAATATTTTAAATAAAAAGAGTTAATTTCCAATCAACTAAATCAATCACTTAAACTGACTGATTTATGAAAATTTGAATATCACTATTCAATAAAAAAAGGACAATTTTAGATTTTCCATCGATCGTTTCAAAGAAAATACGCCAATCAGCGCGCAGGTTTCTCAAGATTAATTGGCCTAAGATTATAAAAATGTTGAGTTTTTCTAAATTTTTAACATTCAAAACTTCATAAATAAGTCTTAGTTGATCGTGGAAAATAGAAACATTCATTCATTTATTTAAAATTTGGTGTGCCCAGAATATTTCTCAGAATATACCTTACTGCATTAAATTTAAATTTCATAATTTTTGAAATATATTTATAGGCTGGAACAAAATATTATTATTGATTTCTTTCAATCCTTTTGAAAGCAAAACTAAAAACTGAATTTTATGCTGAATCTGAGAAATTTTTGTTGAATTATTGTTTGAGATATTGCATAAATTATGATAGTTTACATAAGACTTAAATACCGAACGATTCTGTTAGCAATACTCATATTCAATAATAATAATAATAAATAAATAACAATAAAGATGATAAATAAAATAAAACGCTTGGTTTTATTAAAAAATATCTTTGTATTAATTGCAATTTCATCATTTCCACTTTAAATTAAAGTTGAAGTTTTACCGGAAATGACAACAAATTAGCAAAATATATATAGTAAACTGAACGAAACGATCTGAAAAACAGTATAAGTTTGGTATGACTATCAAAATTTGAAGATTAAAAATGTTTTGTTTGAGAATCTATTAAGAGAACAGTTACTTAAAATATTTAATTGAAAATTGTAGCGAGCGGTAATACTGGCTAGTCATATTATAAAAAAATGCTTTGTTTCAGTAAAAAATATTATTATATTAATTGCAGATTAATTCTTTCCACTTTAATTTAAAGCATACATTCAACAGGAGCTAACAGGAAATTAGAGAGATACATATTACTTTATGACTGAAGGCTTTTATAATATTATGAGTAAATTATATGACTATCAAAATTTGAAGTTTTAAAATATTTTGATAAAGAATCTATTAAAGTAGGAATTGCGTAAAATATTTAATTATTAAAATTGGAAAGTTATATGGTGTGGAGAACGCTCAATCAGCAGGCAGAAGTAGAATAAAGACAACGACGTTTATTTACACGAAGACACACAGGACAGCACAAAATCGACAACTATATACAGCACAGAAGACGATTATCTTCAACCGAGACGTGTAGCATACAACAAGAACCTACTGCAGACAGTAGCGAACAGCTCAGTTCAGCACTAGCTTGACTCCGTCTCTTCCGACTACTCTGACTCGGACTCCTACTGACTTCGCCTACCTCTGGCAGCTGCGCCCGCTTCTTTTTATAGGTTTCAGGAGGCGGGGCTAGAAGCCTCTCAACCAATCAGGAACGTTCGAGGCATATCTCGGTTCCTACTGGACGGATCGGGAAAATTCTCGGTGTTTCGGGTATAATCTATTTTGGCGCCAAATTCGTCGCCAAGCTCTGGTACCCCCGACGCGACCAGACTCCGTCCAATATAGATGACTGTAAAACATTCTTTCCAATGATGGAACCAACCATGCTGGGAAGCAGTATTACGGATTCGTAACAATATTATTAAGTATTGTTGATGATTTTAAGAAAGTTTTTATTTAATTTATTTAAAAAAAAATATTTTATGTTCGAATTCTTCATTTCTGTCGGAAAAATTAAAATTATGATGAGATTTCTTTTAAATTTTTCTTTTTAATTTGGCAATGAGCTTTTTCGTTCATGACATTTTAAAAATAGATTGTTTCCAACTATTTTTGTCAGGAGGGAGGGAATTTGTCCCTCAGGAAACTCCCCTAACGGTAGGACAACATCGGGGTTCGTGAGCAGAGGGCGAAGTCCCCTAGTTTTATTATATATTATTGAATTTCTTTTTTACTAATGACATAACTCCATTCAAGTTGTCGTTCCAACATTTCTTAAATATTTACTTGGAAATTATTTTCGTATTCTGAATTTCAATTAGAATACCAGATGAATAATAAACATTTCAGAGGAAAATAATAATAATGCTTTATATAATTTAAGCCTAAATTGTGTAGTATGATACTTTGAAAATCGAAATACTTTCATAGATCAAGTATTTATTATCGCATCTTCATAAAACTTGTGTGTATAAAAATAGCTAGAGATTTTCTGTTTATTCCAATTGATTAAAGAGTTAACTGATTCGAAATTATTCCATTATACTTATCTTTTTTCTTTTGAATAGATTTGTCATGAAATTAGCCTCATAAAACATTTTAAGGGATTTTATGAACAAAAGATAATTTCGAAAAACAGAATTTTGAAAGCTGATGCTTCTTGTGCTAAATGTGTATTTAAAACCTTTTAAAGGTATTTCGGAAATTTCAATATTTCTAAAAAAATATTTCACTCTCTAAAATATTATTACACAAAATATTGGGATATATTTATAAATAAAAATAATTAATATTTTTACTAAACCTTTCAACATGATTTTGTAAATTATTGAATTGAATGAGATTAGAAATTTTCTGCATTATATATTCTATTCTCATTCTATATTTGTTTGCAAATGATTTTATTTTTAATGAATAAAGGAACTTTAATTATCTGTTTCTAGTATGCTGAATGCAATTAAAAAATATTAACCAAAATAAATAAAAAAAAATTTCAACTATAAAAACGCATGATATTTTGCAAAAGATTTTTGGAAACGTTGTTTTTATCAAAAATAAAGAATTTTAGCGGAAATTTAAGAAAAACACAGGTCATTCCAAAGCCGATATAAAATTTCGGTATGACAGCTAATTGATTAATTCCCACATTTCAATTGATTCAATACTGTAAGACTCGGTATATCGCTTAACAACTGCAAATCGGTTAATCATAAAACCGAAATTATAATTGAAATAAATCTATTAAAATCCAACTTTTTATTTTTAAATGTCGTACACGAAACTAAAGCCAAATGAATAGGTAGGTAAGAGAGGCTTCGCTCCTTTCGATATCTTTTTAACATTAAAATATTTTTAGTTAAAAAAATTAAAATCGTACTTTAAAACGTATTAACAACAGAACAGATGACAGATTCTAATTTCCTAATACAGGAAGTAAGCATTTGGAAAAGAGAAAAATGTACACCAAAAGCGATTGCATATACGCTCATGTAAAAATATTGCATAAAATGCAAACCAAAACAAAGTCTGCAAAATACCGTTCAAAAAGTTTCTAACAAAAGATTGATTGAGATTTAAGTGCATTTTTTATAGCATGCTTAACAGAGTTCTTTTTTTAAAGTGAAAGTATTGATTTGAATACTTTTTTCGAAATACATTTTGAAATGGAATTTTTTTTCCCTATTTCATACGATAAATTAGTGAAGGCAACAGTCACAGTGAGAAAAATCTAAGCATGTATATTAATTTTCTAATGATAGTAGAACTGTTGTGACAATGCAATGTTTTCATCTAATATTTTACCATCTTAAGCTATGAAAACAGGAACAAAAAAAAATGTTGTACATATATAAAAAAACACGTTTTGTTTTATATAATTGACTACTAAATTTAATAAAAAATACTACCTGAATGATTTAAATTTGAGCCCCTATTCAGTTCGCCTGGGTCAACATTAGGTAGTGTCATCTTTTCTTTTCTGAACTACCCTATTTCGTATTTGAATTTCAGAATATTAACCGTAAGCGACAGATTAAGTACATTATTTCAATTTTGTTTATAGCAACGAGACTGAAATGCTGTTTCTTCTAAGATGGTGCTCAAATTCAAATGATATTAATTCTTACACTATAATTAGCAACGAATTTTTACTATAGTGGAAAATTTCATAGAACCAAAAAAATAAATTTTACAAAATTTAAAATTTTTATAATTATTTATTTACAAACTATGTAAAAAATCTGTACATAAAAAAGGAGACTAAAAGAATCAAACAAAAGAATTTTACATAAATAATTAATCTAAGGACACTTGTTCAGTACAAACACGAATAAAAGCTCTCTAAGTTCATATCACTTTAAATTCAAAATAAGTTGATGCTTTAAAGGTTTACGAAGCTTCTTCAGATTCAGCTACTATCCTATCTAAAATGTTCTGAATTCTTTGCTGAATATTTCTGCCTTTCTTCCTCTGAAGGATAACGTCCGCACTTTCCTGAGAAGACTTGGCTTCCTTAAAATGACTATTATTTCCACCATCTTGCAAAGAACTATTGACAGGCGATTTCCCTTGAGATGGCTCAGAATTATCTGAACTTAACTCGCCAGTTTTGGCTGAGGTACTTTTTGACAGCCTATATTCAGAATTGGATTTAAGTTTCTCAAGAATGGTATTGAAAGGAAACTTGCCAGCACTTTCAAGGGGTAATGTATCATCTTGCAAGTTCTGAGAAAATTTCTTAGCGTATGTTTCTGGAATGTTGGTGGAATAGCTTTCTTCCAGGCACCGGCCAGATTTTGATATTTTCGGGGACGTGTTCCCTTGGTCTGCAGTGTAACTGGTTTTTAAGCACTTTTTGACAGAATGAAAATTTGCAGGAGACGTATCACTTAAATGAGACGATTTAGAAACAAAGGTTTCAGTTTCTCTCTGTTTCTGTGAAGGCATCATCGGCGTAGATGAAAGAATAGGCTTATTCCTAAACCTGAAGGCCGCACTAGAAGAGAAAGCTGCCGAATCACCATTAGGATCTTCTGCAGTAACGTCTAAAAAGCTGCTATTGTTAGTTAGCAATTTCGATCGCACACAATTTATATTTCTGTCATTGTGAAAAGCAGCGGTATTAACCGGAAAACTGGGTCTTCTGCCACTAGATCTGGATGCATTAGCAGGATTCTCAGATCTAAAGCCAGAGGAATAGCTAAGAGAACCTCTTTTAGGAAAATTCTGGATATTGAGTGATTCGCTCAATTGCCAGTTAAGCTCTTGGTTTTCATTGCTAACCGACTGCACTACCTTTTCAAGCATAACTAATCTTGATTTTAAACTAGTATTTTCCATTCTTTGCTCGTCGAGACTAATACGAAGTTCTCTGTTCTCCATCATCAGTAGCCGAGCTTCTTCTTTGAGGGCATTTTCTACCTTCTCACTTTCTATGTGTTTTGATGACAAACTATGTTCTGCTTCTCGCAATTTTGTATTGAGAACTGCATTATCTACAAGATAGATCAGGGCCTGCCTTTGTAGATCTACCACATTGGTCTCTTTCAAAATAGAGGATACCACAGAACTGTCGATGCTATTCGTGACTTTCTTTCTAGGGGGTCTTCTATCACATAAAGGCTTTCCCTCCAGTAAACCGGCAATCGAACCATTCGGTTTTAAAGTTATTGGCACTTTCTCTCCAGCATCCTCACAGATAGAAGGAGGCGCCAGCCTGGGTTGCTGACGTTGATCATGCATCAAACCATTTCGAGAAGTTTCTAAAAAACTTAACTTCGATTCTGGACAATTATGACTTCTAGAATCATTTTTTCCATTCCGTGAGCGAGCAGTCATTTCTTTTAAATCACTTAAGGTAGTAACCTCTTCAGCAATAGCCAACTGCTTCTGTAGAATTGTTGACCTATAATTAATTTCATCCAATAATTGCAATAATTCATCATTCGCATCTTGATTAGCTGAACTGGGAATGCATTTGATGATAGATGGATGGATTTCATTGTGTTCTCTGCAATCAGAATCTAACCCACTATCTTGTTTGTCACTTTCTAATGCAGCATCCTTACTTTTTATCAAGTCCAACTGCTTTTGAGATAGTTCTGGAACACTGGCTACCGCTTGTCCTTTCTCATAGTCGCAGTCTTTGGATGAATAGGATCTACTTTTCAAAATCGAATGAGGAACTTCTACAGAAGGCACATAATTTTCTTTCGACTTGGACACTGAATTCAGTTTGGAAACGATGGCAGATGGGCTTCTTGATGTAGACAAGGATTTCGATGTCATCAAGGGATTCGTACTATTAAAACTCTTTGTGTCGCATAAGTAATTCCTAAATTCGATGATGGCATCAACCACATTTTCTTGCACATTTTCAACTTGAGTGAGTCGTTTCTGCAGATCCTAGAAAATGACGAGAGGAAAAGAAATTTAGGCACCTCTACATCATTCCAACTAAGGATTTAATACCAAACAATTTTATTCACATTTTTCTGCAGTCTAAATATCCAATGCACATTTAGAATGGTAATATATTAATTTTCTAATTCAATTGTGTATAATTCGCGATTCATATGATAATCGAATGAAACCAATTAAGAATCAACACTAAAACCTGCATTTTTAGTTTACTATTTTTGAGAAGTAGTAATGAAAAAAAATGTTGCACTGCTTCAAAATTAAAAGTAGCATCACGAATATTCTAACGAATAGCGTATAAAGTTAATTCAGCTTTGCATAACAAATGACACACTCTTGGTGTCATTTAAAATTATGAATCCTCCTTCTCTCTTCCCCCACTCTCCCAAATTTACAACGTCGCCTGGTTTTTGATGGTCTAAATTTGATTTTAAAAAGCTAGGCAAATCTGAGATCGAATTTGGAATCTCCAAAATTTCGTTCTTGAATTTTGTATCATCTATATCGACTGAATTTAAGATTATGTTCATCCACGACAGATCCCGTCAACATAATCGTGCTAACTGAAACATTAAATACATCGTGGTATGAAATTTTTTTAGTTTTGATTTTTATTTTACTTTTAAATCTGCTCTTAATTTCATAGCAACAATAATTGTGCACACATAAATATAGCCTCGATACGCATGAGTATAAGAATGAAAAAAATTAAATTGAAGGATAAAAATTGCAGGAAAATAGAACTGGTGTTACCAAAGCGTTTATTTTTTTTTTAAATCTGAAAATAAGGTAAAATTATTTTTTGCGCAATAATATGCTTCAGAGGAGGGAACAAAAGCGTTAATTTTCTTTAATTTTTAATTAAAAATAAAAATTTCGAAAAACTTTTTTTGTGAGCATCTATTAAACCAGAGAGAGAGAGGTCACCTCAAAACTTTCCCCCATACTCTTTAACAAGGATATTAATATTTCTATCCAGCAAAAAATAATTGTGGATATTGGGTAAGGCCGCTAATACCTTCCATTGTATTGGCAAATAATAGATAAGGAATATTTAACTTTGGCGTGAATTTGGTGTTTTTTATTATCATGTGAGAGCATGATGTTTTGGTTGGGAGGTTTTGAAGCTCGAAATCGCGTAGACGGTGAATAAAGCATAAATGGCGATTTTCATCATCATCTTTTAATCGCATATATTTTTTTATCTGCTTTATCAGTATTGCATTATTATATATGCTTCTTTGAAAACAGATGCGTTTTTAAAAGGTTGACCTGCTTTTACCAGTATTGCTTTATTATTACGTATGCTTCTTTGATAGCAGGCTGTTAATAGGTTGGCGTAGAACTATGACATCATAGTTATTTTCATGAAATGTAATTTTTTTCGGAGAAAATTTAATAATTTAATTTTTATAATATGTTAAAAAAAACTTCACTCGCATTTAATAACAGTTTTGATAAAAGTATTTTCTCTTTCACCCAATCCATTCATTCTTAAGTGGGGAACATTTAAGGATTTGACTCCTGTTCTAAGATTAATCCATTATGAAACTGTTTTATGATCTCAAAAATTAGAAAATAGCAGCTTGTCTTTACAAAAATATTGCTTACATAAAAATTCTATATAAATTAATATGTTAAAAAATTTATTGGTAAATAGTTTATCATTTGGAAACCGCATTGCGACGGAAACGCTTGTTATTCAGCTTCCAAACGTGGCATTTCTATTTGTCAGAACATGATGTTGTTTGAGTTGGGGGGAAATCGCGTAGGCAATGAATAAAGCATCAATAGCAATTTTCATTTTCAATTTTTTTCTTCGCTGGCAAAAAAGTTTTGGAGCTCTCTTTGGACTGGTTCATGACTTAAATTAAGACAAATAATGACTTAAAAAATTATAATTTTCTCACATGATAACTTGAAATTTGCGAACGTAGATTTCATTTTTATTTATATTGAACCATTATGACTCGTGGATATTATTAATTCCTGCATTTAGAAATGAATGCCCGAAAAGTGGAATTGTTTCTTGTTTTGTTTTTAAACGCATTGTTTTCACCTGATTGAAACAAAAATTTGGCACAAAACTACAAATGTAGTCACATATCAAGTTGGATGCATTTCAGTCGTTGCGCGTTTGAATGATCGCATTTGCATGCTTGTGAAAGTGCCACCCTCAGAAGGTCGTATCCTTGATGGATTTGACAAGTATCGACACTTTTGAATTAAATCTGTGCACCAAATTTTATCCGACTTGCTCATCTCTTCGTTTTGTGGTTATTGTGTTAACTTATATTCGGAGTGATCGAATTTTCCCAAAATTTGATAGAAATCAAAAAATTTGGTATAAAAACCCAATACAAATTTTATTTGTCTTGCTCAAAACATATCTGAATTATTTTTATTACAGATGGGCAAACAAAGTCAAAAATGTGTTTTTCGAACGGAGGTAGGTTTGAAACGTAGAGATTCGTTCAAATCTGGAGTTCGAATTTTTTGATGATCCAAAATTAAAAAGCAAATACGCAAGGCCACATTTGCTAGCAGTCTTTCCCCCATTGTGCTGTAAATGATTTTGACATTAAGCATGCGACAACAACTAAAAGTATGCTAACCTATCAGCATTATCTTGTTAACTGAATGCATATATAATACCTGTATGGAAATCTGTGCCTTGGCTTGCTCTTTTATGAGGTAACAAACTGGTATAGAAACACCAATCGTGTCTTTGCTGCTACCGTAACTGCAATCATTCCCACAACTTTTAATTTCAGATGACACATCCCTTGGTGTAGACACCTGCGAAGGAAAGAAAAAAGCATTCATGGTTCATTTGCAACTGCTGCACAAAAACTTTACAAATAGACAGGCAAAACAGGAGAATCGTGTACCAAATTTCTTGCTAAGGCGGAAAAAATTCTAGCCGAACCCATCAGAACTCGTCAAACTAATATAAGAAATTAATAAACACATTTGACGACTTACCGTCTTAAAAAGTCACAACTTGGTGCTATTCGTCGCCATGTACACGATTTTCCAGTCTAACGAGATTTAAAAACACGGCTTGACCTCACTGTCAAATGCCCAGAACATTTACTAACCATTACATCCTAGTAACCGTGTTAAATCTAATGCTAAATTTGGCAAGCCATTTCTTGACTACGTCCAAATTTACCAACTACTTCAGATTTACAGTTTATTAAGACTTTCGCATACAGTATAATGCTATAAGAAAAAATGATTTTTTTTATCACTTAATGCTTAAGGAAATGTTTAAATATGAAGGACAATCCCAAGATTTTGTATCAAAAATTATTTATAAGAGTATTAGTCGAGAATCGTCTAAATTGAATATCAAAGTAAAGCATACTTAAATATTTTTTATTAACAGGAATTATTATTAAAAGCCATAAACAAGAATTAACCTTATTTAATTTCTACAACGCCGGGGAAAATTTGGAAAGAGTTTCAAGACAAAAATGGGTAGCAAAATCGAAGCGAAATGCAAATGATTCATAACGAAAGTTTAAAGAAAATTACACTAAATGTATAAAAATTTCCCGTCAACTTATTTCCTTCATTCATTTTTTTTTTTTTTTTTGGAAAATGTGCCAAGTTTTAACATAATGCACCTGAATACACATTATAAATGGTGGAGATATAAATATGGGGCTGGTATTAAAATGGCTGCAATTATAACATGAATTCATATGTTGCACCGCACAAGATTGTGGTATTTATTCGACGATAATAAGGAAGTGGAATCAATTGAATGGATGAAACAATCTTGAGATGAATATGATTGTGCATGTTACCAAACATTTGATTGCACACACTCTTAACTAGTGTTAGTAAACAAACTTGTGATATGAAGTATCTACTAATAAGAAAGATGAATGGGCGCGTTGGTGCTCTTCAGACAAGAATGTTTGAGCTGGAATATCAAATTTGATTATATATATATATTTGAAGGGCAGAAATGTTCATTTCGGAGCCCTGTTTTGTTTTAAATATTAATTAAAAATAAAGCGAAATTTTGACGTTTTTCCTTGATAACTTTTGAAAATATAACAGCACAATAATTTAACATAAAAATAAATAGAAAATTCTTTTCAATATTACCAACTTTTTTGTAGTATAAGATTTTTTTTCCTATTTTTAATCAATTAAAAAACGTTTTAGGCGCTTATATAACATATTTTGTTGCTCAATTAAAACTCAAATTACTTTCATTGTTGCTATTATTATTTCATCCTGGCCTCTCATTTGCCTCATTGATTATGATCAAATTATAAAGGTTCGGCTTATTTTTCCATATTAAAGCAGTTTCAGTATAAGATTTTGGAAATTTTGTTTTACTTAAAATTTAATTTCAGAAGAAATGGTCAGAAAATGTTTAATTGTACTTATTTTTAAATATTGCTGCTTTTTTCTGTGGTAAAATGGGTTGCATAAAGACGCAGAGAGAAAATCAGGGAATACACAGCAAAATGAAAAAAAAAAACAATATGGGGCTTCTAAAATAGTACGAGTTGTACAACTATCAAAATCTGTAGTTTAAAAATCATTTTGCCGAAGAAACCTAAATTATTTAACAAACGTTAATGAAGGTCATGGAATGAATGCATAAAGTAAAGGAAAGCCAGAGTTATTCACATTCATCACAAAATCAATCATAAGCAGAGAAAACGCTATGTCAATGATTATCTGAAAAGAAATGGATGAAATCGGACTTATAAATATCAAACAATGTAAATAATAGAATTCAGAAAGTTAAGTTCGGCCACAGTATCCGATTTCATTTTTCTTTGTGTTGAGATCAGCACTGCTTTTCAAACTGGAATCGAATCCTTTCTTTATCAAGACGCATCTTTCTCAAAATCTTTTCGCTTAGATTTTCTGGACGGAACTTTTACATTTATGACCTCAAGCAGAAGAGATGGAAATATAATGTCAAACGAGATATTTATGCAAATAAAAGCAATGAAAATACATTATGATAAGAAATATAAGCATTGAAAAATTTTCCAACTTATAAATGACATTTTAAGTTTCTTTTTGAAAATAAAAATGAAATGTTGCCCCTTATATAGCATGCACTAAGGGCTTCCTTGAACTCTTTCTATCCTCAAACCTATATCCAACAGAAATATTTGTCGCGAGTCAGAAACGGATATAAAGCCTTGGATTTCCAATAACTAAAAAAAGTGAAAGATAAAAACATCTTTAAAAAAATCCATAAATTATTTTCCCTTAAAGAAGTAAAAAGGAAAATAAAATCCTGTTCGAATTTTCACGATTTACTGTTTAAGAAGCCCTTACATATACATGCAAATTCGAAGTTAATATTAAGGAAATGCATTACGATTTCATTGACATGCATCGAACGGATACAATAACAGAACATAATACTCAAATAAGAATTCTTAAAATAAAATAATCGTTTGTAAATTACAGAAATAGCGTTACTAAGTGAACTGCATTCTAAAATAAATTAAATGTAAAAAAAAATCAATAAAAAATTATTCTACAACGTGCAGGTGGGGAAAATAAGCAACAACAAAAAAATTGTAGAAATCTCTGAACCAATTTCATCAACTGAAATTTCGATCCACAGTCAAACTTCATCTTCACAACTCCACAGCCAATACTAGAGCCTTTATGCACATCAAACTATTTGCACCATTTATTTCAAAAGCAAAATGCGAAGACAGGATGGGCGTAGGTAACAATAAGCATTTAAAATCTGACCTCCCCTTTTTAGAATTCCCCGCATTCCAGAAGCCTTTTTCAGGAATGCAGCAATCCACCAAAACACAATTCCCGATGTGGACTGTAACGCTAAAAAACCAGCGTGTAACATACTCGATGCGCTCTGTTTCGCACCACTACTCCCATCTCGGATGTATGCCACAGATCGCCTTGCTAATTAAGACAAAGTGACCAGAAATCGATATCCATCCCAACGAAGAGATCTCTTATAACACCACCAGTGCCCTATATTTTGTAACGTTTTATGGTGCCAAATACAATTTGAAGATACGAATTTCCGTTGCGTCAGAAGAGAAGCAATTCCATTAAAAGTTAATCAAGCTAATATTAGAGAAAGTACTATTTTAATTTTCGGACTGATGCCCCATTTTTGAACTTACACTAGGGGATGAGCATCACAGTCTTCACTCGCGGTTGGAGAAGATAAAGATATCCGACCATATAAACGTCAGCTTTGACATGAACCAAATTAAGGCATACGATGGATCTTAAGTCAACTCGGGTCTCGAATCGTTTTATCTCTGGAGATCGAGCCTATTACGAGGGCACTGCAGAAGAAAGAGAAATTTGCCTCAGAATGCCCAAAGTATTAAAAAGCAACCGTAGAAGAAGGCTCAATTATCAACAAATTTGAATCGTGTATTTAGATCAGTCGACATATCGGAGTTTTGGGCAATTTTTTTTAATCAATCTGTTATGTAAATTTTGTCTCAACTTGAACAGCAAATAGTGAGTCATAATAATTAGTAAAACTAGAAGATTCATTTGGTGTGCAAACCAACCTAAAATTGTTCACGGACGAATCCTTTTTATAAAACATGTAAGTATTTCTGTTTTCAGCTACTGTTTTAAAGGAAGTGAATGAATGAATAACATTGCAAGACGGCTGTAATCAGGTTTATGCAGAATTATCGATTCTATAATAATGACATGACGAAAGAAGAATCTCCTGCAGCTGGCGTCCTCGTAAAAATTCACTGGCTCGAAAAGAATTAGCAGTTAAGCTAGAAACATAGTATGATCTATGTGAACAACTGAAACTTGCTGCATGAAGACTAAGCTATTAAATCAACCAAATTGATTGCTATAGGCACCATTATGCATTTCTCAGTATCTGAATTTAATTCCTTAAATTAAAGGCAGATTTATATATAATTGCAATGCATCTGTAACCAAATAATGCGCATGACTATGCGAGAGATTGGCTGTTCTCGCTAATAATACTGTTAGAAGGGAGGTGGAAGAGCTGCTAAGCTCCAAAACAGATAGTATTCCCAAATTATCACCGAACAATCAAGAAAAGCGCCACTTAATTCCGTGTAAATGTACATGTAAGTGTAATACTAACAATACGTCTTCTGTCCTTTAAATGCATATACTGTCTGGTCTTTTGAAACAAGAATACTTTAAATTATGCTGAACAAGCCAAAGTAATTTTTGAAACGCCTTCCCATTGTGAGCACTATAATCCATTCCTCCTTCCTGTTAATTCTCTAGTTCAGAAAGCGAAGATCCTAGGAATAAACTACAGAATTCACCCTCATCAAGAAATAAAAATTAAAAAAAAATACTTTATAAATTATCAATCATTACACAAAATGCAAAATATTACTTTTTTGATCGTGA
The DNA here is from genome assembly GCA_026543865.1 of Argiope aurantia. Taxonomy (NCBI): domain Eukaryota; kingdom Metazoa; phylum Arthropoda; class Arachnida; order Araneae; family Araneidae; genus Argiope; species Argiope aurantia. The sequence goes on from JAPMOR010100968.1 coordinate 130,393, forward strand.
ATCAAAGCTGAAAATTAAATTGTACCTTTAAATTCGCCAGACTGCATATGCAAACAATTAAGAATAGAAAATCCATTTTACATACATGTTAAATGTAAAACCGATTCATCATAAATTTTAAACTTGCAATGAAAATAATTTCCAATTAATATTTCTTAAGAGAAATTAGAACATATTCGCCTTACTCATCTGTACTATATATCTGCACACCACAAAAATATATCTTAATTCTTTGCCATTCATATCTGTACAAGAATGTACTATTAATAACCAAAGGAAAATAAGAATAAAAAAAGTTAAAAGGGGGGAGGGAAATGCAGAGGAACAAGTCGTTTAGCTCCGCTTAGCAAGATAGAAATAAAAAGCGCTCCTAACATGCCATTTATGAGAAGTGCAGGTCGCAAAGAATAATGCAGCTAGGCAAGATGAAAAAGTCAGTCCAAATGCTCCACAGGGCATACTGTCAGATGCAAAGCAACCGAGTTTTAAAAAATAATAACTTTTTAGGCAGTAGGTGCTCATTCGGAAAGTGCATTTTCACAATTTTAGTTGTTCTTCATTTAAAATCAATAAAAATTCAACATTTTTTTAGTAACTTCGGAGCATATAATTGCATGCAACTTTCTTTATACAGTACTTTCAAATTAATAAAAGAGCGATATTATTTTTATTTCCGTACCAACATTTTCCATAATTTGAATTAATTGTTAAAAAAATACTTTGAAATATATCGAACAACAACACTTTGTTGTTACAATTCGATCAAATTTAGAATAGAAAAAAAAAAAAAAAAAAAATGAAACACTATCATGTTACAATGTTACGGATTTGAGGTCCATTCTTTTTTCGCATGTTTAATCAAGCGTAATCATTTTTAAAAATTTTTATATATTTTTATAAGAATATGGAAATAATAAATATCGTTTATTCAAATCGATATTTTGAAACTTAAGGAAAAAAGTAAAAAGTGTAATAAATTACATTTTTTTCGGGACAATTCGATGAAAAATGCAACATTTTTATTTATATAAATGTTATTTTCTATTTATGAAACGCGCAGGGGTGGGGCATCACTCTTTACTCTTTCAAAATCTCTTAATTTCACACATTATAATACATTTCAACAGATCAAATGCCGATGTATATCGACAATAGGTTGACAATTGCTCAATAGCCTGCAGTATTTTACTGTTGCGTCTGGAATAAGAATTTCCAGGCAAACATATAGACGTCTAGCAGAGAGGGCCAATCCAATTATGTGTGTCTCTTTGCATCCAACAGGAAAGCTTGGTTGTTGTGCAGTCGAACACATTAGTCTTGGACATACTCAGAATGGGAACGTGTTCTTTTCAGTGATAAGTCGAGATTCACCACAGAGTGATTCTCATCGAATTTTCACTTCAAGAAAACGTTTGTTTTTTTTTTAAAGTGAAAATTCGGAAAAGAGGATCATTCCTCTTTCGTAATAGAAATCGACAGATATGGCGACAAAGGAATCGTTGCCTGAGGCGGCATAATGTTGGGCAGTCGTACACCACTGCACATCTTCGATGTGGGTACTGTCACCGCACATCGCAACAAAGATGAGATCCCTGTAGCTTATACGAGATTGTTTCGGGATGCTATCTCCCCGAACTTCTTTTTCGTGGAAGATATGCGCAACCAACCAGAGTTCAGATTATTGATGATTTTCTTGAAGAGAATATTCGCCATATGGATTCGCATTCGTGGTCTTTGGATCTCAGTCCTACTAAACATGTATGGGATGGTCTAGGAAAAGGCTTTGTACAAATTAATCCCCCTCCCTAAACCTTCTAGGAGATAAGAGCCGAGTTTTCGGAAGAATGTGCCACAAACATCTATTGATACCCTCATAAACAGTATGAGAGCTCGTTGTGAGACTTGTATAGTACTATATTTTATCTCCGATTCATGATTTAATTGCAGTCCAAATTGCAGTTTAAAGTGAAAAATCCACATTAACTGACAACAAGGCTTTGTAAATTTCAAAATGTTTTACTTCGACAGCTTGGAAAGAAATACAAGGAAAAGTAGCAACAGTAGACGGTTTCTTTTTCAGCGTATAATTAATGTATCTTCTTCTAAATATATAGATTTTGGATGTTTAAATTTCAGCATGCAAAAATAATAATAACCGCAACAAAATGAGTTGGATCGCTTTGAGTATTTTGTCAACCAATATTTAATATTCCTTTTAAAGTTTAAGAACCACCAGAAATTCGTTTTCTATCTTCTTCTATCTTATTTAGAACAGCAAGGGCTACAAATGAATATTAATAGAAGGTTTAGTAAAAAAAATGTTTCCCACTGATCAAATAAATCCTAGTAGAGCAACGCATCATCAGAGGCACAGTTGCGGTGCGGAGCATGTTAACCAATATTTAACATTCTTTTAAAAATTTAGGAACTACGAGAAATATACCCGCCAGAGGGGATATCGTTTGATTTCGCAGAGGGAAAAGAAATTCTTTTATTCTATGAATTTTTAAAAATTCGAATAAAAAGTGGAAGAGCATATATTTTACAACTTGAAATAGTCACCAGCTATGTTTCTTAAAACGAAACAGCAATGATTCTGTTTCTCAGATCTAATGATCAGCACCTGCGTCTGTGAAAGGGAAAGCTCGTTCAAGAATGTTTCATGTTATTGGGGGGGGGGGTGTATACAACAGTAATACCATTCATTTTCAAAAGGCAAATATATTATCGATATATATCAACAGACTCCCCGTATTGCACCAGGATATATCATGGTACACTAGATGAAAGTCTCCATAATAATTGGTTATCTTCTGCAGTTCGTACCAAATGATAAACCTTTTGCACTTTCACGTCCAGCCTCACTTTCATTGTGAAAGATACATCGTTCCCAGATTCTTGAAGCCTTAAAAAAGCAAAAACTTTCACATTCATTTTTAGGAAATAGAACAAACGTACGACTGTTAAGAAGTCCATTGCAAATCGTCACTAATTATTGTTCCAGGGTTTAAAAATTAATGTATATAATTTTGTCATCATTATTTTGATTTTGGGTTTTCTCAGTGAACAGGCAATTTGTAATACATTTTATCATAAGTACGTGATTAGTGAAATGAATGTTTGTTTGATATTTTTCTAATATATCACAATTTTTGTGCAAAGAACTATATTTTTCTCTTCACACTATCACTCTTTGGGTAGTTATGTTATAATGCATTCAATTTCATCATCCATTTTAGCAAAATGACAAAAACTTCCGAAACGATTTTATAAAATTTGTTTTTTCAGAAATCCTTTTATTTTTATGATTCTTTGTAGATGGAAGAGTCATCAATATCTAGCGCCCATTTCAGAGTTATTCTACAAGTATTAAAAGGAAATGTTAATGCATCAAGCAGACTTAAAGTAAGATTTGGAACAAATGTAATTTTCAGATTGGGTATGTCCAAATCGAAATGATTACTTCAGATACTTTAGTTTGGCATTTAATTGAAAATGAAACAAAATTTCAGTTTTTTTTTTCGTCATTTCTGATTATATTGTCATGTAGGTACTTGAGTGTGTAACTCAATGATACACACAAGAAGCAGAGCTAAACGAATTTATTTACTCAACTCTGAACTGAGAACTCAGTGACTGACAGATTTTCTGTTTTTATACTAGCAGGGAAAGTTCCAGAATACTTTTCTGGAGACGGTAAGAAAAGTCCAGAACACTTGTCTGGTAAACTAAAGAAAGGTCCAGAATCTTCTGGAACATGAAATAAAGGGAAACATAAAATCAAGGAATTAAATTAAATAAATACTTTTGAATATAATAATATAATACTTTTCATGGAAATATAAGCCAAATTTTATATCACGCTTTCGTCACAACTTTTTATCACATCGTCCTTTCTTTTTAACCAGAATTTTTAAATTATTCTTAAATTATGAAAAGGTAAGTGAATATATTATTTATAAAGATTAGATCTACTTCCTCCCTCTTTAAAGTAATATTTATTTCAGGATTGGATTTGTCATGTGATACTCATTCATTGAGTTTGAATTATATAATTGGTTTTAGAAGCTATGAAAATCTCTTCAACTGCGCCATTTCGTAAGAAAATGGCATTTTTCCTTTAATGCTATATCTCCTCTCTTTAAGGTTTATTCACGGATATCAGATAATTAGATTAAATATGTCATTTTTAATTAGTTAATAAATGCAATTAACAATTATTAGACTCATGCATGATTTAAATATGTCAACTGCTTCCCCCCCCCCCTCCTTAGAATTTTACATTTTTACTTTTTCGTATAAGAATTTGTATAGTATCGTAAAAATAAACAAGTACTAAAATCGTCAAAAAAATTCGATCTCGGGGTTTTGGCGAATCTCCGTCTTTGAGATCTCCATGAGTTTGAAAAACACATTTTTGTCTTTATGTACGTCAGTATTAAGATATCTCAAAGCCGTTTTGAATAGACTTATGGAATTTGGTATAGACTTCACAATTTTATAGATTTCTATCAACTTTTGCGCAAATTCGTTCAGAATAAAAGTTTAATGCGATAACAACAAAACGGAGATAGAATTTGGTGCAGATACGCAATAAATTAGGAATCAAATCCATCAAAGTTGGTCCGCACTTTCTCAAGTTTGTAAACGCGTTAACTCAAAAAAGCAATCACTCTGACTTTAACTGTAGTTTTGTGTCAGACCGGTTGAAACCAAAAGTCTCAACAAAAATTCGATTCACTGGCACCTGCTGTTCAGAGATAAATTGCCAAATACCCATACGATAGATTCAGTAAAAATACTCGATTCCCGCCAAAGATTAATAGTTAGCAACTATTGTTCACCAGTGCTGAAGGCATATAAGAATATTCATTTCAAAATTATATTTGTATAGACGAGCAATTTCGATAACTTATTTATTCTTAAGATATCGTTAATTGCGCGTTTCATAAAAGAGTGATTCTGTTTAATTTCAGGATAAAGTCCTCCACAGCAGTTTATTATTCACCTGTGTATTATAATTTTTTAATTACCTAAGTAGTGTAGAATTATTTTAATTAAATTTGTAACGAATAACCATAATTCTCATTTTTAGAAGGTCATATATTCTGTTTAAAGCTTTTGTAACAGTTACATGAAAGGACCTTAACCATTCACTTCCTTTGATGCAAAATATTCAGAGCAAAATTGCAAAACATTTCATATTGTTTACGAATTAAAATTTAGTTCAGACAGAAGTACTTTTCTCTCCTCCTCCCCCCTTTTTAGCTTCTGATTTATTTTTTGGTTCCTTGTAAGTAGTATATCAAATGCACTTAATACTTGCAGCTTATTAAGAAAGAAAAAAAGTTCACTAATTAAATTTAACTTGGTTGACATTACGAAATTAATATAACTTAAGAAAGGTGAAAGAAGCTATCTCACCACTCAAGAAAGTCCTTTGTTTAGAGTAAATCAGCCATAAAACTTGAAAAATGTCATAATATTTGATCATTTAACAGGCTTAGAAATTAAAAGAAAGTAATATCAATAAAACTGTGCAAGTTTTGCTTGAAATAATACACACAGATTTGGCAAGCGGTACAAGTACATATGTGCCAAACGCGGTACCTCTAGGTCAAACTGTGTTACCTGTAAAGCGCGCGCGCGCACATATACAACTTTTATTATAAGCAGAGATATAGATTTAAATGTATACTGTTACGATTTGAGTGTGAATGCAGTACACAATATTTACATTAAACAAACGTAAAAAAAAATTGTTATTTCTCAGTGTGTTGGTATTCCATTAAGTGCACGGCTCCATAGCATCTTGCTTCATAAAAATCTGAGTATATGAATTTTATAATAGGAATTCTGTTTTTAGCTGTAACTGATATTAAAATATTTATGAATGCGATTATATTAAGCATTAAATCAAAGAAAGATAATCGCAAACAAACAAAAATTAAATTGCCTTCTCTTATTATTATTTTTTTTTTTTTTACTTCTACAGTTAATATTTAATCTCTGAAATTTGCCAGTATTAACTTGGAAACTTCTTATTTCTTCTACAGTCAAATATATCTTGCTAAGTTCTGCAGCGTGAGCTCTTGCCATCGTATCGTATATCTGCCAGAGAGATTTAAAAAATTTTTTTCATCCGAAATCTTTAATAATATTAAATTAATTATTATTATAATGGTTGAGAATCCTAATTCATTTTAAAGCATTTACTAAAAATATTTAAAGATTGTAGACTTAAAATTGTATGTATATTTTTATGCAGAAAAATAAATGTGCACGGAATCGCGAATACAATAGCGAGTTTCATTATAAATACCGTTGTAATTGTCCATTGAATTTAAATTTACATAAAAAGAGGAATATTTCACTTCGATAATATTCATAAATATTCAACACTTCCTTCAAAGCCAGCGTGAAGGATTTTGTAGCAGCGGTCGAGCGAGGCAGAAAACAAGTGCCCAAAATATGGCATGGAAAACGACGGCTGTCTTGAAGTAGGGCAAATGGTCCGGTGGAGTTCACACGCCCGTTAGGATGCGACACAACCCTTTGTGGAAGATCAGTCCATCTCGCCTCGTATGACATAGCGTCCATTCCTGTCGAAACGGATCATCATCTGCCCAATTAAAAAAATATGAATACAATTTAGTGCTGCATTTTGTTCCTTCTTAAATAAAATCAGAGAAGATAGCGGTCGTTATTAGGACAGCAGCACCTCCTAAAATTATTTCAAGAGTATTTTCTCTCGCTTTTCAACATGTATAGGTATTTCCCCACTACAAGAATTCGATAAGCAACGCAAACGGAAAAAAAAAAAATAGTAGATACAGAAAATAAATCGGTGAATAGGAGACTCACAACTTGAGGCTGCACAAAGACCAACTCAATTAAATTTATTAAAAAGCGATTTGAAACTATTCTTTAAGTAACGTGTCCGATATTCCACAGATAAAACCTTCGATTATCTGCAGGGAAAAAAACAGATTTCGCAGAGCAGCACACCTGACTAAAAGGACAAAAATTCTCCGGCAGACTGCGAACAATTTATTATTACGCAGCTCGCGAGCAACATCTTCTCAATGGCGAGAGGCCTCAGGCTGATAACTTGCATCGTGATTCGATACAGGATTACTCATTTGCCTTCCCGCACTTGGATGCGGAAGCGGCAACTCGGAAAGCGAAATGATCTTGTTTTAAAATCGCACACATTCAAGTAACGCATCTTGATGAAACTGACTTGCTTTGCAATTAATAAATAATGGGGCGACCAAAAAGGCTTTATAATTGTACATTTTTATATGTTCAGGAAATACTATAACGATATAACTTACGATTATTATAGAAGCAAGAGTGTCCCAGTGTCGTCCAATTCAATTAAGAAAAGTATTCCAGTTTTTTTCCATATATCGTTTCCTTTTTAAAAAAATAATGACAGGCCAAAATTTAAAACAGGATGATGGAAGGCATTAACTGATACAACTTGAATTTTAGTTCGAAATGAAATGGAAATCTCACAGGTACCAAGGAACAGAACTGTACTTATTTTAATGAAAATGACGTAAATATTTTTGGAAGTACTAAAAGAATAAATTTCACGTTTCATATATTTAATCTTATTTAGGGAAACGAAATAAATTTTATTTTAATGTAGCTTTTATAAAGTAAAAATGAAGTTGAAGCTATAAATGACAAATAAATTTAAAATTCCGTAAATTCAAAAAAGTAAAAAATACGAAAGATTACGACACATTTTTTTTATATAAAATATAATTTTTTTCGATTCACTATAATTTTCTTTTCAGAAATTTAAACAGTAAATGACAATAATTGAGGAATACATGTTCTGGTGATAAAATAAAACTGTCCTATTTTTCATATAGCGGTCTATTAATTTAAAATAAAGGATATTCTGAAAACAGGTAGATCAGTCATCTGTAGTTGTATTGGTGATTCTATACACCGTGAAACTAGAATTTTAAAATTTAACGTAAAACTTAATTCCTACGTATTTGCCCATTATATTGATTCGGAAGATCATAAAAAGTCGATGAACTATTTAAAATAATTTAATGATGGTCGAGAATTTTTTTTTTTTAAATATTTGACAGGCTTGAAATTTTACAAAATGGAATCTTTGAAATCAATATTTTAATTTCTTTACCTTTTCAATTTTTCTGAACTAATAATTGGATATTTACAATTATTCCAATGGTATTCATCATGGATTCAATGGACAACACCATGCTATTAAAGCAATGCTATAATTACATACGTTATTTTTAACAACAAAATAAGGAAATAGGATTTATTCAAATATAAATTAGAATGTCTTTTTTAAATACAATGGGAATTTAAAAATAATGTAACTAAAAAGTCAGTTCAGAAATCAATCGCGCAACAAATATAAAAAGCGATGACGTCACGTTATTATTCCAACGCAAAATTCGCTATATTTAAAAGATTGAAAATGAATAATTATCAACGCAAATTTTGTCCTTTTTAAATTTAAAACATCTTGTATAATTATATTGAGAATGAATCCACATATCTTACTGCTACAGTTAAACAAAAATTTAATTTGATGTTTGATTACAAGAGAAAAAATTTAATTCAGATTAAAATTTAATGCATTCTTATTTTTATTTTTTGCCAAGTTTTAAGGATAAAGTACAGAATGAATTATTACACTTTGTACAATCATCTGTATAAAATAGTGCCATATTTTGTTGCTTAAATGCCTCATTTCTAACTTTTCAAATGCGTTCAAGATTTTCGATTATTATTACTTAAATAGCGTGCGGTTCAACATTGCTATTGGAATATTTGATCACACCTTTCGATTAATAAGAGCATATCACTAAGTACCAAGCAGAAAATGATTGAAAATGAACCTGTTCTTTTAATCAAATAGAGGTTTTTTTAATTGTTAAATGAGTTGAATTGGCAAACACAGGGTAAGCAAAGGGTTCTCACGAAGTATTGAGGGGAAAACAAGAAAGCAAGTCAGCTCACGATGTATCATTTGAGGAGCGATACATGGAATATTTGCAGTCGAAGAGCATCGATAACGTACTCAGAAATACAAAATACGAAACCATTTATTTTTATCGTCGTACATAGTTTCGTATGTTTCATTTTTCAACGCATAATCAATTATATCGACGCAATATATATATTTAATCTTTTGCTTTACTTTTTACGCGGAAAATTTCAGCTAACCTTTACATTTAAAATCTGGAGGAGCGTCTCTCCGAAAATGTCTTGCATATTCTCCAATAAGTCTAATCGCTCTTCCTTCACATACAATTGGGAAGTCCGCGAATACACATTGCAATGCATTGGCGAAATGTGGATCGCTGGCGTGAATCTAGCATACTTACTGAATATATCACGATGAACACCAACATTCGACACAATACTACAGTTGTAGCCACAAGATAGCATACCGAATTCCATCGATTTAAGTCGCTGCGTTTACAAACATGAGAAAGAGCACACCGACATACATCCACTGCGTGTTCGTCATTCAAAATTTAGTAAGTACCTCGTTTTACATATCTAGTTCTTTGCGGTTTGTAGTTCTAGAATTGACTCGTACTCGACCAGTGCTCTTCCTATGAGTAGATTTCGTTCAACATTTGATAGGAACCCGCAAATTGAATAGTCATTCCATATACCGATTTCAACAGTCTAGTTATGTTCACGGGCAGGCATAATGCCAAAAATTTACTTCTCGGACTCGGGGAGGGCTGAAACTCTTCAAATATCGAGTTTTTTTTTTTTTAATGATTATAATACTGTTTCTATATAAAAATGAATGATTTCTTCCTTCCATACAGGGGGGAAAAAAAGGCAAAACGGAGTAATATCCTAGAGGGTAGTAATAAAAGAACGGTTGTATTTTTGCTGAAATAAACTTAGCACAATCGAACCAAGGCCGAGACAACTTAATATACCAATTAAACAATGCCTTTCACTTAAAATAATACACTTGTTAGTTTCTCGCGAACTTCACTGTTAAACGGATAAAACTGAGGGGGGGGGGACAAATGCGGAGACAAAATACTGGAGTGCAATACACGCAATCAAATGTCCTGTGAAAGGCAATGAAAGCAAAAACAAAGATGTCAGTTTAAGGGGTTCAATTCTGTTTTATCATTCTTTTGCTATGCTCCACAGATGATTACCCGAGTTCAGTAAGCATGGCAGCTTAGCTTTTATATTTATTCAAATTTCACACATGAGTAAGACCGAACAGTTGCAATAATAAAAGATTTCTAGGTTAGTGACTCAAAATCTCTGGACTTAAATACAAAACTCTTTCGACAAGAACTCGCCATTTTCGAAGATTAGGCAAATGTTCCTTTATCAGCGAGGGGCGGGGGAGACAGCAGTCTTTATCCTCTTATTCGAAATATATTATCCTATTAATAATAAATGAAAATTTTAATAATCCAAAGGGGAAAAAAAGTACAGAATGAAAACAAGATTTCACGATTTAAAAGTGTCCTTCACGATTTATTGAAAAAGTATACGCAATTTTTTATGGGGAAAAAAATTCAACTATTATTACATTTCGCAGAAAGTAAGGAAAATGCATCAACGCATGATGTTCCAGACTAATATTGTCCTAAAAATATGTTTTGGGAAGTTACGATGATCATCGTAACTTTCCGATTTGCTGTATGAGCCGTTTATTATAAATATGCAAATAGAAAATCGTATGTAGAAAATGCCTGTTTTAAACACGTAGTTCCATAGTCAGAAGTTTCATTTCATTTCTTGAATCACTTCCATTTTTAAATTTTGAATTCATTATTATAAACTATATCTGTATGTAATTTAACAAGCAAAATTTTATCATCTTTAATCCATCACATAATATATTACTTATTACACAAAAATCTTGGAAATACGAGGCATTAGAATTTTGTAATATTTAATGAAAATAGGGGAATATTTTGGAGTTGATTTTCTATTATTCCAATCCGTCCTTTTCTCAACCCCCCCCCCCCCCCCAAGAGAAAAAACTGGTACACTAATTCTGTAAGAAACATTATTTAAAAGAAAAAAGAATTCTGAAGCAAAATTTTATAAAAGAGTCGTAATACAAGATTCGGCGCAAAAAAAAGCTCTAGCTAAAATAACACAATACATTGGAAATTTTTTAACTCTTAGCATCTGGATGTTTCCTCTCTGTAACCTTTCAAGACGGCGCATCATTTTGACGTTAAATTTTGATTGTTGAAAATACCAATCGAGTGGTAAGAAGATAAAAGAAAAACTAATCTACAATTTAAAACAATTGTATATATATTTTAGGAGCAAAAATAAAGTGCAAATTATTAACAAATTTAACAATAATTAGAACAAAAACATAATTAGGTGAATCGAATTGATTTTCCAAGTGCAAAGAGATCTCACAGTTGTTAAATATAAATACTATTGCTATCATTATAATATAATCTACATAGATCAACAGTCAAAGTAAAAATAACATGCATGTATTTTATATTTTATCTTTAAGAACTTTTCTTCTTCACTTTTTCGTTGTTACTTCGAACTTGCTCTTTTGTTTGTGCATTATTTTGCACATATAATGATACATTGCGATGAAAGACAGGTTTTAAAAATAGTATAACCATGAGATATTTTTTCAGTTGAAATGGTTTCGGCGCATGTAAATTTTGAGCATGGGAAAATATTTTAACTTCTAGAATTCAAATGATTACAAAATTTTAAGAACACTGATAATTTCAAAATTATAGTATAAATTAAGAACTGAAATAAATCCAAGAGGAGAACAGAATTGCAGAAAAGCAATGATTGTATTCATTTCTCTGTATATAGAAAAAAAATGAAATGAAAATAAGTTCTAATATATATTTGGAAGCAAAAATAGGGTCATAATAAAATGACTATGGAAGTTATTTCACGAGAGCACATTAACAAAATTAGGGAATGCTGTGTAAAACAGTCTTAAGATATCGATTATACTCATACTATGGAAAAAGACATCTACTCCAAAATACTGCAGCATGATGTTTTAGAAGTCATTCGGCTATATTATTTTTTTAATTACTTTTCTTGCAAAAACAAAATGAATGCATGCTGAAAGAGCGTATTAAAAGTATCGATAAAACTATTTTTAAAATATTAAAATTAGAAAACCGATGAAACGAAAAAGTTAATTTCTCACATTTGAAAGTGATTTAAAATGGTTTATGTGTGACGATATGCTCCGAATTGATCAAGGATCATTTTAAATTAAAAATCTTATTTGGATTTTTAGCAAGCACCTATAACCCAAACAGTAATTACCTACCAATTGGGATACAGGTTTGCATTATAAAGTATTTCAAACGATTTTAAACTATGCATACCGCAATTGACAAACAGTCAACTAGTCTACGCCCTGCTTTTAAAGCAACACTAGCGTTAATTTGGGACGGACCTCGTCATCTTGAACCACGGTCAGATGACGAGGAAATGTTTGAAATAGAATATTAATCCACAGAAATTACCCAGAAAATGTCATCTTCCAAAATTTTATTTCTCATTTCATGTAGCGAACACGATTTGCCGTAGAAACATTAATGGAGATTCTTTAGGTACGCTGGAAAAGAAATTTGTCTCACAATACGATGGAATACGATTCAAGACACAGCAAATGGAAACGATATTCTTAACCTCCAGACCTTAGAAAAAAGAATCAATTAGATTCGACATTTTATTCTTTATTTATACTCCTGCAGTTCGGAACACAATATTGTTGTCGACACAAAAATAAACATGCAAAATCAATATTAATTTTTGTTTTGGTTTCATTTTCATGTCTATATAGCTTTAAAAAATAAGCAAAACCAAAATAACCAGACTCATAACCTCAATTACTGATCCGATTTCGTCAGTTTTTATTTCATAGGCAACTTATGACCCCTAGATATGTCGTCAACAATCGCTTGTCTCTCTTTCTCGAAAACAATCACAAAAATACTATTTCATTGTATATTCTCTATAACCTACCCTCCAACAACTATGGAAATTACGTGAATATTACTTGGTTACGGATATATAGTGAAAAACTAAGGAGAATCATATAAAACGCCGAAAGTACCTTTTCCGCAACCTCGTGCAACAACGCTGGCAGTAAAAAAAAGGTTTAAAAACAAAACGGAGTCTTATTTTAGTATGAATGCAAAAACTCTGAAGTCTCTCCTCATTAGAAAAATGTTAGTATGTGGGAGTTTATTATGATGTTAAACTGCGCAATGACAACTTTTAAAAAAAATGCTCTCTATTTAACGGGAAAAAAAAAATTATTGTAAATGTCTAACAAGTAAATTGTTCGATATCCAAAATCGTGTTATACCATTTCTTTTATATTTCATATTTATTATTCAGTCAATAATAAAAGTTAAATAATTTTAAATAATGATTCAAAATATTTATTTTAATTAACATTTTTTTGGATATATCTATTCAATAATTTGTTCATACTACGTTAAATGTAATCTCTGTAAGAAGCACTACTGATGACTAGGTAACCAATGTTGGAGAGTACGGTATAAGAAAAAGTTTCGATACAGTTCTCCAGCTACAATTACTGCATCTATTTCACCAATTTTTTTACTTCGTTTGAAAGCTTATGACATCTGTAATGTCTCATTAACCCTTAGTAGCCTGATTTACGAAAGTGATTTATTTTTAATATTACTGTGTTTGCTTGAGGGTCTAGATGAAGGGAAAAATAGCTAAAGAATTAGTAGGTAGGTTTTATGTAGGGCGGAATGCCTGAAGTATCAAAATTGATACTCACAAAAATAGCACTAGTTTCTTCAAGTAAAACATGCACTCGCAAAAAATAATTATATCATAGCGAAAATAATATATTCACTTACCTCAAAAGTATTTATATTCTTCAGAAAAAGAAAATATATCAAATTTGTATTCAACAAAACTTTTAGTAAAATGTGTTTACTTGTTCACTTTGTCGCGCAAGTAATATGTCATAGATAAAAAAAAACAATGACATTTGATTTTTTTTAAATTTCGTTGGAAAGAATATTATACAACAGTAAAATACGTACAGCCAACCTATAAAAAAAACTAATAGTAATGTGAACATTCGGTTTAAAAGATTGGTATCAAAATTGAAACTCTAAGTTATTAAGGGTTAACGATCACCTATCCCGTACTACCATATCCTTTTTGAAAGATACTGCAACATAAAACATGGACGACCCCTAATTTCAACAGCAGGATCGATTTCACCAATTTATTTCGCCATTTCGCGAGCATACCTAATCAAATGTTCTATGCTTATAAAATATAATTTATAATAGATAAAGCAGTCACATCAATTTATTGGCATAATTAAATCAATGCAATTAACATGATGGGCAAACAATTGCCCGAAGCAGGCGGCTAATGTAAATTTAAATTAACGTTATTGAAGGGGTTTTTTTTTCTGTTTTTTTCCCCTCTATTTCACTGACATTTTTCAAATCATAGGCAATCCATGAGAGAACAGGTGATGTTACATAAGCTAATGAATTTTTTTAATCATTATTATCAATTATTTTTACACGATTATAGCACAAGCGATGATTTGGGATTTTTCAGTCCAATGGCCAGGATAATTCGAACACCTAATTCAAAGCAATTCATTTTTCCAAGCATAGGTAACACCAAAATTAACGTTCACATCAATGCTAATACGAGTTCAATTGCTAGATCTCTAAAAGATTGTGCGGCGTCCTACATCAAGGGGGCATGACGAAGGGACTTCTTGGAATGGAATTTCTTGGCATAAAAATAATCGTAGAAATATTAAATTCTTATGAAGCGCATTATACCGTGCTAATTTTAAATTTTACATTAAAAAAATTGGTGCCATTTTTTTCTTCTAAACTTTAATACAACAACCAAAATCCCCAATTATAAAACGCACTTTAAATTATAAAAATATAACAAAATTTATATAAATGTTGAAGGTAAATGACAACTGAATTTTGACTCGCATTAGAGAAATGGGTTCACTTAGAAATAAAAATGATTCAGCAAAGTTAAAAGTACAGAAATTTGTTTATGATGTGCCAAGTTATGAGTAGCCCTCTTAACGTAAATAAGAATTACATTACAGTATTTTCTTTCTAATTTGCATCCTTTTACGAACTATTCGCTGGTGGACGGGAATTTAAAGTACATCAAACGCCTAGAACAAAAAAGATTCTTTGCGAAAGTAAACAATCACTTTAAAGAAAATATTATCACTCTTTTAGAGTCACTGACCTTCCGCGTATTAGGAAGGAAAAAAATGCGCCACATGCAGTAGTATTTTTCTGTCAATTCAAGCTGATTTTACTGATGCCATCATTCCGTGAAGGTTAAAAATCTACTCAGTCATGATGGCGATATACACTTCATTACTTCAAAAATAAAAACTTATTCCTGATTTCCTAAGTCAAATAAAGCGTCATTTCAAATCTAGAGCATCTGCATCAAAAGAAAGGCAAACCACATTTTAAGTGCAAGATCCGAGGGGAAGTTTGTGTTCTTCACTTCAATAGACCATGAGCTTTATTTACAATAACGGAGCAGGAAAAGGATACCTCAAATGAAACAATTTTAACGAGTGCATCAAACGATTTTCAATCAAAACACAAATATTGGAGAAAAAATAATTACCCAGTAATGCTTGAAAGCATAGCAGAAACAATCGCGGAAGTCGGACAAAATTTGCTATTGGCAACCGTTATAATGCGGCTTCCTACAGAGTAGATAATCATAGGTTTCTTTTCCTCCTCTTTTATACAACAAAAAATTCCAAATATTTGCTTTATAGCAAATATTATCTTAATGCATCGTCATTTATATTTTAAATGTCAATGTTTTTCAAAACATCAAATTATTTGTGTGCGATGTAGGGTAAGATTTTTATTTTCATAAATTCAGCCCTTCGATACTCTCAAAGTGGAAATAACGACTGCATTCTTGAACAAACCGATTTTTAAAAATCAGTTTTATATACTACTAGCCGCCTTTGGCGACCAGCCGGTTCGCCAGTATTACCGCTCGCTACAATTTTCAATTAAATATTTTAAGTAACTGGTCTCTTTAAGGATTCTCAAACAAAACATTTTTCATCTTCAAATTTTGATAGTCATACCAAACTTATACTGTTTAGATCGTTTCGTTCAATTTACTATATATATTTTGCTAATTTGTTGTTATTTCCGGCAAAACTTCAACTTTAAAATGTAAATGATGAATTTGCAATTAATATTTTTTAATAAAACCAAGCGTTTTATTTTATCTATCATCTTTATTGTTATTAATTAATTATTATTATTATTATTGAATGTGAGTATTGCAAACAGAATCGCTCGATATTTAAGTCTTATGTTAACTACAAAATATTTTTCATAATTTATGTAATATCTCAAACAATAATTCAACAAAAATTTCTGAGATTCAGCATAAAATTCAGTTTTTAGTTTTGCTTTCAAAAGGATTGAAATTAAATCAATAATAATATTTTGTACCTGCCTATAAATATATTTCAAAAATTATGAAGTCTAAATTTAATGCAGTAAGGTATCATATTCAGATAAATATTCTGGACACACCAAATTTTAAATAAATGAATGAATGTTTCTATTTTCCACGATCAACTAAGACTTATTTATGAAGTTTTAAATGTTAAAAATTTAGAAAAACAACATTTTCATAATCTTAGACCAATTAATCTTGAGAAACCTGCGCGCTGATTGGCTTATTTTCTTTGAAGCGATCTATGGAAAATCTAAAATTATCCTTTTTTTATTGAATAGTGATATTTACATTTTCCTAAATCAGTCAGTTTAAGTGATCGGAAATTAACTCTTAAAAGTCAGTGATTTAGTTGATTGGAAATTAACTCTATGACCACCATAAAATCTGTGCTTTCTCTTGTGGTGTATGCATTCTCCTTAATATCCGCTCGAATAAAACATCACATGCAAAAGTACTACATAGAACAAACACATCAAAAGTAAACATAACATTTCAATAGTTGCCAAAAACAAAAGAGAGAAAAATGCAATTAATAAGCAGACGATATTTAGAAAAGTAGAGATATTTAGACTGGAAAATGAAATTATCTGAAATTAACCACACGCGCAGACGATATTTACAAAAGTAAAAATATTCAAACCTGAAAAGGAAAATATATGAGTTATTCCATCAATAAATGCCATAAGTTTGTTTATATCTTCATAGATCATAAAATGATTTTTCTTGAATTTATTTTTTAGAAAAAATATTTCATATTTGTTTCATTTCCTACAAACACGTGCCGAAAACTATATTTTTGCAGATTTCATTTCCAAAAAGATTTAATTTATTTTTAATTGGAACTTTAATCAATGTGATGGCAACACTTTGAAAAAAGCTGATTTTTTTCCCCATGAATGTGAAACGTGCTTAATTTCAATTTTTATTTTTGACGAAAAAAATTGTTGAAAAATATAGTTAAAATATTTATTTAAAAATTCATTAAAAATAGAAATTTAATTTTAAGATTAAAACATTAGTATCATTTAAAAGATAAAATTTTGATCTTTGACTTCATGTAAAAATCGTTTTTGCGGTAATATTTTCGGAAGTTATAGCAGAAAAACGGCAAAATTTCGCTTAGTTTTTAAATAAATAAAATTCTAGTTAAAAATTTGAAAAAATAACCCACAGGTGCACATTCCCGGCCTCCAAGGTGTACACGTGCCAAATTTGGTAGCTGTAGGTTGAATGGTCTGGCCTGTAGAGCGCCAACACACACACACACACATTGTGCTTTATTATAAGTATAGATGAAAGCAAGACAATAGACATTCCATTTAATGTGTATTTTCTATGAAGTAATACTAAACTTCCATAGAAAAACCACTTGAATTGTGAGGAGATAGTAATATTATTTCAGAATTTCTGGCAATATAGGCGCAACAAATTCTACATACATTAGATATGGCGCCAAGTAACTTTCAGTGACTTAGGAACAGTAACCGAGGGGATCTTTTGATGCATTCAACATAAAAACTGTACGACTCCAGGTTCATTTTTTATATGCATATATATCGAACAAATACAGACTAACTAGCTAGTATATATAATAGTATAGACACAAATGTTAATAAGGTTCTCAATAAATTAGGCCAAAAGATGACGCCAGATAAATATTTGTTTCCTCATTTGTGCCATTTTATGCCAAAGTATTTTCACGTAGCATTTAATAATAAACAAGATTTGATGCAAATTTATAACATCATCATCAGGTTTTTAAAATATCTTATTTCTGTATCCCATCAACTTTTTTAAATATTTGATCATTGGATTTGCGACAACAGAGAATCTAGGCCAATGCATTGCGAAAACGACTTGAAATAAAAATTTCAGGGCGTCAAAACAATACCGGACACAACCGAAATCTCAGATTCGACTCGTCTATTCAGGATTGAGAAAAAACTGCTGAAAATGAATCAGCTTACAAATGCGAAACTATTTATGGCTCATATTTTGACGATTTTTCAAATAATTAACCATTTCCCCGTAAATGAATTTTTTGATTTATTCTTATTCTTCTGATAATTGGTACAATATATTCTAGCCAGAGTCTTGAATTATTCGTCCGATTTCTAGAGCGTGTCAGATGCGAATATCCAACGTTCTGCGAATCATGAATATTAAATTAGGCTGATGTTCACTTCTAGACTCGGCGGGACACGATAGGACGCACTCCCCAAGAATGGATCTATCTTCATTCTTACGAATATACGAAATTTACTTCAGATCTTTCATTTCGATAACAAATTCATTTGTCTATGCCACTGTCTTGTCGAATTATCACGAAAAAGAATGAACTATTATGTATATTTATACAGATGGAAAGAGTCAATATTTTGACGGTCTGTATTCAAAATTTCATCTACCATTCTAATGATAAAGATGCATGCTAAATTTCATCCATTTAATTATCTATCATGTTAGACTCGCAGCTGAAATTCCACAATTATTTTTCTGAACTCGTGGGCATTCACTAAAATTACAACAGATTTTTTTTTTCAATAAAATAGTCTGAAAGTCGTATTTTTTAATTTAAAAAATCTGACTAAATCTCCTCCGTAGACTAAAATAAAAATTCTAAATAAACTATATTTTCTTAAGTACCCACACAAAATGGACGCTTTTCCTTTTTCTTTTCTCTTCACATAAACATATTCAAGTGCCTTAAACGAAACGCCTGATTCTACAAACAGGCGTTGCTTTTATTTTAAACTTCCGTGAAGAAATTAAAACTTTAGATTTCCGTTAAATTTGAATAAAAGAGAATTTTAACTTTGAAATACTGTATTTCGAAACAGTTATACAGCTTTGAAGAAATTCAGAGGCATTTCTGCTATCCCAAAAATATTCCAATCAAAGAATTAAAAAAATTAAAAGGGTTCTTTTCAAAAATATACTGAACTGTTTGCATCGAATTAAAGTTAATGAAAAATTCTTGTCATATAAATGGCTGCATGACAAAAATGGTTTATAAAAAGCAATTACTTCATTTGCACCAAACACTGAAGAAAGTAAAAATAATGAAATACTTTCTCTTTAATTTTTTTAAAAGTCTATTTTGAAAAGAAAATGCCATTCCACATCTGCAACAGTAGGCACATAGAAGAATTTCTTAAATGTTAACAATTTAAATAGGGACTGATGCCAGTCGAGTACATCGCGACAGGTTTCTTAAAAATAAATTTCAAATCCAACAGAAATCTATCAGTTTGACGGAATTCAAGAGTTTTATTTTATGTTTTTTGAAGTATTCCTTAAAATTAATGCACGAGTAATAGTGTGACTTATGTTCATTTTCTCTTCATTTAAAGCTTCTTTAAACTTTAAGGGATAAAATCTTTAAAAAAATATCTATAATATTAGGCAATATGAAAAATAATGCTCTTAAAAAAAGCACTTAAATTTGGAAAACTATAGAAAAAAATGGCAAATAAAATGGGAAAAAACCCTTCGCATCAGAAAAAACAAAAAGCAAAAAATGCAGGAATTAATCTACGGTAAGTGAACAATTTTTTCATGGGGAGGGGGAAAAAAAACGCCTACTTTTACAAACGCATGCGCAATAAGCGGGGGGGGGGGGATACAATACAGCGGCACGTTGTTACTTGCCATTAACTGAAACAGCACTTTTCAGTCTTTCTACACATCCGCTGCCTACGGATAGGCTTATAAATGTCCGAGAGTAAACCCGGCATTAACGCAAATCAATCATTCACACTGCATTCGATTACTGGGAAGTTGTTTTAAAACTATAACACTAGATATATGATTACAACTATTATTTTCGATTTCCTCGATTCAAATGAACAGCTCATAACATTTCTGGCGAATCGGATTGTGGAATAAAATTTGATTGAAATTCGTTGTTTCGGGAGCAAAAAATTCTTCGTAGCAAATATTTACCAAAATCCAATTACGCTACAAGCGAAGCAATTTTTCCAAGGGAAAATTAAATGGCGTCCCATACTGTTATATATGTGTGGTAACATCTCAAAATTTTGTAATAAATCTTACAATGACAGATTTTTTTTACTAGAATTTATTTAACTAGTGGGCTTGATCGAGTCGAGGTATACTAATATTATTGGCTTCCTTAAAAACAGTGACTTTTTTTTTTAATTTGTTCATATGCTAAGAACAGGAAATACTGCAATCGCAAAAAATTCACCTCAAGATATTCTATTTGAATCAAAAAATGGTTTGGGAGTAATATGAAAGCAATAATTCATAAGTGTAATGATCCTATGATCTGTATCAAATGTAGGGCAGGTCGTGTATGCATGGGCGCGAT
Source organism: Argiope aurantia (assembly GCA_026543865.1). Taxonomy (NCBI): domain Eukaryota; kingdom Metazoa; phylum Arthropoda; class Arachnida; order Araneae; family Araneidae; genus Argiope; species Argiope aurantia. The sequence goes on from JAPMOR010100968.1 coordinate 151,289, forward strand.
AAGAGAAAAACGTAGCAATTTAAGTATATGAATTTCATTGTTGTATTATCTTCCCACTAAAATCGCAGATCAGACTCAACTTTTGGATATTATGGACCAGTGGGAAAAGATACAAGATGGGTACATGAAGTAAAAAACAGTACACGATATATTCCAAAAGTACAGTGAAAGGTCGAGAGGGAAATCCTTCTATTGGTTGAAGTATGTGAAGATAGAGAATAAGTCAATGAAATTATACGTTAGAAATATAAATGAAGTTTGAAATACTCTGGTATCGATTATATCCAAAGCATATTTAATTTTAAGTAGTTCGGATTCTTTTCATACTTCTTGAAATATGGAAAACTTAGCGACGATTTCAACGACCTCTTTCAAAGCGCGACATTTACGCCCAGTCAAAAGAAAATAGCCCATAAATGACTCTTTACAGAGCAACACAATTCAAAATCTAATGCCGGAAAACAGTCGGTTCGAGTAACGATTTCATTTAAATTTGCGCAAAAATATGAAAAGGCGTCGCAAAAATTTCAGGTCAAAACGTCAAAGTGCGGCAGGCAGAGCTTTTTTTACGACTTTTTCGACAATCGCGTGCTCTTTACAATCGCTGTTTACATGGTCTCGATTTTCCCTCTTTAAAAAGAAAATTTCACTTGTTTCAGTCGCTAGAATAGAGGATGCACAGAAAGAAAAAGGGTGAGCAACCTCTCTATACGACATCATCTCACGTGCGGGAAGTTGAGCCTTTTCATGGGAACGGGCAGACGAAAAAAATTCCAAATACGTATGGAAGAAAATTTTATCTTTTTCTCACATCCTTTTAATTGAGGTATTTATACTTATTTAAAAGAGCGTTTCGGTTTTTTAGAGATATTGATCAAATATGTACGACTTCATCAAACTCGCACTGTAAGGAGTATTTAAATCACTGATTGTGATGAACTTGTCTAGCAGAAACGACATTTATCTAAGAAGAAGACATTCTACATTATTCACCAGTGAAAACATATTATCACTTTTTGGAATGATTGGACATTAAACCCGATAAATCAACATACTTTACTTACAAACGAATTTTCTGAACAGATTCAGAGGAATTTTTCTTCTCATCTCTTAATATGTACGAAATATGGCTGCTTTTAAAAAATAACAATTCCCTCTTTCAGTAGGTTAATATTAGTTTGGTAAAATGACCCCACGCCATTGCGACAGGAATGGCTCTACGGAAGATTGCTCTACAAGTCCCACTTTGAAAGTCAAAGCAAATAAAGACCGTCCCCGCCATTAGAATACAACCACAGTCAATGAATGTTCGTTTACAATTGAACTACTATTACAAAGGTTTCGTTAGAAATTTATTGGCGCCACAAATTTCACATTTGCTTCGCTCCGATTTGAAAGCTCGTTTCGATTAGCCCCTCCTAACCCCCTTTTCTAAATTCCAGCTCATTTTACACAAACAAAAACAAGATTTTGAAGACGATGATTCATTTTGGTATATAGTCAACATGCATGTTTCTTTTGTGCCTTTCAAAGTTTAGATTTTGATACTACAAAATCACATTTCATACTAGCCACGAAACATTTAAATGCTGATGCACCAAACAATAAAATTAACAAGGTGTCAAAAATTATATATAAAAATTAAATTTTATACATTCGACGTTTTTTTTATTTCCGTTTATTTTCTTTATAGTAATGCGAATCATTTGCACTCGAAAGGTGAAAGACTATGCACACACGCATATTTAAGCACAAACATGCAATTAATTTTTATTACATCGGGTTTTAAACAGACCATGAAATAAAAAACAATTTCTTTTTGGCAGCACACATTGAAACATTTATGCATTTTTTGAAATCAACGAAAATATATATATGTACGAGTCCATTTTTCTAGATTTCATGATTGTTTTTAAGTATTACAAAAACTTTTGGGCTAAAGAAAATTACTACGATGATCAGGTCTGAGAATTCTTGTTGTTTCTTATGGCACTTGCCATGGACAAGCCCGCTGTTACGAAGACAGCGATTTTAAGCCGGTGGGGGAGGGTCTTGTTTTTATAGTACGCCAACTAGGGCCAAGAGTACGACTTAGCTACTCACGCATCACTCATTCGCTTGCACAACTCCTTTTTACAGTAGGGCACATTCACACATCTCAGATAGAACAACGGAAGAGCAACCATGCCCAAACCAGGACTCAAACCCAGGACGCCGGCCTGAGGATTCTTTCTTCAGTCAGTTTATAATCACAATATTTCGCGATTAACTAACTTATTAACTAGGCTTCAAAAATCACACACGGAGGTTTACTTTAGAGTTCATAAAATAAAAATGGATGTTCGACTGTAATTATAACAGTTTCAGTAAAGCTTCCATCCATTCAAGATGACTGGAGAGTTCTAAACAAACATTCTTGTAAGCTGATTTATTACTTGAGGGTTCTCACAAAAGATGCTAGCAAAAATAATATCCACAGCCAGGATAAAAAATTTGCAACAATTTATATCGTAAATTGCATTCAGATTAAGCTAATAAATATGAAAAAAAGATCCATCTTCGCATAAACATGATTAATTTCTGTAAATATTGATTACTAAGAGGCTTCCCAACAAAAATTGAAATTCCGCATAATTAGCTAATTGAAGAATGGAAGAGATTCATATAACGTTGTAGTCAGCTAATAAACATCATTGCAGGTTGCCCTTTCGATGTTATGTAAATTTTTAAAGCAGAAAATTGTTCAGCTTTTAAAGGAGAGGAAAAAAACGGTCATGTTGATAAGTTTTTCAGATCTGTCATAATCATGAATAATACAACGGATAAACTCAAAATTCGGATGGAATTTTTTTAACCTATTCGTACTGCACAAACTCAAACCATTATTAAATATATTTTAAAAACCTCGTCGCAATTTTAATTCGACTTGATCTAATAGAGCTGAAAAACGAACTAAAATAAATATAGAAATTATAAAACAGTCCCTGTGTCAGATGCAGAACAATATAATCGAGATTATATATAATATATATATATATAGCAAACGCATCACTCTTTAAGTGGTAAACAGTAATTGCGTGGTGTGCAATAAATTTAGAAGTTGGCTAATATACGTTTATCATTATTTCGAAACTATTTCAGAATTAATTCCATGCAAGCAAGAAATCTAATGAGTAAGAATTGCTTCCATTTTCCATTAAATGAAACAACGGTCGATTTATTACTTTTAGCATCAGGGTCGAAAAGGAAGTTTAATTTTCAACAAAAGAGCCAATTCGAAGTCGACTTTTCAAACTCAGCAAGAGAACGACAGCATTGGTGGAGCTGAATTTTCCGATAAAAGTCAATCAAGCACATCTGATCAACGAATGAAATCTCGGAAAACTTTCCCAGCAGCATTATCTCCACTCTGCCGAACACAGGACATTTCTTTCTCATTCGGACGAGATTCATTTCAGTCAAGTTTTTGGAATCATTTATGTACGAAGAAATGGGTAAAAAGCTGATGAGTATGCAAAATAAGCTCAACAACGAGAATGGAATCGAATTTTTTTAAAAAATAACTCCTACCAGCAACAAAATGACTAGCAAACCAGTAAGCATAATTCAAAGGTACTTTCATAAAAATTACACAGGAATTTGGGACTCGGAGCATCGCCTGGAAACATATATACATTCTATGCACATAAACACTTTTGATTCGGGTTATAAATATGAAAATTAAAAATCAAAATATAGCCCGGCTCTGTTTCGAAATCGATTACAAACAAAAAGCAGAAGCTATATCAGAGTTCATTATGGTAGCAAAAGCCATGAAATTTCATTGCATATTTCTAAGAAATCAGCCATTCTGAGCAATAGTAACCATTCATATAAAATACGATTACTTCATTTTCAAAGAATATACCGCAAACATTACAAACGTAGAATAAATTATTACATAATCAGTTTAAGAGAGCGTTAGCTTTATCGACCGATTTTTAAACTTTGATGACGTTCTTAAGAATCAGGCCTTTCTTTCTGTATTCCTGACAGTTCAAAGTTTCTTTCATTTTTACAAGATAATTGGTTTTTGTCGAGACGATAATCAAGAATTCTAAACTATGATTATTTTATTTCCATTTCACCAGATATCTTCATTCAGAAATATTCGCAATTTCAACTAAATTAATTAAAGAAATGTAGGGTCGTCAGCGTTTATTTTAGGAGAGTAAAAAATGCGCCTCTTGATCTTTTCCAGGAAAAAAAAAATGTGATGAGAATAAGAAATTTGGATGGCACACCTTCGTTCGCTAATCAAGCGCCATTCTACGGGACTCGTGCAGTTAGTACATTTATTAACTCACAGAGTGTTCGAAACACAACAGACTGAAATCGAATCCGACATCAAAGTCTGTAGATGCGGAAATTATTTATCTCTACAACAAATAATAATAATAAAAAAACGTATGCGTCCGATGACAAGTCAGATCGTTTCACTTGGTGATCCAATATTCTTTGGGTCGAGAAAAACGCATCTCGAAATATTTTCGCCATTTTTTTTTAAATGTTAGTTTTTTCTCTTATTTCGTTTAATTTTCTAAAACATTCTTTCATTCAATATGTATAATAGATATTCGCATTTTTCTCATCTGTATATTATTGTTGCTCCATTCGGCTTTGCGTTAACATTTAAGTTTAAAACCCTTAAAACTGAATGCTACATATATTATGCGGTCAAAAATACCCGGAATCTCTCGGATTCGTGTATTTTTCCGAATTTCTTCCGGAAGAGTAGACGATATTTTTTTGAATTTCGATTATTTAAAAAATAACTGAACTCCCAATTTTATTTCAAAAATTCAGTCAAGAGGATACTTAAGGGACAGAACTTCTAAAGAAGAAAAGAATTTGGTCTTGCACTGTTTTACAGAAAGCTGATAACGATTTGAAACTTTCAATAATACTATTTGCTTTGGGCAATAAATAAAGCAAAGAAAAAAAATGTGAAGATTTATTTGTACAAAAAAAAGTTGTATATTAATAAAAAGCAATCAAATTGTGCAAAACTTACAAAATATGCGATAAAGTACTACATTAAAATTTGAAGTGAATTCTATGAATATTCCAAAAACCATTGGCATAACTGCGCATTGCGAAATTCATTTCTTTCTGTATTTGAAAGCTAGTGCACCTTGTATGTGTTATATAATCCAATGTTTACTAAGAAATGAAACGATACACATTAATATTCAATGAGCATGAATCGTCTCATAATTACAGTGAATTCAATAAAAGAATAGGAAAGTACTTTCTTAATTATAAATTAAGCATCATAAACAAAAGAAACTGCATTATGTTACTTAGTATTATTTACGCAAACATTTTATCCAAATGTCATTTAATTTACAATAAAATTAAAAGCATCTGGACGCTTCTGTGTGTCATCTCCTATGCAGATGTATCCATTACTACTATGAGTGGTATTCCTGTTATTTCACACCACTAGTCTTCGAAATGGACTTGCCCGCCTCTCTCTGAAAACGGAATAGCATTCTCACAGATTCCAATTGAACGCGCATTGAGAAATCTCGGATCGCAATGCGGATCAGAAGCATTCCAAAAATCAGTGGACAGCCTTCCTCACAGTACACTAGCCGTCATTTCAATTTAGGCCTATTTTATTGCAATTTATATTACGTACTTAATTTATATAAAAGACTATTTGATGTATTTCTTAACTGAGGATAATGAATATCAATTTACGAAAGAAAAAAAAAAAACTTTTCATTCGGTTACCCTTAAAAAGATCAACTTCAATTCAATACAATGCTAATACCTTTCAGAATCTTGGTGATATTTAAATGGAATTTTTATAAAATTGCCCTATATATCTGAAATTCGTCTTATTCCTGGAACGTTACAGATTTTTGTTTTAAATATATTACTTCAGTTTTCTGTAAATTTTGCATAATTCGATTGAAAGCTCTGCATTTCATAAACAAACAAAATGGAGGGGGAAGTCTAATTATAAAAATTATTTTTCCGAATGAACAGGTCATTTTTTCAAACATGCATCTAAATATTACCAAAAGCAATTAAAATCACTGTTCAAAGTTTCAAATCACTATCTGCTTTCTGTAAAAAGGCACGAGACCAAATCTTTACCAGTTTCTGGTAGAATTCATAAATGTTACGTGACCGAATTTCGCAGTAAAATGCGAGTTCAAGAATATTTTTTCCATAGTCGAATTGCAAAGAAAGTTCGTTTAGCCTTTCCGAAAAAAATCGGAGAAAAGCATAAATTCGAAGGCGTCCGAATACTTTTGATCACATAGGATCAGGCAGTAATCCTTTTTCTTATTTATTGCATTGCAATTTTCATTAAAATCGCAACACACAACAAATGTGAAATTTTGAATAGTCATACATTTCGAATAAAGTTTAGAGGCCAGAAAAGCCAATATTCCAGGCGAATAAGTTGGTTGCCAAGGAAGGCTAGCATATATTTTATAATAGCTTGTACTTAAATGCATGGTTTAATTAAAATAGAAGGCCTATTTCACAATTTCCTAATCTCGAAATTCCTAGTAACGCTTTCTTAATATATTTGATTACGAAAAGTAATAAGAAATATGGTTATAAAAACAGGAAAAAAGTTTTCTATGTAAAGAATTTTAAAAAATCATCGCATGAAGAAAAAAAAAAAAGAAAATCAGTGTCATACAACGATGGTGCTATAAAGGTAATTAAAGTGAACAGAAATTAAGCGTGAATCAAAGACTTAAATCCATTGTTAGAACATTAAATTTTCTATTAGGCTTTTGAAAAAGTAAACACTCAAAATTAACAGGGTTTATAAGAAAAATAATAAATTTTTGCCCCAAGGGTATTGTACGTAGCTTCTAAGAATTAAAGGAAATTCGATTATACAAGGTATAAAGAAATTATTGAGTGGATTTTCAACAGAATTTCAGTCCAGAATTCCAAAAGTCCTAACGAATGTTGCGCTATTAGTGATGCTTAATTATTTTATTTTTGAAATATATATGCTACAGAATTTCGCATTCAATGATAAGTAAAAAGAGTTCAAACGAAACATATTATTCATGATGAAATCAGTAAAAATGTCGATTCCAAAGGCATTTCCAGAACTTAATCGGAACAATCACGAAAAGCAGAGATAATTCAATAACTTTACAAGAAGCTTTAACAGATGTTCCTCTTATTCTTGAAGAAAATTCGTCCAATAAATACCGAACATGAAATTTGAATGCATTCGATGCCTTAAGGACCTATTTAACAAGCATCAAGTAATTTAGTATCTAGAATAATTGGGTAGACGATATAGATGAATCATAAAATACATGTACAAGGTCTTGTCTAGCATAAAGGCGAAATGACGTCCTTTATCCTCAACAGGGATAACATATGATTCACACAAACAATGGCTGAAACCCATAATTCGAAGAACGTTTTTATTTGCTTTTTAAAAAATAGAAACAGATGAATTCGAAACGAATTTTTTTCAGCTCATGCGCGGCTCATCAAATGATCAAAACGTTTTTAAATTAAAAGGAGTATTTAAAACTGATAAATAGATCAGAATTTATGTTTGAAACAAGAAAGAAAATAAGATTTGTATTTTCTCTGCAAGAAAACTAAAACTTAACAGTATTACTTAATTTTCCTAATTTTAAATTTAACAAGTTCGCAAAAAATTTTGAAGTGAATAAGGTCTTAATTTAATTTTAAAATAAATTCTGATAGTTTTGCAAAACTTTTTTGGAATGAATATGTTTTCAAAGAGTTACAGTATGATAAAAAAAAATGTGGTATTGAAAAGTCAATTCTTACTTCAAATTTCTTATTTTGATATTTAACATTTGAATATGGAAGAAATTATTGAATCAAGAATCAACTGTCATTTAAAGAATTTCATATTCACAATTAAAACAATATTAAAATGAGTGAAATTTGCTGAACTAATTGCAATCTGCGGCACGACTACTTATAAATCTATAATTTAAGAAATTTGTAGGCATCAGAAATTTTTCTATAATGTTTAGTAGGGGAGGGGGGGATGCTATATTTTATTAGATTCTATTTGATTATTTAAAAAAGATATATTTTTTAAGTTCATTCAATAACTTATATTAAGGAAAATGAATTATATAATGCTTAGAACAAACGAAGAATCACTACACCAGTCTGCATTTTCTTTAAATAGTGAGAATATGGAACAAAATTTATTTTAAGGAAAACTGAGAAATGATAATATTCCATACTAAATATAATACAGGTGCCGGTAGAGCAAGACATTGATGAGACAATTATGATTCATAAAAAATTATATTTAAACTGAATATTTCTACGTTTTTTACAGATAAGAGTTTTTATAAGACACGCAAAGCCATGCTGAGCAACAGGAAATGCGTATTCTTCTGTAATAAAGAACTCTATGCAGATCTGTATATGAATGAGATCCGTTATAATGAAAAGTATAATAAGACTGCAGGTATAGTAATAACTTTATAATAGTGTCAATAATACATTGGATAGTTGATGACACTTTCGGATATGAACACGATTATAAAATTATTTGCTTCTCGACAATTATAAAATTTATGAGGACGAAAATGAAGTAACAGTACCCCCCCCCCAATAAACTGTGATTAAAGACTAAGAATTCGTTTTAAAAAGTTGCATTGAATTTCCAAGTTGACAGAATTATGTACATTTTTTTTTCATAAATATATACAAGATATTGTGACGAAAGGACGATAATAACCACCTTAATTATGTACATAGAATGGGAAACATTACATTTATCACACTTCCTAAATTGACAGATTATCAAAAATAAATGGTTAATACAAGCCTGATCTTCATCTTCACGCGTTAATAAAAACATTTTATGTAAAAACAGCTCATAAGATGTGCAAATTTAAGATATTCTAAATAATTAAGTGAGTATAAAAAAGAATGTTAAGTAATAAAATTTAAATGTATACATTAGAAATGTACAGTGGTAAGTATTTAATAAATAATAAATTGCCAATCAGAAAAAAAAATGAAGATACCGCAAAATGCATGAACAAAAAGAGAAACAAATATTGAATGTAATTGGCATGAACTATTACTTTTTAATTGCTTAAAAACAATAAACATTTTTAAAGCGTTTCTTATCAACCTATAAAAGAACAAAAATAACTTTATAATTTTATTTACAACAATTCAAAAAGCAAATGAAAACTTTTGAATAAAATTACTTCCATCCTTAGTAGCATGTGACCTTGAAATTTGTGTTTCAAAAACGCAGAAAACTGACCAATAGAATCCACAGTACTTGCCCATCATTTAAAGCCAAAAAAGGTGGGAGAGGGACCTTTATTTTTGATTGCCAGCATTAAAATTAAATTATGATCGGATAAACTAGCTATTCAGTTATTATAATACACAAAAGATAATCAATAATCATACAAAAGTGATCGTTAAAGGAAATTTTTGGAAATTCTTACCTCTTCTAAAGATCGAGAAAGAGTAAAGAAACTGCAAAGTAAAATCCATTTAAAAGATCATGAAAACAACCAGTTTCATGTCCAAAAGTGCATGCACAAGTCATACGCTGTGTTTCCGGAACAAAATAACTGTCACTATTTCTTTACAGGCAATTATTTGCATCTGCGGTAAACTTGGAAGATGTTGCACATTCATAAAATAAACATAACCTCTATCAAACGAAAGAGTGGAGTAAAAGCACAAAAGAGACTCAGAATGCAGGCAGATTCATGAAACTCAATATGGCCATCATGCATATACTGAATTAGGTAACCAGATAAAAAAGTTAATTAAATGCAAGAATGATGAACCCGCTTCGTACCAGATGCCTCAAAAAGAAAAACACCAGCAGTGGACAAAAAACAGCTTCATTCGAAATATATGGGTTAATTTTTTCTCTTTCTCTCGAGTTATGGTGGCAATCGCTGAAGCATGGACGGATGCTCAAATTTCATTATATTCGAGCAAAGACAAACACGCAGAACACATAATTTCCATCAAGGACACAAATTGTACGCAAGTCTTTATACATCTGAAATTTAAACGAATTATTTCCTTTCACAATAAAGAGAAAAGCATTTGGAGGAAGAAAGAAAAAAAAATTCTTTTACTGTAGCTAACTAACCATTAAATACTAAGCGAGTAAAAAAAAAAAATTAACAGTTATTTCAAGTATTTTTTGGCATAATTCTCTTTAAACCGAAGGGTAAAACGTTTAATCACTTATTTTAATGTCCATGGTGTGTTTACAATAAATTCCCATTTTTACGATAAAGGCATAACGGAAAATGCTTAAAAGTTTAATATTTTACAAATATTTATTTGCTTAAAGATGTTGATAAAATATATGGGAAAAACTCATCATTGCAATCGCCATGTCATTGGCTGACATTAAAAGTAATCACATGACTAAATCTCGTCTTTCGGATTAACATTTTCAGTAATTTTAACAAAATACTTTAACTAGTAGGAAATAAATGAATTTTTAAAAGTAATCTCTGATTTCCTTATTGATAATTATCGCTCTGAATTAGGATACAAAAAAATATGGAATTAAAATTCCGTTTTGCATTTTGGTGCAATTTACATAATGAGAATAATAATAACTATGTTCTTATCGGGAAATTAAATTCCAGACAAAACAAATTCGGAAATTACAAACAAATTTCGATTTCTCAAATAATTTCATTACAAAGAATAGAATCGGAAATGCAATGAACTTATATAAAATTCACTTATCCACAAATGCATACGATGCTTTTCATAATTACACAGAATCCCAAGATTATAAAATTATTCCCAGAAATATAATGTGCAGAATTACAATAACGCAGCTATATTCGCTTACTATTAAAACCAGTAGCACACATTATATAAGTTTCCATGATATATGCATATATATGGAAAGTCAAGAAATTGTTTGATAAATTTTTCAGCATTGTTTAAAAATTGATTATTAATTTTTTAAATTTACTTATTAACGTTGATTTCTGATAAATTAAGGAATTTTCCAAAAAAGTAAAACGTAAACTAATTATTTTAAATTCACTCAAAAGAAAGCACGTGAAATTTTCGAAAAACATTTAGAATTTATTCGCTTTAAGTGTTCTGAAACCAATTAAAAACATAAAACTTTGAAATGTCTGACTGAAAAATAAAAATTCTTACAGCATTATTCTTAAACATGAATTATAAGTTAGATAAGTTAAACATGTTATTTTTTTAGATAAAAAATAACGTTTAATTTATAGTTAATTTTTGTCACTTTTTCTGTTTCTTTAAGTAAAATTTATTCCGCAAATCATTTTTATAAAATCAATTTAGCATTTTGAAAAGCTGACTCATCCGTTCCATCATATGTCACGTATACATAATGCATTCAAAACAGAATAAAAACTATAAATCTTTTCGAATAAATTATGAAACTATCTAATTTGCATTGCAAAATGCATCATGAAAAAACAATTCACTATAAATTGATATAAGGGTGTTAAGCATATAACAGCAAATATATATATATGTACATTTTTCCAGGATTTCCCAACCTAGAGATTTGAACACTCAAAAAGTCACAATTTTGCCGCTAGTAATTTTCTCTATTATATTAATATATCGACAATTTTTAAACGACGCTCCAAACAAAGCTACATATTGATTTTTTTGCTAAGTTACCATTGCAAAATTCATTCTAGGTGTACATAAATTTCGGGAAATTGGAACCAATTATGTTCAATTTTCTTTCAGATTCTATTAACACGAATATCACAAAACTTATACAAAAATGAAAGATACATTGAATTAGTAAGGAATTTTTTTTTTCATTTTCTCATAACCATGCTACACATAATGAAAATTTTTTCATGCAATCGATTTCCTTTTTGAAAACATCTAATCTATTCTTCCGATTCTATTTCCAAAACTCTTGTCCTATGTTGTTTTTTCCCCCACAGTTGACTCACTATTCAACTCTATTTTAGCAAGGTCTCAGTCGAGGATTCGTACAAAGAAATCCGCCCACTAAAAGCACAAATTGAGGCGTTTCAACGCTTTAATGAGAAATCGTCCATGCGTGAATGGAACAGGAAGTTACTCATCGAATGACAGAGGAAGATGTGGGAGACTGGATATGTTACGTTTTCTGCCTTTCATACTGGTTCAATTAGATGTCAAATCGAAGTGTAAAAACTGAATATCTCGTTTGCATTATATTTATTCAAAATAGAGGAATACGCCGAAATTATGTGATAGGTGGGGCTGATGAAATATTGCATTCAAAACAAGGAAAAAAAAGCCTACAAATCTTTCTTCAGTGATTAATGCAATTACGAAATATAAATTCGATTCGATAAATTTCTTAAAATGTTAAAAACACCACTCTTATAATACACAATTTAATTCACCTCTCATGTTTCTTGAATTTACTCCACAATTCATTTTTTAAGAATTCATTTCGGAACTAATTCTGTGGATTGGATTTGTTAATATTTCATCTTTCAAACTTCAAACATTATATGGTAATTGTCAAGTTTTGCTGACATATAACATATTCGAAATCTTCGACATAAGTTGCTGTCAGGGTCTAACTTTGCAAATAAACCCAAGTGAATTTTAATAAATTAGAAGCATGGGCCTCTAATTTAAACAGTTATTTGGAACAAGATAGTCATAAAAATCAATTTATAAACATACTGATACAAAATAACTACCCATTAAAGTAAAAGTGTTACACAAATACAATTATTTTGAACAAAAAAATTAATATTAGCCTAACTACCTTCACTTCATGCAAATTTCCTTCATGTCAAACTAATATATATAATTTTAGTAGATATGTAACCAAGAAGATGACATTTTTGGAATTTTATCTTGTTCTATTAATCCCCCCCCACCAATAGGAGGTATATTTTACAAATAGGGATAAAGTTGGAATGTGTTTCTTCCCACCAGAAGACAAGAGCAAAGTGACAGAATATTTTCCATTTAGTAACTTCATAAAAGATTGCAACAGGAATTTCTTTGACATGCATGTGCACTTAGGAAAGAGGATCATGGGTATCTTTGAAAGAAATGTGTAGATAAAAGGGAGTCTCTTGCACTCTCGCCACAGACTGCAATGGTAAGCAATTTTTCAAAGCAGATATTAGATATAAAAAATAGTGTTTGGATCATGAAATAAGAGAAAATTTTTAAGTGAAGCAACATGGCGAATTTATAATCTCTACTTACAATAAAGCTCAATGTGTGTGTGTTGGCGCTCTACAGGCCAGACCTACAGCTACCAAATTTGGCACGTGTATACCTTGGAAGCCGGGAATGTGCACCTGGGGGTTATTTTTTCAAATTTTTAATTAAAAATTAAGCGAAATTTTGACGTGTTTCTGCTATAACTTCCGAAAATATTACCGCACAAAAAAGATTTTTAAATGAAGTTAAAGATCAAAAATTTATCTTTTAAATGATACCAATGTTTTAACCTTAAAATTAAATTTCTATTTTTAATGAATTTTTAAATAAATATTTTAACTATATTTTTCAACAATTTTTTTCGTACAAAATAAAAATAAAATTTAAGCTGCACGAGCAAGTTTCGCATTCACGGGAAAAAATTAACTTTTTTCTAAGTGTTGCCATCACATTGATTAAAGCTCCAATTAAAAATAAATTAATCCTTTTGGAAATGAAATCTGCAAAAATATAATTTTCGGCACGTGTCTGTAGGAAATGAAACAAATATGAAGCATTTTTTCTAAAAAATAAATTCAAGGAAAATTATTTTATGATCTTTTACACTCTCTATATTGTTAATCCAATAAATCAGTTTTATTTTAAGGCAAATTTTGTTTAATATGAACAGGATATCCATTCAAATCAGGACCACACAGCTAATTTTTAAACCTTTAGTAAGACACAGATCTGCTAAAATGGTCTAAATGGAAAATGATTATATTTTATATAACTTGATTCAATAAATGCTCTAATAAATAACGAATTTTTCATTTTACATGAAGCTTTTGCTGTGGAAATCACGATTAACAAAATGTTCTTGAAACGCTAATATTTTAAATAAAAAGAGTTAATTTCCAATCAACTAAATCAATCACTTAAACTGACTGATTTATGAAACTTTGAATATCACTATTCAATGAAAAAAGAATAATTTTAGATTTTCCATTGATCGTTTCAATGAAAATACGCCAATCAGTGCGCAGGTTTCTCAAGATTAATTGGCCTAAGATTATGAAAATGTCAAGTTTTTCTAAATTTTTAGCATTCAAAACTTTATAAATAAGTCTTAGTTGATCGTGGAAAATAGAAACATTCATTCTTTTATTTAAAATTTGGTGTGTCCAGAATATTTCTCAGAATGATACCTTACTGCATTAAATTTAGACTTCATAATTTTTGAAATATATTTATAGGCCGGAACAAAATATTATTGATTTCATTTCAATCCTTTTGAAAGCAAAACTAAAAACTGAATTTTATGCTGAATCTGAGAAATTTTTGTTGAATTATTGTTTGAGATATTACATAAATTATGAAAAATATTTTGCAGTTCACATAAGACTTAAATATCGGGCGATTCTGTTGCAATACTCATATTCAATAATAATAATAAATAAATAACAATAAAGATGACACACACACACACACACACACACACACACACACACACACACACACACACACACACACACACACAATTCCTTGTTTCGCAAATAGAATGCATTCTTAATCAGGATATTCTGCCTCCCATACGTGTAATTTTTTCCAAACACAACAAAATTCTTATTAAACTTGCAGTTGTCATTAGTTTTACTAATAGATCTGCATGGGTTAGAGATATTAATTTTTTTTATAACACCATAATTTTTTCATGCTTCTCTGAATTAAGAGACTATGCTATGCAAGCTCATTGACATCATTTCTATCATTTTCAAAAAGCCTGACAATTTCTGATAAATTAGAAGTGGTTTGCAATTTTCTAACATACTTTTACAAATAGCAACTAATTGCAGTCTTTTTTTTTATTTGTATGGCTTGTTTTTATTTTGTAAGTTTGCATTTGTGTTATATTCTAAAATGGGAAGTATTCACTAAGGAAGGGGGAGAAAAATCGGAAATAGCATAAGAATAAAGTCTACATATTACTGTATACTACGACTTCTAAACACATGTGTACTAAATTATCATTTTACCATACTTATAAATAAAGTAATTCAAAAGTGTTACATATGAATATAAGACATTCCATAGATTAACATTTAAAAAGACAGCACACTTTCATAAAGTAATGTGTTATGTAATTAGATATTTTTAAAAAGAGCAAGCAAGTTTTCATTTTGAATCATTCTATATGGCCTCAATCAAATAGCATGAATCGAAAAGAAATTTAATTTCAAAATATATCCAAAAAATGCTTTTAAAAACTTTTTGAAAGTTTTGCAACAGAAATTGAGATGGCAAATATTTTACTGTTCAAATTTAAAATATTATATAACAATAAATAATTATAGACACAGAATTTATTTAAACATACACAAAGGGAAATCTTGGCTCATTTTCTACTTTTCATAAAAACTGAACAGAAAAACAGATAATTTTAAGGAAAGCAATGAATATAAAATATAAAATAAAGGTACCTATTGATCGTTAAAAATAGTTATTACATGAATGTAACATAGTATTCAAATTTAATTATTTCAGAAACAGCTCTGTCAATAAATACAGAATAAAATAAAATGATCAATTTCTACATAAATATAAATAATTTAACATTATACTAAAATCGCATAAATAACAAAGAATAAAAAATGATTTTTCCCCACATTATTTATGAAAATTATACTTCACAAAATGCAATATCAAAGTATAATTTTTCTTAAGTTTATAAAAAATAATACCTACATTTTTACAGTATTATACAGAATATCAACTCTTGATTGCTACTGTCTTAATTCTTGTTATAAACTAATTTTAAAAATGTTAAAAAAAAACTTGCAACAGTAAAATAAGCAAAATACTTGTTATAGAATAACATAAAAGCATGAATTCACCAAATTTTCAGATGTTTTTGGTTAATTTTATATAGATACAATCTATCATCAGATGAGAATTCAAAGGAGAGGGAGGATATACAGAACTCCCTTCCCAAATAGTCAATATTTTGTAACTTTGTACAAATGCTGTTCTAAAGTTGATTGCATTTATGCGAGTTGTATGCGATTTCATTTTTTTAAAAATTGAAACTGGTCGGGTAAAAGATCTACTTTAAAAATATACAAGCTTCATTAATGAACAGTCAATCTGCTGTTGAGGTCTTGGGTATAAGGACACTTTTACGAACTCGAAGCATATATTCTGTACGGTCGAGTCACAACAATGCGTCTGTAAAAGACTACTACAGGTTGTATCAAAGAATTTCTAATACACTCTATATTTTATACACTATACATTAAATAGAGAGTATAATAATAGGCCAAAGCTTGACCTATTATACTCAAAGTTTGATGCGGATGGTTGGCAATCATAACAGCTTTAAGTAAAGATCAGTTATTTCTTATAGAAGTTATAATATCAGCAAAGTGGTTTACCAGTACTATTTACCTTGCTAATTTAAATTAAAAATAAAAATTCTGTTGATTATCTGATAAATTATGTAACA
>JAPMOR010100968.1:168003-210481 GCA_026543865.1 Argiope aurantia
ATTATGAAACTAATAAGTGAGGAATTTGAAAAAACTTGTTTTCAGGATTGTTTTGTACAAAAATTAAATCATAATTAAGAAACCAGTCACATTTCACACAAATTTATTTTTTTAAAAAACATGGTGGGTCACATATTTTATATTTTGCAGTTACTTGCATTCTGAAAATTTATTAATGGAGAAACATTACTTATAGTTATAAAACTGTTATTTTTTGTATTTATATTCAGATTACAAATTTCAAATATTTTAATCATGATACATTAGTATAATAAAGTTTAATTTTGTAAAGTCTTGTTAAGCAAATTTTATATTCAAAGTTTTAAGAATTTCTGATAATTTATTAGTATGCAATTTTGTTTTAAAATTTCACCAAATTACTGGTCATGAAAAAGTAAATTTCCTATCATTAGAAGATAGCAGAGAAATAGTCAAAATAATACATAAAAGAAGATAGTACTTCAATTTCATTTTCCTTATTGCATATTTGAAGAGCCAAAAATAATTTTTGCTAATAAAAAAATCTGGATTCACTGATATTACATTCTCTATTTTAAAGAAATTAAGTACTTCAAAGTAATTGTAGTTCTCTAGAAACTAATTCAGATAGATAAGCTAAAAATTAGTTTTGATTTTAGAAATGATGTAGAAACATCAGGAGTAAATTAATCAAACCTACAATTAGTAATACTAAACCAAAAGAACTTGTTTTTAACTTATAATATATGGATAAAATTAATCAATGGTTTTCACTTTTATTAACAAATTTTTCTTTGTAATAAGATTTTACATTCAATGAAAGTATAAATAAAGAAGAAAAACTAAGTATAAAACTAAGTTATAAATTAAATATAGTTAATAAAAAGCATATTAATAATAATTTAATTATCTCATTTATATTCGGAAAAGATAATACATTTTTCATTTAAACATTACAGTTAATTACCAAATTTAAAATGTTAGTTCAATTCTATTAGTACCAACATTTACCAGTAAGATTTGATGATCATTAAGATTTAGAGGTGTTTTGTTTAAGATCTTACTAATAGAAGGGCATCTTCTAATTTTAAAGAATTACATTTCTACTCATAAAAGATTTTAAGTAAATTTTTAATAAAATTAAAGTAAAAAGTAAATTAAGTAAAAGTAAATTAAGTAAAAGTAAATTAAATAAAAGTAAATTAAATAAAAGTAAATTAAATAAAAATTAAATAAATTAAATAAAAATTAAATAAATTAAATAAAAATTAAGTAAATTAAAAATCAAGTCATTTTTTGATAAAATTTAACTATTAATAAAAATAAAGGTAATAAAAATGCCAAAATGAAAATGCAAATTTCTCCTACTTTTTATAACAATTTATATTTTATATCATAAAAAAATTTCAACAAATGGTATGATCAAGGAAACAGAAAAGTAATATATAAAAATAATTAGCCAAACATAAATATGCTAAAGTAAAATGAAACATACATATACATACCTCAATGCAGGATTTAATTCAGCATTTACTGACTAATATTATTCAAATAAAAAATTTACATAAAGAATTAGGTAAACTATACAAGATTAAATTTTGACTTTATATACATTAATATAAATGGGAAAAAAAATCTTTCTTGAAAGAAAAATTGCATCATTTGCCCAATTTATTACTAGGTGCTTAGAGAAGTGTTCAAATCATAGTCTAACCTTTTCTGGTAACATTCAACAGAATTTTAAATTTTACCTAGGGTTCAATTCTATTTTGAAGCATCCTTTTAATTACTGCACTCACCTTTTAACTTGCATTAGAGTTTGAGGTATAAACTTTCAAGTAAGCTTGAGAAGAGAGGAAGAAATTCAGTATTAGTTCTTCACTCTTACCATGTATTCAAGATAATGTTCAAATCTGGATGATAATAGTATTAGTTATAAAAGGACAATGTAAGTTATAAATTGCTTACATAAGATTAATGTATATGTTTTCATGAAGAAGTATGTGCATGCTATCATGCTTTTCTGTTTAGTTTCAATTATAATTATAAACAATAAGTTTTGGACTTCTAACATTTTGAATAACTTTACACACATTTAAAATTTAAATATTTAAGGTCACCAACACACCCTTAGTACTAGATTAAATAATGACAACATACCTTTGCAAATAAATATTAGACTAAATTATCGAATGAAATTTAAATTTTGTAAGCAAGTTTTTTTAATGACTGTACTTTATATTATAGTATTTTTAAACATCATAAAAAGAAGAAAATTTATAGAAGGAGGAAGGGTTAATGTGAAAAAAAAATGTCATTCTATGTTTACTCACACAAACACACATTCTATTTGAATGAATAATAAACTTATGTGAAATGAATACAATTTTATCTATATACAGAGCGTTCACAGATCACTGTGTTTCAAATATGTATAAAAAAAATCGGATTTTCAGCAAGATGTATTCAACAGATATTTTTGTTTGTCAAGTATCTACTAATGAAAATATTTCGTAATGAGGCAATAACAAATGTGCTTCAAAATAGCGCTGTAATTTAAAACTAAAATGACTTTTAAAATTTTAAAAAGTATTCATTCCTCTTAATATTTACACAGTGAATAAATACTATGAACGAATTGCTTACCTGTGTAGTACCACTGGGTTCCTCCATAGCTGCCACACCACAGCTTCATTTAACATATAGCTAAACTAAGTATATCCAAAACTTCGTTGCATTGTAGAAAGTAATCCAAAAGAGCCTTCGTTAATCTTCGGGAAGCACATAGTAATAAATAATTTATCTATGTAACTACACGACGAACTCCAGTATTCATTTTATTGTATGTTATTTACATCATTAATAGTGTCTGTCTCTTTCGAAACAGACAAGAGTTGGAATGAACTTCTGGCCTAAAATTTGTGCGGAAAGGCTAAAACCAAAACTTGATTTGAGTTTTTCACTTTGAGCGCTAGAGGGCATATCATAATTGTCATATAAGTATAATCACCACTTCTTGAATTTAATAATATTTTACTGTTCTTAATAAGAGATTTTTAATAATTTCTTTAGATATAGGTTTGCTTTGTGTAAAAAATTGTTATATCGTTAAAACATAAATATTCATAAGTAAAAGAGAAAAAAAAATTTATTATTGTCATGAAAAATACTTTGGATATGATTGAAACCTTTGAAAAATGCACATATTTCCATCATCAAGCATTATATATTTTTTAGTTATTAGAATCTGCTCTTTCTTTTTAAACAATTGCAACCTGTACTGTTGACTCTCTACTTTCATCTTCTCTAGACACTTTAATTAGGTAAATGGGGTTGGTGATTTAAAGAGTTTGCGCAAAACTATACATATTACGTGGCGTAAAGATAAAACTTAAGTATAATGTTTGTTTTGTTTACTTTAATAATTAAAAAATAATTTTAATTTACACAGTTCTTTTTTTTATTATTTTGACTTGGCTCTACTACAATTCATAAACTTTGGAAGCGGCTTATATCTCAGTGGTATGTATCATCCCAAACAAACACTTATCAGCATGACTATTTTTACCCATTTGATACGTCAAGTATTAACTTGAGGTGTTGCACATGTGTGTTTGATATAACACCTATCAAAACTAGAGTAATCAGTGAGTAAATTTCATTTATTATCAGTTCTGAAATGATCGTTCTACATAATAACGTTCGTTGAATAAGGAAATCGTATAAATTAGTATAAGTATAAAAAAATTTCCTTCTGTAATACGTAATAAGACTTTATTTACAAAGTTAATTTTAATTAAGTTGCTTGTATATTTTATATTTATTATCTTGTAGAAAAAGTTTTAGCTTTAGCGGATTGACAATTCGGATGTTAGAAATATTTACATTTCTGTTGTTATAATATCTGTCACTGATAATTTCTTGAATTCCGGTTGCAGTATTAATCCTAAATCATTTTCATATTACCATGCAATTGCAATAAACGATATTTTTTGTCTGTTGTCTTCTGTTTGATAATGAAATGATCTTCTATGAGTTAAAACTGTAAATAGCTTTAAACATTAATTATGATGTTTGCCTTAGTTATGTATTTAATGATATTGAAAAATTAATTGTATGTTATATCTCCCAAGATTAAATTTAACTGTACACTTTTTCACTTAAAATGGTATGTGATTATTCAGATAAACAAATGGTGGTATCTCCTTGGATAATTCTGCAAATTATAAAATGTGATTTACTAAATTAAACCATTAAATAAAACAATACATTGCAGTCTTTCTGTTTGAATTTTTTTTAATTGTAGAAAAATTTTGTACCACTCATGTGTATTAGCTTGGTTATTTTTATATTAAACTTGTGAAAGTTTTTGCTTGCTATTTCACTGATATATAGTTTTGTTTAAGCTGTTTTGTTCTTAACATCATCAAAATATTGATTTGTAATGCTTTATAGTTTGACAGATGATCTATACAATTTTTTTAATGTTTCCTTTTAAATAGTTCAAAGAATTTTTTATAGCTATAATTTGATCGACACTTAAAATTTTTATTTTAAAAATTTGATATTGTATGTAAGGAAATAAAAATCTGCAAAATTTTTTTGATTTTTTTTTTTTTTACCTAAAAATATTGTATATATTTATTACCAAATATTAAATTTTACATTTACTATGATTTGAATTGTGTTTAAATTTTATTATCTATTCTAGAATTTCTCCTATGTATGAATTTGTTATGTATATTTTCTCAAAATGAAATTTCATAGTGGTCAGAAGGTGCAACTCTAAAAGAAGTCACATGATACGAGTTTAAATTGATTTTTGGTTTTCGTTAAAATGATTACTTAAGCTTTATATATTAAAATTAGCATTTTGTAATCTTTTAATTTATATGAAGGTATGGAAAAAAATGTATTCGCCTTAAGAAATAATTTTTAAAATTTTTGCTCAAACTGTTCCATAGTTTCAATAGAAAAATTTCATTTTTTTTTTTGCAAGAAGTGGAAGACAATCAAGTGTTTTGTCTCTGATAAAATGTCTATATCAAAAGTGCTAGAAATATCACTTTCTCTTTGGAAAATGAATTGCCACTCTCATCCGTGTTACTAATTGGCATATTATTTAAATATATAATTCTAATAAATAACATTTTCTAATCATAATAAACTAAAGTCGAAGATTTCCAAAATAAAAAAACTATGTATGCAAAATATATCTGAAAGCAACTCAAAATATAACAGAACTGATGGTAAAACACTAAAAGGCAACACTTAGTTATTAAAAAAAAAGTATTTATAGCGAGATTATAAATGCAAGTTGTTTTATCATGTGAAAAGTTGAAGAACTGACCTATTTGTTTATATTATTCATTTCTTCCTCCCTTGTAACATTTGACAAGCAAAACACTGAATTCGGATATAATGTGAATAAATTATTGGCTAGGAATCTAAAATTACTTTCATTTCCAAAGTTATAGATAGATTCCCATTTAATAGTTTTTAAAAATTATTTCAAAATAAATATATGCACCAGCTGTCCACAAAACTCATTCTCCTGCAATACATTAACAACATGCTTCCCTGTGAAAGACTCGTAGAAATTTCATGATGAATATGTATGATTTGCACCTTGAAAAGGTTAATTCAGCATTTATATATAATTAATATTATTTTATAAATTGATTATTTATCTTCAATTAATTCAGCTTTTAGAAATTCATTTAGTTGTTATGTTTTAGAATTTAATTATATTTTCTTATTTAGATTACAAATGAATCCACATTCGCAGTATGATGGTCAAATGAGACCTCCAGGGTCGTTTATACAACCATATAATCAATCTTACCAACAGAATTCGGTGAATAATTATGATATGCATAGTGGATCAGGTAATAAAAATGATTAAATATATTCAAATGCAATTTTCTGACGATATATATTAGCATCTGATATTAAGCATTCTTAATAGCATCTGATATTAAGAATTTCTATTGTCAGGAAAAGATTTTTTTATTACTATTTGTGCTGATTTCTTCAATTTTTACTTTCTCAAAAAGGAAATGTCCAAATATTATTTTCAGATTCAATGTCATAAATTTTGATTAAGAATAAATATGTAAATTAAAAATTTAGGACATTTAGAAAGAAATTTTGTGATTGATAGATGCATAATGTTTACTATTATTTTTAAATTTTTCTTATGTATCTTGTTAATATTTTGAATTCAATTAATTTTTACCTGGATTTCTGAAATTTAATCACAATTCCTCTATTGTCAAGTATATAATTGTACAATAATTCTTAATTTAATGCTAAGATTATTATTAATTTGTAAAGAAATCCTTTGTTTGTAATATAATCTCTGTTGCAGTAGTGAAGGCTGCTTAACTTTATTAATGTCGCATTTTAAAAAAATATTGAAATTATTTCTAAAATATACCTTATAATTTTGAAATGTAATTAAGTTGGTTAGATTTTTAAATCTTGTCCTGATTTCTGGCATTGAATTTAATGTGCATTAAGCTCTTATTCATGGCAGATATATAATGAAATCTGATTTCCAAGAATGAAGCCTCCTGTTGAAACCTTTTCACAGATCATTGCAGTCTATAAATGCTGCTGTGATTGCCAATTTAAAATTGGGGAAAAATTTAACACTGTAAGCTTCTATTGAAAAATTCACTGTAAGAAATCTAAATTTTCTGAAAGATGTTTCGGGCAAGCTAAAATGAATTTTTCTCTTTATTGAAACTGTTTTTTAAATATCTTTGACAAAATATCTTTTACAGATTTTAGTTACATAAAAAGATTTTAGTTCAATAAAAATTTTACAATTAAGCAAGTATAAACTCTTTATAATGAGTGAGACATTTTATGTTCATTATTAATGAATATAAATGAGCTTATTTATCTTGTTGTTGTTTATAATTTTTTAAGGTTTTTGTTATGTGTCTTATAAGTATATTTTTAATGCTAACTTTTAGGAAATTCTCTAAGCAGCTTTCTCTATAGGTTAGAGAAAAGAGGTTGATTAATATTTTTACATGTACAAAATATAAGGTTACTTTATTGTTCTAGTATAGATACTGTAAATTCTTATCATTATTTTTCTCTGTTTTTCTTTCTTTTTTTTTCATTAATAGTTTGAATTTTTGAAAAGTATATTCAAATGCCATGAGATCATCCATTTGGCACTTAACTATTAATTAATAGCACTGTTACATTAGGCAGAAATATTGTATACATAATACATTTCAAATATACAAATGAAGTTTTACAATTCTGTTTTATTTATTAATGTATTCATATATAAAAATATGTTCTAAAATGCCATTTTACTATAAAAAATGAAATATTTTCTTTATTTTTCGTATATCAGGCTTTTATTTTTTACATAATTCGAAGTATATACTAAAATTGCTTTTACTGAAAAATTTAATTTGAAGTGTGTATTCAGCAATTATTGTGAAAATGAAAATTCTCCTATTTTTTGGAAAATACAGTGTTTGTCAATATATATATATAATATATGTAATGCTATTCTAATATCTAATTTAATTCAAATTAATTTCCCAAATTTTTTGCCTAATTTGGCCCATGTCAGAGTGATTCTAAAGTGTTCTCTTGTTTCCTGATACCATTTCACTTATGAAAGTGCATAAAAAGTACTGCACAATCAATTCTTCGTATTGAGTGAAAGTGATACTTCCGTTGCCCTGCTCAAAGGTCAACACATGCATTCAGTTGACACATCGCCGGAAATCCCATATTTTGTATAAGACTAGTGATCATTTGTTTCGTCCCTTTTTTCTTACTTCTGCTTTTGTTTCGCTCTGTTTTGGACATGCCTTATCTGCACCTGCTTGTAAGTAAATTGCTTTCCCGGAATGAATATTAAAATTAATTTTAAAATGTAAATTGTTTCTTCAGTGTCTTCGAACCTGCATTCTGCCTCAACCAAAATAACGTTACATACATATATAATTAGAATATGCATTTTAATATCCTTTTTATAGCAGTGAACAAAGGCTATCCTCCAGTGCCATATGGAAATCCAGGAATGCAAAATGGCCCATCGGGTAACTTTCCTGGACCATTGCATAACCAAAGTACTTCCCAAGTGCAATCTCCTGCAGTGCCTCCAACTAGCCAGATTATTAATAATCAAGTAATTTAGATTTTATTTACCAAATTATTTCTTGATAAATTTATGTTGACAAAAAAAAACTTTATACAGATGCTTATTTTTTTTGTCCAAATATATTTTGCTGAGAATCGTGAAATAAAACGATTGGAAAATTATCTTTTATAATGCTCTATAAATTTTTGATATATTTTATTTTTTAATGTAATTCAAGTTATATTATAATAAAAATGTATTTGCCGAACAATTTCAATGCATTGAAATGTACTCAATTTATCTTTTTTGCTCAAGGTAGTTACGTTATTTCCTTAATGCTTTATCTGTGAATCTGATGTAAATCTTTTTTGTTTAATATAACTGCTTTATGATAAATTTATACGCAAATTATTTTTTCCCATTATCTTATTTAATTTTTTTATCATAAAAATTTTTATCGATTATTTCTGTTCTTGTATTAAAGATATTTAGTTTATTTTACAATAACTGTATTATCAATCAATATTATCTGAGTATGAACATTTAAAATGTCTATTTCGACTCTTATCATATGAAAAAATATCTTAAGTTTCTATAACAGCCATAACTAATCCTGAATACCAAATTTTTCCCTTTCAACCATTGAATATTCCTATACTAAGCTCCACTGATTTTTTTTTTCTCTTTATATATATAGATGTCTCAAGATTTCAATGCAATGCATCTTTCGCAGAATCAGAATCATCTACCACTAACCCATCCTTCTCAAAGGCATTCTAACAATATGCCACCTGCCCAGATACCATCAAATATACCTGGACAGCAACAGTATTGGCAACAGCCTCAGCCTCCTCGAATGTCTCAACCGTCGCATGCTGGGCCTATTCCAAATCCTCCATCTTCCTATTCATCAAATGTCAATGTTCCACCTTATCCTCAATACAATACAGATCCAAGTTCTGTACTACCTACAAATAATAATTCTTTTCCTTCCACCATGCAGCATAGTGATCGGACAGTTCAACAGACACCACCACCTGGACAAAGTAACCAGATTAATAATTTTCCGAGTAAAATGCAAAATCCCGAAATGTTCCAGCAACAGAGATCCATACCACCCCCTGGACCATTTAGGCCTGGTCCTTACACAAATGGAACAACTAGTGATGGTGTCCCTCCTGTGCCATTGGCAAATCAATATTCACAACAGAATTCTAGCATGAATGCTCGTTATCCACCTTCTCAGTCTCCTGTACCAAATCAGGGAGGTGGTATTCCACCTTCTGCATCTCAATATGGCCATCCACCAGCCAGCAATCTACAAGCTCAGAATCGTCTTGGATCTCTGCCACAACCTCCACAAAACAGAAGATTAGATCCTGATAATATGCCTAGTCCTGTAAGTATATATTATCATTAATAAATTATAATTACTAAAAACACAGTTTTTTAGTTGTTTATGAAATATATTGTTTTTAACATTTTTGATACACACATAATATAAAGATAAATTTAATTGTATGAAATAAATAAAAATTAGTTAGAGAAAAAAGTTATATGCAAATTTTAGCAAACAATCTTTAATATTCATTCTTATAAGATAGAGAGGCATGTAGAGTTAAAAAATTTTTTAAAATGTTTTATATAGCTATCCTTTGTGACTCTAAAAATGTCTAATTAATAAATCCCTTTCTTTCTTTCCCATAATTCATTCCACAGCAAAATGAATTTCATGAAACCTTGGACATTATTTTATAATTTGATGTTATATATATGTCATTACTAGAACCTAAATGATTAAGATTTATTTAATATATAATTTCATTACATTTAAAGTAGATGTGGACTAGAGCACCTAGGGCTATATATTCTCATTCTTGAACTAATCCTAAAGCCTGGTAAAGATTCGCCCAATTTTCTGAATTGCAGGCCCAGATGAGCTAACTTTGTAAGACCTTTTAGAGCATGGTCAATACCTAGCTTTTGAATTAGAGTAACAAGGATGCATCACTCTGTAGAGATCAATCTACTTTTGGTAACATTGTCTTAAAGAAAATCCAAATATGCAACATATTCAGAAGAAGCAATCACTTTGTCTCTATTTTCTTTGATATGCAAATGATTTTGTATAGCATTATGTATACTTTCTACACTTTTCAATTTAGATTTTAAAGGAAACCTACTTTTTACAAAACTCTTTTTTTTTTTTCAATCGAATCTCTAGAGTTTGCTTGGAAAATTTATGTTCTAATAATTTTATTTAAGCTGAGAGTGTTCTGCAAGATAGTGTCTTCAGATAGTACTTTTTATTATTCATCTAAGTCACTTATTATCATCATCTGGTCTAGAAAGTTTTTTTATTGATGATCTGTAGATCTCCAGCCGAGGAGCAACATGAATTTAAAAGAGTGTCGATTGTAAGCTGCTAAGTGTAATAATAATAGGTACAAAATTTCTTCTGAGAAATTTCTTCTTGGTGTGCTTACTTCTGTAGGAAACAAAACATTCATTTAGAATCGAGTGTTTGCATCCGAAATTACCCTATATCTGTGATGAATGACATACCATTTTAGAGAGTGATTTCAGATTGAAAATTCATCTTTCTTCAGTATATTTTATGCTTGCAAAGTGTGAGAAGTCTTTAAACATATTAAAATTGCTCTCAAAAATATTCTGAGTTATTGATCAAATCTCTCCATACCTAATCATAACTTCCACAGGTTGTTAATGGCTGTATGGTTTTCCCCATTCTGTTGTTCTTGGATATTTTGATACCATCTACTACTTTGCTCTGTGCATCTGCTCTGAAGCATTTCACACTACTCTAATAGAGGATTTGTATGTTATTTGTCACTAGTTGTTATTTAGTTTGTGACGCAAGAAATGTCCTATCTTATGTTTGTGCAAAGTTTGTCCCACTTATCACACATTTCTACCTTTAGTCTTCGAAGAATCTATGATGCTCAACCTCTCTCACTCTGTCTTTGTCAGTCAAAAATTTCTTGCATGACTCAGAACTTTTTAGTATTACCATTAAGTTTCTGGATTTCTTTTACCTTTGGCTTTTGGTTACATTTTTCTTTTTTGAATCTCTTTGCTGGATTTATTAAAGCTGCAATTGCTCCTGTTATTTTCCCAACAGTGTTTTTATTATTATTACTGATGAAAAAGTGCAGTATTATTCTTTTATGCTAATTTTTACCGATGAATCAAAATCACATTGGCTTATAGGTTTTATTATATTGGATATACTCTAATGGATATACTGAGCTATCATTTGCACAACTGTTAACCTGTTTTTACTGCTGAATTAGTAGTAATTTTCTATGGCCTTTATGAAGTCTCGCATTCTATTCATAATAGTATTTTTTATTTATACTAACAGAAAAAATACTGTGGAAACACTTTTTCACTTCCGCAACCAGATGCATTCATATTGCTGTTTGAATTTATTATTTTTTTAATTTGCCATATAACTACAGTAAAATAAGAGTTTTAGTGTTCTTTTCTGCTGGATTCGTGATCATGGGTATCTTCAGCAAAGAAAATGCTGATTTTGTAGCTAAATCTACATGATCCTTTTCTATAAAAATCACTCCCACATTGTGAGATTAAAAAGTCATTTTTCCACTCTATTATACTTAGCAAAAAACATAGGATCACAATAAATTGCAATCACTTAAATCCATAATCAATTTTTGGCCTATTCTTTCTATACTAAAGATTGATATCAGATTGACTCGCCTTTATATAGGACACACTTGTTTCACTCATTATGATCTCCTTTTTGAAGAGAGGATACCATTATGTCTTGCATGCCATATAAATCTGAATGTGAAATTTCTTTTACTTTGTATCATTGTGACCATTTTCATTCATCATTTCTTAATTTGAAGGATTTGGTTGAGGAAAAACATCATTCAAGTGTTTTGTTGTTTTTTTAAACTTTTAAAGTCAAATTCGTTTTTTTATGTGTATTGAACAGCTTTTATCATTTTTTTCTACTTGGGTCATATTTCATTCTTTAGGGGGGGGGGATTTTTTAAATTTATACTAATCAATTGTCTTTAAAAATATAGTTTTCCTGTCATTTTACTTGAATTTAATAAATGTTTTGCATAGTTCAGCATAAAATAGCTTTTGACTTAAAAAAATCTGGGAAACCAGTCTCAATCGTGAGATATGGTACAGCTAATAAACCATTGAAATGACATTAATATTTGGCAAATTGAGGAAATTCACTAATAATTTTGTATTATCCATATAGCTGATATATAAATGGCTTGAGCTATGTGACTTGTGAAAAATCTGGCCTTTTTTTATGCGCCATATCGCAAATTTTGGAATACTCAAAAACTGCTGCGCAACATTTTGCTTCCCGCCATTGGGTCTGGTCGGTTTTCATTTCCTGTTAACATTTCCTAAATAATTTATATATATGTATATTCATTCTTTGAAAACTAAGCAAACTGGTTTCGAAAATAATGTTTACTTTTTTACTTTGTTTTTGTGTATTAATTAAAAGTGAGTATTTTTCTTCTTTAAGTAAACATTTGATTTCTTTTCATTACCTAAAAACTTCTTTTAATTTTACATTTACATGTTCAAATACTTTTATCATTATCTCATATAAATAAAATAAAAAACTTTTTATAATAAAAGCATATTATAAAAGTGACCCAAGTCTTTTTTTTTTTTCCTTGAATATTCAGAATAATATTTATTTTTGCATAAAAATGAAAAAAATATTAATTAAAACTGTTAAATTATTTTGAAATAATTTAGAAAGAAAAAAACATTAGCTTGGAATCTAACCCGGGTATCCTGAATGCTACGCCAGTGCCCTAACCACTACACTACTCGAGCGCTCGTTCGGTTAACACATTATTAGTATATAAGCTAATTTGAAAATTTTAAGGTTGACTTAATATTTTAATTTTTTCTTAATATCTTCATTAATAAACATTCTAAATGTATACTATGTTTATACAAAATCTCATTCCGAACTCAGTTTTAAACCTCATGCCTTCTCCTTGTTAATATCAGTTTTAAATATTTTTCTTCTGGTTTATAGTGTTGGCGGTAACTTTGCTTCTAACTACCACAGAAACAAAATTAAATCGTTTTTCAAATCTTAAATGTATTGATTTAGTACAAAATAATAAGAAAATTCGAAATTTTTACAAAAATGGCAATTTTAGGGTATGTGCATATCTCAAGTTATTAATAAATGTTAACATTCAGACAAAATTTTTATTTGTAAAGATAGCATTTCTTTCTTTAATAGTTTATCTTTAGAATATCCACTAGTTTCTTTTTAGATCTTAAATAAAATTTATTAAAACATGCAATTACTGGTAGCACATTTATGAAATTTTACTGTATACCATTTTCAATAAAACATACGTTTTAGTTTCACTATTTCATTCACAATGATGATTTAATATCTTTTACGGCATAATATAATTCGAATATTTATGGTAAAAAAGAAACAACATATTGGAAATAATAGGGAACTTTATTTGCACTAAAATAAATACACAATTATTAATCGGTCAATAATCTTTTTGTAAACACTTGTATTGGCGAGAAAAAATCACTCCAAACTTGCATTCAAGCACTTGCAACACATTCGAGATTAAAATAAAGCAAGTAACAATATATTATGCAGTTACATCAATTTAAATGAAGCTTAATAACAAATTAAATAAATTTAATACTATAACTAAGTCAAACTGCGAAATATTATTCAGTTTTAACATCAAAATCACTGAGTGATGGAGGTTACGAAATTTTAAATTGACTTAAAATGGATATAAACAGAATATGTTTATTGTATATACCTGTGAAATGATACAGGACTATCCTTAGAAGCTTTTTCTTTGCATTCAATTACACAGCAATAGTTAACCATGGCTTAAATAAGTTTTAAAATCCAACAGTTAAAAGCAAGAAAAAATCTGCCATTGAAATATAATGGGAAATGGAGAATGCAGTTACAGTGAACACAAATTCTGTCCACAGGTCATATGATTTTATCTTGTCGTACACCAAAGTAGGGTTGCACTGTCTCTATCAGTATCTCAGCTCTATGGTATTCTTTTATCAACTTTGCAAATTGCAAATCATTAGATCTAAAGAAATTCTTAACTGATAGCATTAAAATCTTTTAATCTGACATTCTTTCTATGTTACACCAATATTTTTCACTATTGAAACATATTTTGGTTTCCATTACTTGGTGTTTTTTTTATTACTTAAAAAAAAATTTAATGTTGAATGTATAAAATGAAATGTGAAAAAATATAAAAATGCTGAAACTCTTGGATTTACTATATCTTTTCTTTGAATTGCAATTTATCTACAATTACCACTACAAGTAATAAATTTCAAAATAAAATGAAATTTTTTGTATGCTTATGTATAATATTTGCTGTATTTTTACCTAGAGTGTGTACAAATTCTATAACACATTCAAAAGAGAATTGCATTAAAAAAATATAAATCTGACTTGTGACTTTTCTGGCATAATGAAAACCATTCTTGAGGAGATCCTGTGTATTCAGATAACTTGTGATGACATTGAAGGAAAGTTGAATAGTGATTGTTACATTAAATATTTCTGAATGGGTTCTCAAGCTATTTTAAAATAGTTGAAATATTTCAGCAAAATTTAATTTTAAACACCATTATGTCATCATTATATTTTTATACAGCATACTGATTTGTAGGCTGTTGAACTCTATCAAACCAAACCATTCAGCTCCTGCTATTTTGAGTGACAAAATTTTAATACAAACTTTCATTGATTTTGCTTTCTTCTTTAAAGCCATAAATGTGAGAATTATGTTCATCATTCCCTTGTAATAAAGTTGCTTGTAGCTTTCTATAAACTGACGGTTCAAGTTGTCTTTGAAGATAATTTTTTTTATTTTCCTATTGGATTTCAAATTAGGTTAATAATTTCTTTAAAAACTTGTATACATAGAATTGAAACTTATTGAATCAAATAACTTCATATCCAGTGTACAACTTTGAAATACACCAAAACAATGCAAGTATAATCCATTATTTTAATACATTTCAAAATGTTAAAATTTATTCCCTTTGTTTTAATTTTATAACATCAAATTAAAACATATTAAGAAAAAATTTAAAAATCATTGAATTAGAATATTTATCTATAGGTACTAATTGTCAAATATATAAATGTGTATTTGTAGATTCAAGTAATAGAAGATGATCGAAAACTTAGAAGCTGTACCTTTTCAACTGCTCAGCGAGGGCTGGTACCTCCATTAGTGACTACTAATTTTACCGTTGTTGATGAAGGTAAAGATAAAGGAAATATTCTCTCTTGAACAAAACATTCATTCTCTCATTACAAACTATATTAGAAGCAAATCGTAAACTTGCTTCTAATATAGTTTGTCATCTAATCTTGGCATTTAATATAAATGTTTAGAATTTCATAATTCTTTTAACTGTTCCTTAAAATTTTAACAGGTTCTAAATAAAGTAAGCTGTGATAAGTTTGCTTTCTCCTCATGTGAAGCAAACAATAATTAATCTAATACTTGTCTCTTTTCTTTTATATTCTATAACTGATATACCCAGCATTGCTTGGGAGGAAAAGATTATTATATCTAATATCTTTAATATAAAAATTATGTTTACATACAAATTTTACAATGCATACAATTTCCTATTTTCAGAATGATTTTGAGTATATTTTTTAACAACCTTTTTGTGAGTTGTTTTAGGTATATATTTATTCACTGCCAATTTATTAACTTCAGGATGGCTTTGAATATATTTAACATCCTATCTATTGATTTCAAAATTTTTCTTTGTATGTTTGAAATAGTTTCCCTTGATTGTTTTTGTATCCCCACCCCCAATCATATCTTCAAAACTTTTTCTCTGTCTTTATTCTTTTTCTCCTGTTATTGGTATAAAAGAAGAAATAAATTACCCAAAACTGATGAAATCATTGCATGCATAAATTTAGGCTGGGATACTGCACAAGAAAATTTAATTTCATTTTATGAGCACATAATCAGGATTTTTTAATTTAGAGTGGTATTAATACACTGATTGATTGGGTTTACTGATGCCAAAACTCGTTTCTAATTATACATCGCCAGCCATGAGGTTGACACACCAAACATATGCCTCATAAAAAAGTGTATGATCTTACTTTAAAAGATTAATTAAAAATCCTCTTTGATATTACAAATAGTGATTTAATCTGCATAAAAAAAATGTGTATTTGGGTTTAAAAAATTAATACATAAAATAGAAGAAACCAATAATTTTTTTAAGATAAGGACAAACACTTTATGAAGGATGCCTTTTAAAATAATGTGAGAAAAATGAAAACGTTGAATTTGTTGAGATTAAAATGTGGGCATTCTATATGAATGTGTTGAACTATCATTAGACTGTACATTGAGGGAGAAATATTAAAGTGCCATCATTAAAGTCTCCTGTGAACCATATTGAAATATTTGAAACCCATAAGTTAATATCTTGTCAACCATCAAGAGTTTGCAAGCAATTCCATAGGTATCAATCTTTAACATTTTGGGGATGTACTGAAGTTTATATTGTGAAGAGTCCCAGATTGTTGTTGGGTAAAGCAAGTGAATCTTTGCCAGTTATTGCACACGTGATTTAAATTGTCAGTTTTATTCACTGTAGATAGGTAGGAAAGCCAAATAAGACAGATTGCGTTATCAACCACCCAGCTACCATCCTGAACTATGCAGCATTGTCAAATTTTTATTTGCCCAATCATTGAATATTCTACCGTCCGACAGCACCACAAACCAACATATCAAGCTCAACTGCTTCCTTGAGATTCCAACTCTAAGGACATGGTATTTTCAAAACAGTTACCCATCATTCTTGGCATTCAAAATTGGTATTTCTTACCCATCATCATCATGTCTATGAATGCTCTTTTACTTGTTCAGGATAGTTTGGTCATCAGCCAAATGTGTGCATAATCTTTTGACAGACTGCACCTACATCTACATCTTCACCTCTTCT
The DNA here is from genome assembly GCA_026543865.1 of Argiope aurantia. Lineage (NCBI taxonomy): Eukaryota > Metazoa > Arthropoda > Arachnida > Araneae > Araneidae > Argiope > Argiope aurantia. The sequence goes on from JAPMOR010100968.1 coordinate 185,156, forward strand.
CGGGATCTTCTGAGGCCTGTTCAATCTTGATAATTTTCCATACTCTTGAATTTATTTTACTTTTCTTTCTACCAACTCCATCTGGTGTCATATGCAGAGCTGTCTGTCGCTCAATTTCTTGCCACTTTTTTTAGAAGTGTGGAAGTATTTGACAGTCGAATAGGGTGAGAAATATGTACATGCTGTTACTGTGTGTTTCTACTGTTCTGCAAGGAAGTTGTAACCTATTAATCAAACCAATTTCTTAATGTCACAACCAACTAACCAAAAGTTAATTGAAATCAATATGTTTTATGCAGGTGTTCAATATTTAGTTTGGGATTATCTTGAGAAACAGAATTCACTTAAAATATTGAATAAAAATACCATAAAAAATTCTTTAAAATATACTGAAAACAGTATCTCTCATTAAGTTCAAATTACCTATTATCTAAGAACTAACCTCTTATCAAATATGAGTAAATTTCTTAATAAATAGGGTCAGTGAATAATTAAAATGGATTTGCCTTTATATATTTTATTAATTTGAAATTATGTTCCTTATCTGTTAAGATTCAATAAAAATTGTGAATATCATTTGTTATTGGTCTTGAAAGATATAAAATACTTTTTGCTTAATAAAGATATTTTTTAGGTATTTGCAGTCCACGATTCATTCGTTCTACAATTTATAATGTGCCTACTACAGCTGAAATGCTGAAACAAACTTGTGTCCCATTTGCTCTGGCTATTAGCCCATTTGCCCGTGTTCATGAAGGAGAAGTGAGTTATCTCGTTATTGAAATTTTTGCATGTTACAATTTTTATTTTCTCTTTAAATGAAGTGTTGCATTGGTTTCTTTCCCCCTTTTTGGATAAATTATAGTCAAAGCATTTCATTGTAAAAAAAAAATTCTTTGGTCAGCTTGTGTAGTAATTTTTTGAAAATTGCTTGATAGATATTTTTAAAAATCATGCAATATGTTATTAAATAGTTAAATATTTAAAACATTTGTTCTTCATATAATCATTTTGATTTTTTTAAAGCAAATATAAAAATAACTGTGAAGTTTTTGTCTATATTATCCTTTGGTAGGTACGTTGCTTAAGAAATTTTTTATTCAATATTATTTTCTTAGCATCCACCTCATATAGTGGATCCAGGTGATGAAGGTCCTGTGAGATGTCACAGATGCAGAGCTTATATGAGTCCATTTATGCAATTTATTGATGCTGGTAGACGGTTCCAATGTATGCTATGCAAAACTACCACTGAAGGTAATTATTTTCAAGCAAAGCAAAATTTTTATTTATTAATCGTCTGAAATTCAAATATTTAAAATAAAAAATAAATGATTTTGGTTTTAAAAATCTTTGTTTTACCTGTAAAATCCAAAGATGATTCAATATGTCAAACATTATCTTTTGTTCAATATGTTTTTTTTTTTTTTCTTCTTCTTCTTGATTATCTAGTTTTTCCTGTATTTAATTAAATGATAAATTCTATTTTAAAAATGTATAGTCATTTTCATTCAACTAAAAACTCATAAAACATTTGATATTTAAGATTTCACATGCATCAAATTAGTGTATGAAGGGCTTAATTTGGTTCATAAGTTTTTAAATGCTGTAGTTTTATGCATATATTAGGCATAAGCTGATCAGTTAAGTGACTAGTGCTAATGTGTCATTTTTTACTAAACTGTATCTAGTGTAGACCTTAAGGAGATGGAGATGGCATGGATTTTTCATATTTTCCTGTAAATTTATATGCTACAGATTTTAAAGGAAATAATTAGATGTAAAATCATTTGTAATATGTGTATTTGTTTGTAAGATTCATTTTTAGGTAGATTCCTTATATAAAGACTACCTATTGTAATGATACAGTAATTCTCAGATCTTCACCGATCCTTATTCCTAGAATCCAAAATCACCCTTCATTCAACAGTTATATGCATATAACATTTTGCCTATCTTATTTTGTGAAAAAAATAACTTGAATAAATTTGTTTGGATTTTAACCGACTTAGAAAATGTAAGAAACATAAATAGTTGGTTGAGTTCATAGATGAGGCACCTAATTTAGGGGTAAAAATGGTGGGGGGGTCAAGTTTTCATTACTCTATAGCTTTTTTAATACTGAAGATAGAAAAATGAATCAATTCTTCGTTAAGATAAATAACATTTGTTTTAAAGTTCTTTTGATGGCTGCTTAGAAGTTAGGAGCTAAAAAATTATTTTCAATCCCTAATTTTGTAGATTAACATCAACAATTTGTTGTCATTTTTTTTAAAGAAAAAATTCTAATTTTTATTTTATTTTATTTTTTATTTTTAGCTCTTTGAAATATATTTTAACTTTTCCTTGAAAGCGAGAATGCGAGTCTTATTTTTCAGGTAAAACAAGAGAATCGTGTAGCAGCTTTCCCAGTAAGACAGGAAAGAATTCTAGTTATACCTCACAAAATTCGCCAAACTATCTAATTCTATTAGAAATTAAGAAAGAAAAAAAAAGATTAATACATTTTGAGAATTATTGCTTAGATAAAATTGCAAATTGATATTGTGTGCCGGCATGTACCCAATTCTGCTACAGGCCTATTTCTTCTTTTTATAAAACTAATTTATTTTCTAATATTATATTTTCTTCATGACAATATTCATAAATGTGAATTTTCATAGACACACTGACTGATTGCAGATCTCATTAACTTTTTGCCAATTCATTTGAAATATGTCAGGTTTTGTTTCTTGGGTAGCAGACTTCTTTAAATGTGATTCAATACTGTTGGAAATATTTTATTCACATTTTGCTATCCAAAAAAAAAAAAGTACTTATCTTGAAACTAACTTTTAGAGTGATCAACCTGTTTATTAACCAAATCTAATCAAATTATCTAATTAAAGCCTAAAGTAGATAATTAATGTGGTTAAATCTGATTGGCCATGATGTCATAGTCATTTCTTATTGGTCATGATATCACAGCCAGGAAATCTACATAATAGAAAATATAAACTCTATGCATCCAATTAAAAAATTAAGCCATGAAAAAAGTTTGATAAGTGGTTCCTGTTCAAATTTTATATTGTATTTTGTAATACTCATTGTATGAAGTATAATTTTTATAAAATTCTCCATATTTTCTACAATAAATGTAAATTTTGTTTTTTAAGTGAATTGTTCGTTATTCTGGAGCTGTTTTTAATTTTGATGTTTGATGTCTGCTGCATTACTGAGAGTACACTATATTAAAAAAGGACAATCAAATGATAATTTTGTACTTTCTATTGTAAAACGGTATTCTTTGCTTTTAAAAGAAGAATAATTTAAAATGATAATTTCTTCAAATATATTTAAAATGCAGAGATAAATATTTCTTGCCAACTGATATAAACCTGTGGCATTTGTTTTCAAAGTTTTTCAATAATATTAACTTTTTAACAAACTATATTTTTATATTATTTATTTTGTATTAAATACAGTATTGTGCAATAGCAATTAAATCTTCATCTATTGTTGCTTCAGAATGTACTATTTCACTGTTTTTGTCTAAGCATTGAAAGAATTTAAAAACAATAACTGGATCTACAAGGAATCTGCATTTTGTCTTTTAGCTTTCTGAGTGGAATTTTTTCAATCTTAATGTGCTAAAATATTTCACATTTGAAATTTTCCTTTTAAATTATCTATACATTATATGATGATCACATAAACTAAGATGTTTTTCCCTTCCATTTGGAATGATTGGAAATATTGTTATATTTTCTCTTTGTTGTATTAAAAAGCATGTTATGGTTAATGTGTTTATTTTTTCTAGTACCTGCTCATTATTTTACTCATTTGGATCATATGGGACAAAGAGTAGACAAATTAGAAAGAGCAGAATTATGTTTAGGATCTTATGAATTTGTAGTCAATAAAGATTATTGTAAAGTAAGTATTTTCTTCATTTTTGTGCAAAATTTACATGATAACTAGAACAAAATGTTAATTTATGTTTTTAATATTTTAATTAAAAAGTTACTCATATTTTCCCTTTATTTATCAATATATTATTGAATTTTTCAGTGTTTAAGCAGAGGTACTAAATATATTTTCTGTTGTATATTGAATTCTAAATTAAAATATTTTCCAACATTAGTTCTATAATTGATATTTTAATGCCTCATTTAGTAGCATTTTCTTCATAATTTTTAATTCTTTCCTCTCTTCAGATAATTTCCTTTAAATTTAAATTAAAATTGCTTAAATGTTTATACACTTAGATTTAACTGTGATGCATTAAAATTTGACAAATCAAAACAATGTAGAATTAAAAATATTTGTGTGAGTTATTAGTATTTTTAATTTATTTTCCTTTAAAAAAATATGCTTTATAATTAAATATACTTTACCTTCATTGAAAAACTATTGCAGCAAATTTAGAACATAAATAACTATATAATGTCAAACAGGGTTGCCACAGCACCAGAAAATTGCAGAGGATTTAAAAATCATCTAAAAACAGGGAAAATGTAAAGAAATAGGAAAATACAGGGATCTTTAGGCTTATTAGTTTTATTTATATATTTTTTAAATATAAAAATTGCTGATCTCTGAACCTTGCAATACCAATCTCTAAATAAAATATTGTATTTATAGCACCCAAAGTAAATCTGTATAGATAAGTCTAGTTTCGATCTCGGAGACAGTTTTTCTATTTCCATGAAATTCCTGAATTGTAGCTAATGAGGATGTGCAAGACCTCTATGTCAGAATATAATACGTTTCTCTTGTGGGAATAGCAGCATTCAATCAATGGTGTTTAGTCATTCACTTGTGAGTTTATTGAAGGCTTTATTATATGAGAAATTGTGATCTTATTCAGAGTAGATTAGAGAATTTTTTAAAACAATCAGTTGCTCAAAATCTGTATTCCAGATTGGATGAATAAAAATATGAATCCTGACTTCTTTTTTTTATATAAATTAGCGAATTTCTGCAAAATCTGTTTGCTGCGTACTGCTCACTTTGTAAGAAAATAATAAGTTTAAGTAATATGGGAAAGCAGGCACTTATTAGTCAGGCCAAAAGTGCAAAACACAGAATTCAAAAAGACATAGTTGATAATAGAATGTGTATCTGAATGGAATACAGAAAAAGATGTGCCAAATCCAAAAATGTAAAAATTGATGTTTGAAAATAAGCAAATTTGGTTTCATATTTAGTTCCAAAACAATCATTTAAAGTTGAACTTGTTGTGCCGCATTCGTTCTTTTTAATTCATTCATTATCTGATAATGAAATAGTAAAAAAAATTTACTTTAGGTTATACAAAAATGTTGTACATTGTTTGTTTTGTACAAGCTACATTTTCATCAACATTCTCTTAAGAAATATTTAAACAATAAAAAAAATTATAATATACTTGCAAAGCTTTGAACTGCATTTCACAGAAATACCAAATGAATCATATTATAAGATATTGGTGTGAATCAATCGATAGAATCTCCACAAGGTATTGGTATTCATTATTTTTAAGGCATACCACTGCTTAAAAATTATTTGAGAATTTTAAAGAAATTATATCAAGTTTGGACATACAGTTTCTTATGCAAATTATTATGGATGAACCAAATATAAATTCAAATTTTTTAAGAAATGTCAGGGAAGATTTAAATGTAAAATCTAATTCAATGTAAAATCTAGGTACTTGTGGACTACACAGAATCCATTAAGGTTTCAGTATGAATATAAATGTACTGAATGGAAAGTAGACGTTACTCTAAGAGAAATGTATAAAATATTTAGGAAGACTGGCTAGACAAGCCAATTTTCTGGAAGTTGCAGGTTCTTTTAAATTCTCATTGGAGTTTTGTTGTATCCGCTGGGTAGGAAATATCAATGTTTGTGGAAGTACAATAGAAATAACTTTTCCTGGATCTGCTACAAGTGATAATATTATAAATATGTGTCGGGATAGATTTATTATGACTAAAATAAGCACCTCTTATATTGCTAATATTCTTCAGCCATTTTTTTTTAATTCAGACAATAATACCTTTTTTGTATGAAAATCTTTCCATCGTTTTTCATTAACTGTTTAACAAAATTGTCAAAAGAAGCACAATCAAAGACAAATATATATATTGACTACAAGTTACTTGATTACTAGTGGAGCTACTGAAGCTTTTTTTTTTTTTTAAGTGGCTTTTTAGCAGAGTTTTTTGTTTGTGAAGAATATTATTAAAAAATATTTGAATGCATCTCAAAAATGTTTTGTTTTAAAAATGGCATCTTAGTTAAATTCACATTTATTGAAGAATGTTGCTTTTTACACTAATTGAAACTATGGAGTATTGTTATTCCATTATAACTAGCACATAAGTTCTGTAATTCCTCTTGTAAGGCATACACATACAGGAACATTTATTCTCACATTTAAGTGGCAACCTTGATAAAAAAAATTTTGAGTGATTTTATTTTTTTTAATAAAAAAAAAATGATCAACATTTCATCACTTTTTTTCAGTTGAGACTTAAAAGTTTGGCTATAGTTTATCAAATTTGTGGTGCCTTTACTTTATTAAATCAAGCATTTTTTAACAACTTTCAGCATAATATTTAATTAGTATTGTTTTTTTAAATTTTTTAATTAAGGTATTATCAAATAATTCCATAAATTGTTTGGCTCCATTTTATAAATTTAAAGAATATATTAAAACATTTTTCAGTATTTTAATTTAGCATCAAAATTGTATTTTCTCCCTTTTTTTAGGAAGGGAAGTTCCCTAATTGTCCAGCATTTATATTTGTAATTGATGTTTCATATAACAGCATTAGAAATGGCATGGTAAAAACATTATGTGATAATATGAAGAGTATACTTGCAAGATTACCCAGGTATGTTAATTTGAACATATTGCTTTATTTTGCATTCATTCAGTTTATTAAAATTCTGTTTCTAATAGTACATTATTTATGATAGAGAGGATGGTGCTGAGGAATCTAAACTAAGGGTTGGATTTGTCACATATGGTTCAGCTGTTCACTTCTATAACCTTAATGTAAGTTGGTAATATATTTTTAATGTATTATGTAAAATTGTAAAATATTAAAAAAATCTTCTACATATCTCTACCAACTAGGTAATTATTGCTTAGGATATATCTTGAAACATGATAAATTTATGGAATGATTCTTCCATCATTCCATAATCTATTCATCACTTGCAATTTCCATTAGTAAGTGATGTCTAACTGTGAATGTGTGTAATGTTATTCCATATTAATTTTGGAATAATAGGAGCAGTGTACCATATTCGTAGAAAATGGTACACTGTTAATTAATAATTTTCCATGTTTAAATCATTTAATTATTGTATAGTTTATTTTGTGTGTGTGTTTTAAAAAAAAGAAAATGTATTGTAATCATAAAATGTTCGAACTTCAGATTTTGATGAATATCCATATTTTACATCTCCTTGAGTCCAAAAACCATATTTTTGAATAATGTATGTCCATGAATACAATACCTGAAAAATGCTTTGAGTTATATAGATGAAAGCAGATATATTGTCTTTACCCCAAAATTGTAGATTTCTGTCAAATTTTGAATAAAGTCCATTGTCATAAAATCAGGTTGTCTGAATTTGAATGCCCACAATGACTTTAAAACATAGATCTAGATGTATGAAATTTAATATGTGTAGACCTGGTGTTTTAAGTGTAGACCTGAATCAAATTTTGAATTAAATCCATCAAGGGGTTGGTCCTCTGCACTTTCATATGCATCTAAAGGCATTGACTCACTGTTTTAAATTAATAAAATATGAAAAAACAGTTTTAGCATCTATATTGTAGATACTTATCAAAGTTTAAACCAAATCTGTCAAAGGATTAGCAATCTGTACTTTTGCACGTATATAAAAACTGCCATTTAAAAATACAGTAATTTATATAAATGAATTTTGATATTTGATCTTGATACTCAAACCATAGTTTTATGTTAAATTTTGTTTTTAACTTGTTGGGGAAAATCCATCAAAAATACTTATTCACTTTTCTTTACTATACTCCAAAGAACTTCTGAAAATAAATATTTGAACACTTGTGACATGCATTGCTGTGCCCAATATCGACAGTTTTATGAAGAGGAACAGGAGATAACAGAATGAATATTTGAGAATATCGAAGCAGGATTTTGAAATGAGCAAAATAGACAATAGCGTAGAATCGCTACAAGTTTTGGAGGCCCTGCCTTTAGACTTTTCATAAATGTGAAGCATATTGAAACCAAATTTCTTGAAAATGATCTATTTCATTTTGTCAAAATTTCCTACTTGTTTATATTGTCGCATAGTTACTTTAATATGGAACTCAAAGACACACACACACAAGAAATAGAGCTAAACCAGTTTATTAATTGAACTCAGAACTGAGAATACAGTGACTGACAAATCTTCTGCTTTTATACTAGCAGCGAAAGTTCCAGAATACTTTTCTGGAGACAGTAAGAAAAGTCCAGAACACTTGTCTGGAACATAAAATAAAGGAAAACATACGATCAAGGAATTAAATATTTACATATACTGTGAATCGCATTATCTCTAGCGGGATTCAAGCTGACGGTCTCTTGACTATGAGGTCAGTGCTATGACCATTCGGCCATGGAGATTTGACTGTATTTCTTCAATGCGGCAGTATAATGATTAAATTTAAAATCGGATAAAACTACATCTGACTTTGGAAGTAGTAGAGGAGGAAAAGAGTCTCATGGGATTACCATTGCCTTAAAGCCCCTGAAGGGCTTAATTCAGCCATGAAAGTATGTGTTAAAGTTTCAGGGAAATCACTCTTGCTTTTATTTAGTTTGTTTCTTATTAATATTATCATTTCCTGTTGTGAAAGCTTTTATAATGCATTTTGTTTTTTGATTGGCCCGGATATTTTCAACATCGCAGCTTTGTTAACAGTGGAGGAAATGAATTAATGCTTAAATTCTTTTTTATAATTCTGTTCCAAGTATTGGCATTTTTAAATATATATTTTTAATTGTCCATTTTTTTAAACACAGGCAATATATATTCAGTACTCATTTAAGGCTCTTTAGAAATTCAATTCGCAGCAAAAACTAAAACAAAGGAAATTTTTAATTACTGTTTATTTTGCTTAGTTTGTGAATATTTTATATATTTGCATGTTTGTACCATTTTTTGCATTTGATGTGACCAACTGACTCTTGTTGTGAAACAAACATGCCTGCTCATTCCTCATTTTTTTTCTTATTCTAAATAATGGTTTTATATTTCATGTGAATAATTGGCTTTTCTTGTGAATTAAATTTATATTTTCAATTTTTTAATTGTCTTATTTCATTCTTTTCCTTTTTGAAAGATGTGGGAAAATAAAACTTTTGCTATTAATATAGATCAAACAATTTTAATGAAATAGATATTATCAAAATAAATATAAGTGCTATCTGCAATTGTGACTTCCTTTTAAAGATAGAGCTTTTAGATAGGTTAATTATGCTTTCAAAATTATAAAATTGGTTGGGTGGCTGTGAAGTTTTGTCTTACAATACTACTTCAAAATGGAGGCCGTTGGCATATATAGGGAGATGAATTTCCACGTGAATTCCAAGTTGGTTAAATATGTATTTAATAAATCATTAAATGTTTTTTTTTTTGGGGGGGGGGTATTTCTTCTAACTTTTTCTCTTGAAGATTGTGCTTTGATGTATAGTTTTGGGGATTTTTCTTATTAATAACTGTTGTTGAGAATGGTATCCATTGCTGATGTATTTAGGTATCATTAATTTTCTTATGGCATAAAAATGGAAAAATTGGTATATCTACTATGGTTGATGTATTGGTTCTTTGATTTTGTCTATTTTAAATATATTGACGATGAGTAAACACCTTGTTACACAAAGCTGCTAATTCTCTATACTTAAAAAAAAATAATAACTTGTATACAAATTGTATTTTTACGGATAGGTTGATACAGCAGCATTTCAGTGTGAATTTGTTGATATGTATATTTTGTTACAGAGTAATTTGGCTCAACCTCAAATGTTAGTTGTGTCCGATGTTAACGATATGTTTATGCCATTGTTGGATGGTTTTCTAGTAAATCCTACTGAATCTGCTCATGTAATTGACAGGTATGAATGAATATTTCCTTCATTTTACAATTAACAATTATTTTATGAAATTTATTGTTTTTGTTAACCCATTAACACAATGAAGTACAAGAAAAAGCTCAGAAGATATTTAAAAAAAAATGTCTTTATTATTCCATTATGACATGCAGAAGAAAAACATATGCTGCATACATACAAATATAAATGAAATTTAAAAATAATGCAGTTACAACATTTACTGGTGAATTGCTACTTTTTGAATAAGTTTAGCATATGTTTCTATTAATAAATTTCTAATGCAAAAATTACCTGAAAATTAGTCTGTTTGATAAATTAAAATGTCTTTGCAAACAAATCTGGTGTATTCAATTTTGTGGGTACATATCTGACGAGAACTAAATTTCTAATAAAATTGTAAGAGACATCAATATGCTTTTTGTTGTTTACCATAGTACTTTTTGAAAAAGGTATGACAATCTGATAATAGAAATTATTTCTGAAAATTAAAATTTCATTCATTCATTATGTTTGTCAAATAATAGGTTTCACTAATAGTTATGTTAAGAACATTAAATTCTGCCTCCATTGTGCATTTGTTGTACATATCTAGTTTGTAAATCCCTGTCCTAACAATTCTCAGAGCAAATACATATGTTGATTGATTTGTTGGGGCTTACTAGTGCAAAAACCATTTTTGATTATGAAGTGCCAACCATAAGGTGTATGCAAGCATACGATTCATAAAAATGTGTATGATCATATTTCAAAAGAGTAATTAAAATCCTGTTCAATGTCACAAATAATGAATTAATCTACATTAAAAAAACTGCTTATAGTGTTTAAAACATTAAAAAAAACAGAATAATATTGAAATAAGATAAAAAGAAATCAGTCATTTTTAAAAAATGCAAAAAGATAAGGATGGAACATTAATGGAAGAGAATTAAAGAATGTGAGGAATGTAGGCAGATCGACAAATAATTAGTCAATTGTCATTGATCAAGGGGCAGGCAAATCTTAAATGGATAATCATTGTATCCAATTTTCTATTAGATAAACTAAGCCAAAAGTTGAAAAAGATACATATGTATGTACTCATTTGTTTCAACATTATAGCAATTAAGATTAGAATTGAAAGGTGTGTAGACTTGAACAGCTAAATGGAAGTTAAATTTCTTTGCTAATTTTTTTACTGTACTTAGTTTTATATATAATTATATAATATATGCATCATATATAATATACACAATCCAGTCACATTAATGTGACCATCAGTCAAAAACCAGAATAACCACATTTCACAGTGTGGATAGCTACAAGGCATGCAAGAAGAGAGTCGATTATTGTCTTGAAGGTGTTCCCTGTGATGTGGAGCCATGCTGACTTTAGTGCCGTGACCAGCTGCTCTAGTTTATACAGTTGAGAATAAATGGTGTGAACAACCTGATCGCGGTGGTTCCATAGATTCTTGATTGGGTTTAAGTCCATAAAGCATGATAACCATTCTGGTGCTATTAGAACCACACACATAGTGAGCTGTAGGACACTTCACATTGTCCTGCTGGTAGATGCTATCATCCTGAGGAAAACAATTTGCATGTAGGAGTGGACATGATCCGTTGAGACAGATGTGTACTTGTGTTGATCCATAATGTCTTCAATAATGAATACATCTAGTGAATGCCACAAAAACATTCCTCATACTCCCTCTTCCTCCTTGAACCTTTCCAGCAATTGTTACTGGTGTTTGCTTTCTGACATTTCACCTATATACCCCACTGTCCATCTATCCGATGTAGCATAAAATCTGATTCATAGAAAAAAAAGCACCTGTCACCACTCAGTGGATGTCCAGTTGCAGTACTGGCATGCAAATTCCAGCATTTGTCATCAATGAACAAATGTCAGCTTAGGTACTATAACCAGACATCTGCTGTGGAGGCTCGTATGCAGTAAAGACACTGTTGGTAGCCCTTGGTTCATCTGGGTGGTCAGTTGCTCAACAGCTGCATGTCTATTCACCTGAATGCATCTTCACAGCCGCCATTTCCCTCTGTCATCTATGATCTGTGGTACATCACATTTACCATATTACTGATTTTTTATAGTACTATTTTGTCATGCATGATATATTTTTACCATGGCAACATGCAAATAATTTACAAAATTACCCATTTCGAAAATACTTCCACTTTTGACCCAAAACCAATGAGCAGTCTTTTGGATGGTGGATAAATCGCTCTGTTTCTGCATTATGCCAATGATTGCAATGTTTTCCAATTCCCTCAAAAACCTTTTATATATGCTCTACCACAATGTACTGCCATGTGCCTTCTGTGATTGGTTATTTCAAGTTGACATTAAAAGTAGGAGATGGTCACGTTGATATGACTGGACTGTGTATTGTGTACCCATTAAGCTCATCAACTGAACTCCCAAATGACAAAAGAAACAAGTTCCTCTGAAATTAAAAAAATACAAGTTTTTACTGCAATTTTTCATAAAAATTTACATACACTACCCATTAGGAAAGTTTGATATACCTCTATTTTTTTTCTTCTGTACAAAAGATATCTAGCTCTACCTTTATCTGAAAATTAATTTAGCTTTTATGCAAATGTGCAGGAAGATGCTACTATGTCCCACAAATGAATCATTTTATAACTATTAAATTATTGACAATTTGATCAAGGTTTGTGCATGTTGTATGGATAGAATTAACTCTTGAAGCTCTAGAGACATTTTTCTTTACATGATTTTATTGTATTTTTTTCTTTATTTAATAATACTCTGAAGTAATTTCTCACCTTTTAACTGATATAAATGTTGTATTCTTAAATACTGCTGTGGCAAATTTGAGCAAGATGTTTATCATCTTTTTGTATTTTGCATTATTTGCCCCACCTCTGGAGCCAGACTAAATAATTAGCGTTTTTTCTGACCAAACTTTGCATTCTGACCAAGAAAAATTCTTCAATTCAATCATCCAGTTGACATTTTAGATGTCTGAAAATTTTCCTGCAGTATATTCCAAGCTTTTGATGTTTTTTCCCCATTTGTGATTAGCTGTTTGGTGACTGACTTGAAAGGTTTGCATGCAAAAGATTTTTTTTTTTTTTTCCCATCAGTTAAAATTATTTACATTTTTCAGTTTCGCATTCTGATTTGGTAGAACTTCATGTCCCTCCCCAAAAAAACCATGGTTTCTCGGGATTATTTTCATATTAATATTCCTTCATGAAAATCTTATAAGCCTGATAATTTCAAAAAGTCTAAAACAGGAACTGCTTTCACCTTTGCAAAAAAAATTATAATTTTAACATTAAAGATTATTTGCTTTGCCTTAATAGTAACTTATACATGTGTGTATTCTAGATATGCCACAACTGCATAATTGTTTGTAGAGTTGTCAGTGCAATGAAATATTACAAAAGGTGAAAGAGTCGCATAAAAAAAACATCTCTTTTGTATAATAATATATCAGAGATAAGAAGTATTACAAGCTATGTACAAATATAAAAGAATCATGAAAACAATACTATTATCAAATATCATAGTTAATTTCCACTTTTGTGAATAGGTTTATTAGTTTTCTAAATATTTAGTGTTATTGGTTACTAATTGTAAAGTAGAATATGTATACATATTGACACTTTGTAGAACAAACCATTTGATCTAGAAATATTAAATTTGATGCAAAAGTACTTTAAATGACAATGAATGATTTTATTTCATGATGTCTTCTAAATGTTTGTTGCACAAAATTTATTTTTACGCAATTTTAAAGAATTGGTTTCTTAATGATACCAATTTAATTGCCATGCAGATTTTTTCTAAAATTCATCATTTTTTTAAAAAAAATTTATCATAATTTTCCACAATATAGTTGTTGACTTGAAATTCAAACTGTTTTCATTGAACCATCAAATATTTACTCAAATAAATACAATTTTTTTTTTTTAAAGCTACAGTACTGTGAAAGTTAGAAAATGATTAACCAAACAGTTATTTTTTTTAATGACACTGATGCCATAGATTATATTAAGATATTTCATATATGAAATAAACTTCTGAAAGCTTTTTATATAATATATGTTTGATGTATGTCACAGTTTGATGCCCATAAATCAAGTAATGAACATTGAATTATGACTAAAAGATTGAATGGAAGGTAAACACAACCAATATTCTCAATAAGTGGCTAACATAGAATGTTAGTTGTTTCTCAATAAATTAACTATAAAACTGAAATATAAATTATTTTATGTGCAAGCATATTTTGGATATATAATTTATAACATTAGGAATTTGTGACCAATAAAAAAAAGAGTAGGATTTTAAACTAGCTACATATTGAAGTCTGTCCAAAACAATGTTTGAGAGAAAGTGTTGAACTATTTTAATTGTTGGCAAATTTGACATTTTACATTCTTAGATTGCATTAAGTGGAGACCTGCTTTTATTTAAAATTAGATATTTCGTGACTGAACTCAAATAAAAAAAAAACTCACTTTATTATCTTATCTGGTATTCAGATCATTCAAGTCTGCCTTATTGCCACAGGAAGTATATTAAAATAAGATCCTTCGTATGTGAATCCGGAAGTATGCAGTCAAGTTCCAACCCCTTTCTGTAAACATAATACCACTTATTATATGCACCATGATATGGCTTGAATAACCAAACACAGCAAAACAGCAGCATTGTTTATTTATCTTGATAATGTATAACACATTAAAAAAGAGCAGTGGGTTGAAAATATGTTTACTATCATGGAACATATTAAGACCCCTATTTTTGTAGTCTCCCTTAATAAAATATGTAACTTAAAAAATAAATATATTATTAAGAGAAATTTTTATTCACTTATTCATTTTTTGAAATACTAATTGATGGACAATGATTTTAAAAAATAAACCTTAGTACATTTGGTTCTTTATAATGATAAAATTGAACTTCATGGTTGATTGTTAAAATTTTCATGTGACATGCACAACATTATTAAACTTCCTATCCTAATTAGTTGCCCTTCAGAATTTATGCTGAACCTTAACTTTGATCCTGTTTTAATGTTATTTTAATATCATTTAAAAAATTATCTATTATTTATGTTGAAATGATATTTATGTGTAAAATATTTTGGAATAAATATAGATATATTTTTCTGGTTACTTTAAATAGAAGACAGGTTTTAATTGATAAGATTTTTATTTTTCTGAGAAAAATATAATAGCTGAAATAAAATGCTGCTTTACTATGCATTATTTTATACATAAAAAAATACTGAATGATATCAAAGATATATGGCATCTGTCACATGTAATTTTTCTGATCATCTAACTACATGTTATCTATGCTATGATTTCTCATTCTTATTCTTGTGTCGTATCTGTTGGATTTCAGAATTAAATTATTTATGTTGCAGGAATAAAAATTAGTTGCGTTACCTCAAATGAATAATGCTGTTATTTACAAGTTATTTTCTTTATAAAATATCAGATAATATTTTATTAATTTTAGTTTGATGGAGCAGATTCCTATCATGTTTGCAGATACCAAAGATACAGAAACTGTTCTTGGCCCTGCAATACAGGCTGGCCTGGAAGCATTAAGGGTTAGTTTTAGTAATATGTATCTTGTTAAAATATTTTTTTGTAGATTATATTGTTTAAACCACGCATGTTGAAATAATATGAAAAGTTTTATATAAATAAGCAGTATGAATACCCAATATTATTAATCCCCCTTATAATTAAAAGTCCAAAAATAAAGTTTTGTTTTCATAAACTTTTTTCTTTAATCTTCCTTTTAAAGGCCGCAGAATGTGCTGGGAAATTATTTGTTTTCCATACTACTTTACCAATTGCTGAAGCTCCAGGAAAATTAAAAAATAGAGAAGATAGGAAGCTTCTTGGAACTGATAAAGAAAAGGTATTTAGAATTTTCTCTAATTGCCTATAGACATGTGTTGGGTTTTTTTGTAATTATCTTTATATCTATTAAACAGGATATTAATTCTTTACAATTCTTATTTAATGAATTTTTTAAATGGATTCATATCCTAATTTGGCCTTTTCTTTGGATTCTGCCCCCTCCCCTTGCTAATTTTATATCTTGAATCTTTTTTTATATGTTTTTATGTATACATCAGTTAGATGATTTTTTACAATAAAAGATAATTGTGCTTTTTATGATAGCTTAAAGGCCATTACGCTTAGTTAATCATAAAATTACTCTGGTGAGACACAGTGTACTTTTAAAATTTTCACTTTATTTTTTAAAAATTTAATAAAGATTATTATGAATTAAATATGAATTCAACTAAGGTTCACATGATATGCAAGATAAAGGATTCTAACCAGTTCTTATTGAAAATGTGGATAAGATGTATATGTTATGTGTCAACTGGTACATGTTACGCATAATTTTGTAATCTTTTGTTTGCTCTTTGTGATATATTTCCAATTTTTTACAAGCATATTATATGAAAAAAATTCTTCATCATTTGTCTTTGATTTTATTTGAATTAAATCCATTGCTTGTTGAAATTTTGAACATTTTTATCAAATGCCCATATTTTATATCTCTCCTAATTGTACATATGAAATAAGGATTAACATATGCTGTTTCAAAGTTGGTATTTTCTGACAAATAATATCATAATGGAAGGTAATATTATTTATTCTTTATCTTATTATTTTTTGTTGTAGTGATATGCATAATTTCTGTGAGGAATAATACTAAATGATTTTCTGAATTATCTTACCTTCTTAGCTATCTTTAGTTTCATAAGTAGCTAATAAGTAGGAAATAAGTAGCTAAACTAAGTAGAACCAATTTTGAATCTCTAGATGAATTTAAATTGTTCATTATGTGAACTCTAAAAATAAATATGATTTCAGAAATTATCAAACGTTTATTTGTATAGGTTAACAGATGGTTTTCTTTGTTTTATTTCTTAAAAGATCTTATTATTTACAGACAATACTCTCACCTCAGACACCTTTTTATAACAATATTGGACAAGAATGTGTAAAGGCTGGATGTGCTGTTGATTTGTTCCTATTCAATAATGCTTATATTGATATTGCAACTTTAGGCCAAGTCTGTAGACTCACTGGTGGCCAGTTATACAAATACACATATTTCCAGGTAATTGTTTTAGTTCACCCATCCCTCCTTTTGTAATATTAAAAATTTATTTAATTTCTTCACGAAATGAACCAATGCATTTTTAAATTAAAACCTAAAATTGTCATTCATAAATATTGTAAATTCTTATAAAAAATTATGAGGAATCTATTAATATGAGATTATATTGATGACTTTTG
This sequence comes from Argiope aurantia, assembly GCA_026543865.1. Classification (NCBI taxonomy): domain Eukaryota; kingdom Metazoa; phylum Arthropoda; class Arachnida; order Araneae; family Araneidae; genus Argiope; species Argiope aurantia. The sequence goes on from JAPMOR010100968.1 coordinate 202,593, forward strand.
TGAAATCAAAACAACTACTTCCAAAATTGAAATTGTGATCTAAATAAATATAGAAATATAATCAATCAAATTACTGAACTTAGCCTTGAAGTCATAGCATTATTCTGCTTAAAATAATGAAAGTTTTTCTTAGACACGCTGCTGAAACAGTTATTTAAAACAATACTTATTTTTTTTAAACAGCTAAATTTTGTATTTAAATAACCGATTGAAATTAAATTTTATTCCTTGAAATATGTTATCAAAATTAAAGAAATGTTTTGAATGTTTTGAAAAAAGAATTATTTTTATTATTGAATTGCTTTCAAAAATTGACTAAATTTTTTTTTTTTTTTACTTTTGTAATTTTTTAAACTGAAATTCTAATTTTTGTCAATTTATTCTCATAATCATCTATTAAATCCAATTCAAAAATTTAAGATTTAATAATAATTTTACTTAGAATTTTCTTAGTCAGTAAATGTATAATTTGTTTTATTTAGGCTGATATTGATGGTGAACGGTTTATTGAAGATCTTCGTAGAAATGTTGAAAAGCCTGTTGCTTTTGATGCAGTGTTGCGTGTTAGAACTAGCACTGGTAAGTCTTTTATTGCTATTTATTTTCTATTATTACTGATCCTCAGAAAAAGAATTTGTATTTTGGTAGTATTATTTATATTGACAGTAAAGTTAAATAATAAAATTTAAAATTTCTTTCATATGACTTGTAAAACTTCTGAAATTTATGTACTTTAAATTAAAATTGCATTCTTCAATTTTATAAATATTTAATCAAAATAGAGATGATTTTTTTCTTAAATTATTAAAAATAATCCAATATTAAAGATTTCCAATTGTTTATGAAAGTAGAAAATGTTTTATATTTGCAGAAATTATATAGAGTGGTGTTACTTTAGAATTCATTGCATTTTCATTAAGCAATAATGTAGTTAAGGATTGTGATATAGTTAATTTTTGAATTAATAATTGTGTTATAAAAATAAATATGCTTGGCAACGGATGTATTTGTATTAGTTTTAGATCGTTAATTGGTGCATTTAATGTTGTTTCCTTTTGGGAAAATTGTAGACAATATTTAAAATGGGGGGGGGGGCTAGAAATTTTGTTTTTTTTTTTTTTTTAAAATGAAAAAAAAAATAAAATTTTTAGTTTTTAATAACCTTTTTGTCTTATTTATAGTAGCAATGCTTGATAAAATTAACTTGCAAACATGTGGATACAAACTCTTTTGTGCAGTCTTTTTTTTTAAATATAAAATATACATGAGATGAAATTTATTACATCTGTACATACTTTATGAAATGAAATAAATCTTGTAACTTTATGATCCGTTAATTTTTATATATTTTTACACCTCTTTGAAATTTAATTTTATTCAAAAATATTTAAGTAGACACCTAATTTTTTTAAGAATACAATTCATTTGTTTTGATGTATTTTGTAAACTGATAATTAACCAAAATGGGCAGCATTTCTGTTTGAATTTCCCTGACATTTTTCGGATGTTTCCAATATCTTCAGAATGGTGTTGCTTTATTTTATTCTCTTTAATTATTACACAATATGCTCCTATCTTTATTTGCCAAAATTCTTTTCTTTTACTAAAATCAGTGTAAAATAAAATTTAATTCTCAGGGGCAGGGGGGGGGGAGGCATTTTTGCCTATTGAATTTCAGATAAATTTCAATTATCCTTCCACCCTTCCTTTTTTTGAAAATATATTAACCAACACTTGAAAATATATGCCGATCCAGACTGACTTTTAGACAATCAATTATATCTTGGAACTGTTTGCAAATTTACTAATGAAAAATGCAATACAAGAATATATGCACATTGTCCGAGTGCTTAAGAATGAAATCATTTGTTTCCTTCCAGTAGCATCTCTTATCTATATTGTTGACAAACACAATAATCAGAACTCAATAATTTTACTAACAGAAAAAAAAATCATTTACAAATATAAAATTTCTGAATTAAAGTAAGGAAAAAATATTCAATGAAATGAAAATTGCATTGACTTTTAGCTCCCCTAGTCTAATAAAATTCTGTTGCCTATAAAAAGGAGAAAATGCTTAACCTATAGAATGGAGAAAAAAGTGGAAAATTGGCTCATATTAATTTCTTTTCTTTATTGCATAAAAAGAAAAATGTTTTAAAAGTATGAATTAAAAAAAATAGTATAAATGAGTTTTGTAAATTTTTGTGGGAAACAGTTTCATATAAATTAAGCTGTATTAAAAAAATACTGCCTTTCTCTTTTTAAAAAAATTACAAAATGTGTGTGTACTTATAATGTATCAAATTAATTTCTCGTGTTTGATATTATTTTTAAATTAAAGAGCATTTTATTGAAAGTATGGGAAAATAAAAGAAAGTAAAGAAATATTAGCAATAATGTCCATTTCATGTTATTCATAGTATCCATTCATATGAAGAATTTAGTAATCTGTGTTCATAATGTTTAAAAATAAGCAAAACAAAAAGTGTTTAAAGGCAATAAAAAAAAACTGAGAAGAGGGAAAAGAATAATTATTGTGAGATTCTTATGTAATTCAATTTAATTGTTTTGTAATTATAATTATGGGTCAATATTTCACAATCAGTTTTGAATATTAATACTCAAAATTCATATTTTCGCTTTCATAACATGTGGTATAATTGATTTGACATTCGAAAAGAGAAAAGAAGGAGTGGGGAATAGCTACATAAATATCTTTTTAAATAAAGGTGACCCATTAAAGCTTAAAATCATAATATTAACTAGCACTGGACTTTAGTTAAGCTGCCTTTTTCCATAATATGCAAAACCATTTTCACTGATTATGTTGATAACCTTTCCATTCTGAAAAAAAAAAAAAAAACTTTCAGCAAAAATATTATATATTTATGCATATATGCAATAAATTAGATATAGTGGTTAATCTTTCTCTTCCATAGTCTGTTTTAAACTATCAGTATCAGTCTTGACTATCAGTTTGATTTTCATGAGTTGCCAACATTGTTTCATTGTACTTAAAAAAAAAAAACAACGAATTATGGTTGATAAAAATGTCCTGTTTTATAGTAAATTTCCTTGGTTTTTCCCTACTTCTCAGAATTTTCTGATAATTTCTGGTTGGTTGGCCACCTTAACCACCAGTTGGTTAACTAAAGTTTCTTTTGTGTGATGATAGTGAAGTTAAGAGAATTTCATCAATAATTATTGTTCATTTATTCATTTATAGAAGAAACTGTGTGTCATTGCTCTACTGGGCAAACATTAGATATAGAGCTGTCAAATTTAGCTTAGGTACACTCTAAAATGCGGGAATGCATACCTCATAATAATTTTTATTTTATTTTTAATTTTAATTAGAAATTATGTGAAGTTATGATGTTTTCCCTCTCTGATTTAAAAATTATTATAGGAAAATTTTAATTTATTATTTATAACATTTTAATAAAATTATGCATGAGACTTAATTGAAATTAAACACAATCAATATTCCTGATGAACTAGCTGATTACCAAATATGACTTGTAATATAGAAATAAGAATTATTTTACTAAGTATTCAAATTAGAACATCTGTATGATTCTGTTGTGTATGTTTCTTCCTTACATTAATATTTGTTTTGTTCTGTAGGCATCCGTCCAACTGAATTTATTGGTTGTTTCTTTATGTCAAACACAACTGATGTTGAACTTGCTACTGTATCTTGTGACACATCTCTTTCCATAGAAATAAAATATGATGATAAACTTACAGAAGATGATGGTGTTTGTATACAATGTGCAATCCTTTATACCAGCTGTTCAGGTCAAAGAAGGTTACGTGTTCATAATTTAGCTCTTAACACTTGTACACAGATGGCTGAGCTCTACCGTAACTGTGAATTGGATGCTATATTAAACTTTTTCTTAAAAGAAAGTGAGTGGCTTTATCTTCATAAGAGATATTATCTTTATTGTGTATAAAAGTGAATATTTTAAATGCTGAAATATTTTGCCTCATTATTCATGCATTTTTACAATATTGTTTATTAATATTTTAGTGTTTTTGACGAGTAGTTTTTTTTTTATTCTTAAATTTTTGTGAAACACTATATCTAATTTTTAAGTGTCGCTTGCATCTTGCAGAGTATCATGATAGTAATTATAATTATGTTGAATTTTCTTGAGTGGTTTATAACATCTTGAAGCAAGTAAAGAATCAATTCAAAGCTTGAAAAAATAAAGTTTAGTTATTTTAAAATGTTTATTTTCAAAATTGTTGATAAAAATGACTGATGGATAATTGCAGTTCAAATTGTATTAATATGTTTATAATATCTATTTAAATCAAACTACTATTTATTTATTTTATTTTCTGTGCAGGTGTCCGCAAAGTTACTGAAGAGACACCCAAACAGATCAGAGAATATCTCATATATCGTAGTGCTCAAATATTAGCTTGTTATCGTAAGAATTGTGCCCAAGCTTCGTCAACAGGGCAGCTGATTTTACCTGAATGCATGAAACTTCTTCCTCTCTATATAAATTGCTTAATCAAATGTGATGCCTTATCAGGAGGTATTTTTCTCTCTCCTTTTATTGCAATTTTGTTATGCTTTTTGTCTTCACTTATATCAAAAATTGATTTTCATCTGTTAATTAACACTTTAGAAGGAAAGTCATTAAATATAAATTTACCAAATTTTTCCTAGATGCACAAATCCTACAAATTTCTAACTTAGAGTTGGTGTCCTATTCTTTTTACCCCTTTTCAAAAACTTCATTTGAATTAAATAAAGTTCTAGCATTTTTCTACTATAATTTTTGAAAATATTGTATGAAAATGGTTTTTTCATCATCTTAAAATTTAGAAAATCATAGTTCAAATGGTAATAGTTTTAATTTTATGCTTTTTTTTTTAATTCTTTAACATCTGTTTAAATTTTTAAATGTTTATTATACTGATTTGCATTGTAACAAAGAAATGAAAAACATTATCATTACTTAATCAAATAATTCAATTATATGTCCCAGGCATGAAATTTCAGATTTCACGAAAGCACACTTTGAAAGATTAACAGTGAATTGCAGCACTTCCAATCTATCCAGCACCAAATGAAGGTGTTTCAAGTGAGAGAATATCATTGGAGAATATAGCAATGTCATCAATATAAGCACAGCAAAATTCTCTGTATGGCGACAATGCTTTGTTCATTTCCCTTTGAAAAGTTGCAGCTGCATTTTTCAGCCCAAAAGGCATTACCTTAAAACGATATTGTGCTCTATGGGTCTTAAAAGATGTATAATCCCGCGAATCTTCTTCCATGAGAAGTGAATAGTACCCCTTCAAAAGATACAATTTGTTCGATGAATCAGGTATTAATAAATAAACTTCGTCACCTGGCTTAAATTCCTTAGAAGCGGTTCGGCGATTGAAATATTCTGCATATGCCTGCTGTTTACCAGAAGCGATGAGAGATGCTTCCTCTGCAGCTCTTTCTAAGTTTATTTTTTGCTCCTGTAAATAATCCACGACTGATTTCTCCTTGTTTAATGGAATGGCAATATCACCACACCAGCTCGATTTTTAGAACACAGAGATCCTCGTGCTTCACGTCCATACATCAACTTGAATGGCGAAACACCTATCGTACAGTTAGGAACTTGACTGTATGCAAAAAGCATATACGGAATGTATTTATCCCAATTACTCGGATCAGTTCTGATAATGTGATGGAGTGAATTTTTGAACACCCTATTATATCTTTCTATAAGGCCATTCTCAGCTGGAATGGTTAGGCGTCATAAATCTGGGAGCACAACCTAATCTTTTCATGAATTCCTGGGTTGACTTAGAAATAAAGTTCGTTCCATTATCACTTGCAATAACATTGGGTATTCCAGTCCACATGAATATCTCCAATAAAACATCACATGTAGCTTTAGCCGTTAACGAGCGAATAGGGATAGCCTCCGGCCATCGAGAATGCTGGTCCATTCGACATAATACATACTTATTCCGACGAGCAGAAGGGGGTTCAATGGGTCCTATTAGGTCTGTATTTACTATCTCAAATGGCAATTCCGGACTGAGAACAGGAGTAATAGGAATTTTATCAATCATTTTTTCCGGACTCCTCAACTGGCATTCTTTACAGGATTTACAAAAGTTTTTAATATCATCTGTCATATTTGGCCAATAAAAACTGTATTTAATTCTTTCACTAGTCTTTTAATCCCATATGGCATCCGAAAATTGATTCATGTGCTAATTTAAGAACTTGCTGTCTCATTTTTGGACAAAACCAACTGACTCACTTTTTCGCCTAATATTTTATCCCGGTGGAATATTAATTCATCATTCATAAAAAAGTTTCCTTTTCCAAGCGATACATTTTTTCTTACTGGCTGCAAAGTATCACATTTTCTTTGTTCTTCTTTTAGTGCATTAATTTTGTTTTTCTTATCCAAAGAATCGCTTTCATTTCCGCTCAGTTGTTCTTCGCTCTGACTAGGAGCTCCACAACAAATCGTAAATTCATCAAAGCTCTCTTTCATCAGTGCCTCTAATCCAGACGAGTTTTGGGTGCGGCTGTGGTCTATGCTTTCTCCCAATAAGTTTAATATGGGGGGGGGTGAACTGCTCTTGAATTCTATCCGTGATAGCTGCAACTATCTCAATAGGCCTGGAAAATCCTTCGTTGTTTTTATCTTTTAATGATATTTGAAAACTCGAAAGAGTAGCGTTAATCCTTTCTCCAAATGCACTTGTTAAAATGATTTTTTCCTTTTACTTTTTGTTCACTTGACACATATTTAGAATTTAAAACTGGTATTATAGCACCTGAGTCAACTAGGGTTTTCAGTTCTCTATTGTCCACACAAATATCAACGTATTGTAAAGGGTTGTTATTTAAGCTTTTTTCACCATTAATTAATTCCGACTGAATTTCCGCGGTTAAAATGACTTCTCGTTTCTTTTCTGCTGCAGATTCTCTCAACTGCAATTATTTATGTCTATTTGGGAAGTCTCTAGCAAAATAAGACAATCCACAAACGTAACAGTCTCTTGTTACTTTTTGTTACTTTGTTTTGTTTGTTGTTACTTTTTTGTTTCTGAATTCTCGTTGATGCGGGGGGTACATATTTCCGTTTCGAAAAATGTCTATCTTTTCTTTCGTTGTAGGTTTGATGTTTAGAACAGTTATTCTCTTGATATAGTTCTTTCTTTTTCCTCACACTGTTTGATCGCACATTTCATAATCTAATTTGCTTGCAGTTTCGTTTGGATTCGTAAATTGTGACCAAACATCAATAAAATGTTCTTTAATATCCATAGGTACTTTTCGCTTTATCTGTTCTGTTATAATTAAACCCAACAAACTTTCAAAAGTAGTTATTTCCAATCCTTAAATTCGTTGCTCAAAATAATTTGTAAGTTCGTAAGTAAAATCGCACCAAGTAGTCTCCGGTCTTTTAAAATGAGTCATAAACTTTTGTCTGAATTTTTCCAGGCTGAGTTTAAATCGTTTCATTAATAAACTCTTGATGTGGTCATAGTCCTTAACTTTCTCGATTGGCTCTCGAGCGATGAGTTGGGTTATATCCGTTGGCAATAATCCTAATAGATGCGACATGTAATCTTCTCGTTTTATTTGAGCCCACTCGGCTTGCCTCTCGAACAACAGCAAATATAAACTGATATTGCTGTTCTTTTCATCGAATTTTTGCATTACATGTCTGAGTTCTATCTTGAGAGTTGGTAATTCGACTTCCATGGGTACACTGGAATATTGCAGCTTCAGTTTCTCAAGTTTGAATTCTCGTTCTTGTGCCTTTTTCTCCTGCAATTCCCACTCTTCTCTAATTTTTCTTTCTTCAAATTCTCATTCTTCTTTAATTTTTCTTTCT
>JAPMOR010100968.1:210491-325771 GCA_026543865.1 Argiope aurantia
AAATTCTCATTCTTCTTTAATTTTTCTTTCTTCAAATTCTCATTCTTTTTTTAATTTTTCTTTCTTCAAATTCTCATTCTTTTTTAATTTTTCTTTCTTCAAATTCACATTCTTTTTAAATTTTTCTTTCTTCAAATTCACATTCTATTTTAATTTTTCTTTCTTCAAACTCTCGTTCTTCTTGCTTTCTTTTTTGATCTCTCTCTTTTCTATCTTCTACGATAACTATCATTTGTTTCTTCATAAACTCTTCCTCGTAATTTTTGCTTCCAGTAATTAAATTTTTTAAGTCCACAATTTTCATATCTAATGAAACAGTTTCACCCAGCTCTTCCTTTTCCGCACAGCCTAGGAAAGCCATATCGATACCGAAAGCGCACCTTTATTGAATAAAGTTCGATTTCAAGTTCGTCAAAAATAGCACTCAATTCTCAATCCTGTCCGATGTGCCATAATGTCGTGGCTGGTTCGTGAGTGCTTTGAATAAATAAGTAAATAGAAAACTTAACAACAAATTTATTGCAGATTCGTTCGAGTTACTCTGCTCAGTAACTCCTCCTCCTCGAGCAAACACTCGAATGGCCTCACTCTTTTAATTACACTCGCGCTAGTTGCCTACCGCCATCTATGAACGGTTATTTCCTAACGCTTCAAAATCCAATCACTACAATATGGACACAAAAAACATCTATGTACCCTTAAAGTTTAATAGGTTTAATGCCAAGCACAATCTGTAATATTAAATAATTCATTTTTGTTAATATAAAAAGCAAGAATAATACTAAAGAATCAATTGATTTGAAGTACATTTAATATCCCAACTCAGCAAGCTAGTTGTCAAATGTTATTAGTATACGCTAATAGGCATAGCAACAATTTTGTTAAATTTCTATTTTATCTTCTTTGATTTGTTCTTATTTTTAGTTATTAATTTTGTAGATATATTTGTTTTTATATATATATATTTATGGTTTGTTTCTAAATTCTTCTGAACTTTAAGGAATGTCGGGTCTCATCTAGACAAACACAAATCATGATGTATTTTAATATTGAATTAAAGGAGACACTTTTAAAAATGTCACTAGGTAGTCCCCAAATGCAGGAATTTACAAAAACCACTTCTGATAATTAAGAAATGGGTTCTATGGGATAAATGATAAGAATTATGAAATATGCAACCCTGAAAAATTGGTGTTGTATTTGTTTCCTAATAGACCTAATAATTGGTTTGTCTTTTTGAAAATAATGGCATGTTATATAGCAGTTGTTAATAAAGAAATTCTGGGAAGAAAGATCCTGATCTTTACATGCAGAAATGCCATGTAGGTGTGACTTTTCATATTGTCTCTGGGGATGAAGATATTAGTTAATTGCACAATTCAGTTACTAGGAGTGTCTCATCTGAGAAAGATTATAATTTCATTTCTTGGGCATTATATGGATATTTCTATTTATGTGAATGTGTTCTGTCGCATCTTAAAATTTTTAATAAGGGTTTTTAAATGCATTATACATTTTTCTTCTTCAGAAGTCATTTTAATTATTTAAGTTGATATCTTTTCTATGTTTTCCACTCTGTATTTTCTATTCCATTCCCAAGGACAAGAAATATCGACAGATGATCGCAGTTTTATCATGTTAGCTACTCTCAGTATGGATGTTGATTCCTCTGCTGCTTATCTTTATCCAAGATTGCTTCCATTGGTAAGCTGTTCTCATTTATTACTTTTAAAAATGCTCTTGTACCTCAATATTCATGAATTTGAATAAAAATTCTTTGTTCAATGTTATTGTACTTTTGGAATTAGAATGAATTTAGACATTTAATTTTCTAAACGCACACATGATTTTTTATTGCTTTTTTAGATTGATATAAATTTTGAAAATTCAGTTTATTCTTAAAATTTTTCTTTAACAACAAATAATTACTTTCTCTTTTTTTAGCATGATATCAAACCTCAGCCTGAATTGCTGCTCCCTACTGCTATCCGCTGTTCTTTAGAAAGGTTAAAAGAAAATGGAATTTATTTAATTGGTGAGATTTTATACAGTTTAATTATCAGAAATTCTGCAGTTTAATTTTATAGTGCATTCATTCCTTTATAAAATAAAGCAATAATATGCCGGTATACATGTTTCTTAGTCTTGAGTATAAAAAAATTAATTAAAATATGATGAAGAAATTTGCATTGTTTTGTGCAGATTTAAATTTTATCTTAAGATATATTTGTTGTTCTTTTATCAATAAACTTTTATAAGCTTGAATAGTTTTCACTCGAGAGTTGTAAAAAGAATTTAAAACTTTAATAATGATTTTTTTTTTCAAAACTTATTGCAAAATGAGCTTTAGCATTTCTGCACTTTAATCAGTGTGATTCAGTTTTGTTTAATCAATAATTTTTTTAAATGTCCTGATTATTGTATTCATTGGTAAATTTTGTTTTTAACTGGTATTTATATGTTTTTATATAAATTTTTTGCTACAACAATATATGATGCAAAGATTTTAATTTAAAAAAGATTGTATGCCTTTTTAATATTTGTTTTAAAATGAGACATCAAAATTAAAATGTTAATAATACCAAATTAATGAATAAATTTTATAAGAAATTGTTCTTGTGTATCTATCTTTAAATTTATACTTGACTATGATTACCACAATTCTGTTCAAATATTAGCAGTGCCCAATTCTATATTTATTCTAAAATGTAAAGTGTTGATTCCATAATAAAACAGTAAATTTTGTTGTTAGTGCAATTACTTCAATTCAAAGTATTTTCAAGCTGCTACAAGTGTGGGATGAAAAGCTTCCAGCCTAACAAGGAAAAATAAATCTTTTAAATGATTACTTTATTTTTAAATGTAGTCCTCTTCCAAAGATATACACTTGCTTCAGCGGTGTGGCAATGCATGGATCCCCTCTTTGTAAGAGTTTTCATCTAAGACCTCAAAGTAGGCATTTGTCGCTGCGGTGAGTTCAGTGTGTGAACAGAATTTCCTTCCAGCTAGAATTTTTTTCAGATTGGAGAAGAGGCAGCAGTCCAAGGGGACCATATCAGAAGAATAGGGGGCATGAGGAAGAATTTCAAACTTCAGTTCATGAAGTCTTGCCATCACAATGACAGCCTTGTGGATGAGAACATTGTCCTGGTGAAACAGGACTTTCTTCTTGACCAAATCTGAATTTTTTTCTTTGATTTTGGAATGCAATTTATCCAAAAGATTAGCATAATATTTACCATTGATGGTCATGCCTTTTTCTAGATAATCCAGCAATAAAATTCCCTTAGCATCCCAAAAAACTGTTGCCATAACTTTCCCAGAAGATGGCACATTTTTTTTGCTTTTCTTGGTGCTGATATGTATTTCATTGTCCACTGTTTTGATTGCTGTTTGGTCTCTGGAGTATAATGATATATATCCATATCTCATGCACAGTGACGAAACGCCATAAAAAAATCAGTTGGGTTTGAATTGTACAGCTCAAAACATTATTCCGATATCGCCATGTGCTGCAGTTTTTGATCCATGATCAGCAAACACAGCACCCATCTTGCTGACAACATTCTCATACCCAAAATATTGTTTAATGTATGATGTGCTCTTTCTTTGGGTATACCAACAGACTCTGCAACCTTTATTAATTTCAGTCGGCAATTATTCATTATATTTTTGTGAATTTTTCTAACGAAAGTACTTGTCTGCATCTTTGCATCGAAAGTATTTGTACGACCATGTTTAAAGTTCTGCAGCCCATGTTTTAACAGTTATGAATGAAAGAGTAGATTCCCTCAGTGTAGTATCTAACTCAGTTTTAATATTCGTTGAAGATAAGCCTTGTATATAAAAAAAAATTATTGCAACTTGTACTTCAATTTTCTCCATTCTGGATTAAAAGTAAAAGAAGAAATTTTTAAAACAGTGCAGTATAAAAACAACCAAACACAAATATTTTAAAATACACAAGAAGTTTAAACAAAGGTAGCACTTTGAAGTGCTTTAATAATTCTGGGAATGCCAACTTTAGGTCAGGTAGGAAACTTTTCATCGGACCTTCGTATAATTTATATTCTTTGCATATATTGTAGAACTGTATGTTTAAATGGTACTGCCACATTATCTTCTTAATGTTCATCTTTCTTGTATATCAGTAGTAACAGAAATTTGGTATAATGACAGAGTAATTATAAGTTTTTTCTTTAGAAAATGGGCTGAATATGTTTTTGTGGATTGGAATGAATGCAGATTCAGAATGGATTCAAAATGTGTTTGGAGTACCTACTGTTGCAAGAATAGATGTTGATAAGGTAATTGTTTTCTTTAGTTGAGTTCTTTATGATTTTTTTTCAATATTGAAATATACATGCATTTATTATATTTTTGGTATAAATTAAATTCTTGACATTGAAGTATTTTTGAAAATAAATCTCATAATAAGAAGTTGTTAAATAGCTGATAGAGCAGAGATTTTTAAACAATATATAGAAATATAATCAGACAAATAAATATAAATAACTCAGCTCTTGAAAATCCATGTGTAATACGAATTGAATGGATAAAAAAATTCAATCCTGATTTTACCGAATGGATTCCAACATCAATTTGTTGTGTATTGCTCACTTTGTAAGAAGATAATAAGCTTATGTAATATGACAAAACAGGCACTTGCTAGTCATACCAAAAAAGGAAAACAGGCCATATCCCAGTTCAAAAGAGTCATCATTGATGCTGGATTTAGCATCTAAAAGGAATGACTTGTCAAATCCGAAAACATCAGATTTTATATCCAAAAATAAACAGTTTTCAAACTTTTTAGCTCAAGATCAATAATTTAAAACTGAATTTTTATGAGTATTAAAACTTGTTGCATCATATTCACTCTTTAATGCATTCAATGATGTATCGGAAATATTTTCACAAATGTTCACTAAAAGTGAAAAAAACTAAAAAATGTACGTTAGGCTGTACAAAAACGTTGTGCCTTATTTGTTACGATTAGGTCCATTATCTCCACGAAACTGATGACTTGAAAAATCTGCAGAAATTGATGCCCAGATACTTGAATTAGCAAAAATGAATAAATTAATATAATGATTATATAACAAGAATAAAATAATTTTTTTAAAACTTGCTTTGCAATGTCTTTTAAGTGATTATTAAGTTATTTGGATCCTGATAGCAATAATGTTTTTTGTTTTATTTTATCCGAAATTTTAACTTTATGTGACTTAAAATTAAAGACCATGAGAGGTAATATATTTCCCATTCCCTTAATATTGTTGCATAAATGAGGTGAATGTAATAAGGCCAATGGAAATGAACGCACACAAGATCAACTCAAGATTTTATTATATTTTCTAACTGATCGAGAAACTACTTATATACATTTAAGGAACATTCCAGATTTTGAAGGCTCGCAGAAAATTGGGAACTTAAATTTACATAATGAGCATAGATTTGCATAATTAACAAAAAGTTGACATAAAGCAAATTGTAACTAAAATCACTTTTTGGCAAATTGCCTCGCTTGTGTTCGAAGCCACAACCTCCCGTTCACGAGTCCGCCGACTGAGCTATGATGTGCTTGGTCGAAAGGAACAATTTTCGCTACATTTCCTCCTCCTTAGGAGGAAACAGCGTCCGCTGCAATCTGGTGTGGCTTCTCGTAACAGGTCTCTTGGAAATATCAGACATCCCTCCGTCAACAAATTGTCTTGGTGGATCAAGATAGGGTTTTAATCGCAGTATATGGACGCCGTCCTTTGAACTCCGACGCCCTCTAGTTTGTTCCATACTTTCTATTTCATATGCCACGTCAGATAGTCGTCGTGTTATTCGATAAGGTCCGAAGTAGCGCCTTAAGAGCTTTTCTGATAATCCCATAATCTCACCTTTCGAACACTCAGACTAAATCCCCGATATTGTAGCTGACAGGTCGATGCCTCTCATCATATCGGCGCTTATCTGTAACTTGTGCTTCGCGGATGTGGAGTTTTGCAAGCTGTCTAGCTTCTTCAGCCTTGGTAATCAAATGATGCACATAACTGTCTTCGAAAGTTTCGGCATTAGATGGGAAAATTACGTCAGGATTCGTCTAGATTTCTCCCCCATGAACAAGAAAGAATGGACTAAATCCCGTGGTGTCTTGTTTTACTGAATTGTAGGGAAAAGTCACAAAGGGTAAAATGGTATCAATTTCTTTGCTCAACGTCTACGTACATAGATAGCATGTCTTCCAATGTCCTGTTGAATTTTTCCTTCATCCCATTGGGCTGTGGATGGTAGGCGGTTGTCAGAAGATATGACGTCTGGCATAACTGATTGATGTCTTTAACAATGTTATCTTAAAAGTTACGTCCACGATCACTTATCATTTCCTTAATCGGAAGCCTCGTGCTTCAATACAATTTCTTCAATTATGAATTTAGCAATTTCGGCGGCCTCAGTAGTTGGTACTGCCTTTGTGACTGTGAATCTGGTCATGTAATCCGTGCAAACAATAATTCACCGATTCCCATTTCGGGTAACTGGAAAGCGTCCGAGATCTATTTCAATTTTGGCAAACAGTATGTCAGAGGGTTTTATTGGATGAAACTGTCCCGGCGGAAGTTGTGGTGCTGATTTCCGTCTTTGGCATTCTCGACAGTGTGATACATATCGACGTATGCTCCCATATAACTCTGGCCAAAAGTATTTCCTTTTTGTTCTGTCATACGCTTTGGTAAAATTGAGATGACCGGCAGTAGGAGCATCGTGAAGGCTTCTTAGGACATCGCTGCGAAGCTACTTTGGTACCACCAAAAGCCATTGCTGTTCCATCGGATCATAGTTTCTTTTATATCATAGTTTCTTTGATAACTTTGGTACGCTTCACCTCTCTTGAGGATTGTTATGATGGACTTCAATTGTTTATGCTTTCGTTGCTCTTTTGCATAATCTGTGATAGTTGCAAGGAAAAGGAATTTGTCATTGCTCTCAGTTTTTGGTTCAACGAGGTTCTTCCTTGACAGAGAATTCGCATCGGAATGTTTGCGGCCGCTCCTGCACGTAATATTGATGTCGCATTCTTGTAAAATGAGGGCCCACCGACCCAGGCTTCCGACGGATCCTTAACTTTGGCCAACCAACACAAAGAGTGGTGATCCATGAAAGGTTTTCCATAAAGATGCGACCTGAATTTACTGATCGCCCAGATCACGGCAAGGCATTCCTTTTCGGTTGTAGAATAGTTTCTTTCAGCTGCAGTAAGGGATCTGGGTGCATAGTTTATGGGTCTTTTTGTGCCATCTTGGATCTGCACCAGCACTGCGCTGATTTCATGCCCAGTAGCATCCGTGTGTATCCTTGTTTCCGCGTCTGGAAGAAAATGTCCCAGAACAGGGCCACTGATCAGTAATTTTTTGATTGTTGAAAAAGATTCCCTCTGTGACATATTCCAAGAAAATTTTCCGTCTTTCTGCAATAAGTCATGCAGGGGTTTCGCGATATCAGCGAAATTTTTGATGAATTGTCGATAGTATGAGCAAAGGCCCAGAAAACTTCGGACATCGGCGATATTTTCTGGGGTAGGGACGGCTACTATTTTCTGTGGATCGGAATAGATTCCATCTTGATCTAGATGTCACAGTATCGTTAGCTTCTTTTTACCAAATGAACATTTTTTCGAATATAGTGTCAGTCCCGCTCCCTGGATACACTTCAGAACTTTCCTCAAGCATATTTGATGTTCTTGGAAATTCGGAGCGTACACGGTGGTATCGTCTAGATAGCAAAGACAAATATTCCACTTTAGGCCCCTTAGTATTGTGTCCATCATCCGTTCGAAAGTAGCAGGGGCGTTGCATAGCCCAAATGGCATGACTTTAAATTAATAAAGACGATCTGATGTCACGATGGCTATCTTTTCTCTATTTTGTCATCAACCTCTATTTGTCAGTAGCCTGACTTTAGATCCATCATAGAGAAAAATTTCACACCGGCTGGACAGTCCAAGGCATCATCGATGCGAGGTAATGGATATACATCCTTTTTGGTTATCTTGTTCAGTCTTCTATAATCGACACAAAATCGCCATTCACCATTTTTCTTCTTCACAAGAACGACTGGAGATGACCATGGGCTGTCTGACGGCTGTATCGTATCTTCTTTTAGCATTCGCTACACCTCCCCAGCAATTGCGCTTCTTTCAATGGTTGATACACCGTACGGTCAGTAATTGACCAATTTGTGGCCAATTACCTCGAAGAGAATGACAGTTTGACAAACTGGTCAATGCAAGGATGGACAATGCTAAAGATAGCAGTCGGCCACTATAAATCCTGTCGATACTGCTACGTTCAGTGGTGGCGGGGTGGTCGGCTGTACGCAAGAAGGTCTTTGCTTGATTGGGGTGTTGTCACCTGTGTCGTTCTTATGTCCCATGGAACTGCATCGAGATTTTCTCAAAGTCCCCTTAAAGTCAAAAATGTCACTAAATTCTTCTAGTATACTCAATAGTTCGTTTCCTTCAGTATTTGTTAGATCAGAATCGAGAATTTCTTTTAACTTTTCTCTTATTACTCTTTTTCTGGATTTGTGTCTCTGTGAACTTTCTCGCCCTTTATCACTCAAGGAGCAGATTGCGTCATTAACTATCGTTAAGTACCCTCTATTCATCCCTTTCGAAATCAATTGAGTTCGTCAGGAACAGTTTGTTATCCACCCTTTATAACAGCCATTCCAATGTCGACAATTGTGGCTGGTATAGATAACTCCTTTTCGTACCTCAGAATTGTACTACCAACAATCATAGTTCCATCTGCTTCCTGCACTTGCGAATTCAAAGCACATATTTGTCTTGTTGAGTTAGATTCAATTAAATAATCCGATGCGGCAATTAAAGAGCAATCTGATTCCTTTCAACCTGAGTTGTATGGAAGGATTTCTGCAAGTTGGATCTCTTGGTATAATTGATAACGGCACGGAAAAAGACCCAGACAAGTATCATTTGATGGCTACACTGAGGAAACACGACAAATTCAAACGGCTTCACAGTCCCGTTCAAGTCCATTTTTGATACATAGCGCCCAGAGGTTGCTACGGTTTTACCACAAGCAGTTTTCAGTATAGGGACCATTCTCAATAAGGATAGGGGCATTCAATCGTCGGCGTAATTCCTTGGATATGACAGAATAATCGGCACCAGAATCAACGAGGGCTTTTACTTACTGTCCATTTGCGATGATATAGGTGGTGTTCTCTTTTAATTTGGCTGTGGTGTACGTCGGAGGATTTTCTTCCACTGCGGCCTTACCTCCTGTACAGGTCACCCGAGTTAGTTTTCCTCACTGAGTCGGCGTGGAGAAAGACTGGAATGGCTTACTGGTGATTGTAACTCTCGGCAGTGGAGGGAACGTCGTAGGTAAGGTGAACTGTTTCTTATTCTGGAAGAAATAGGCTGTGCATAGTCGTCGTCGAAGCTACCAAGAGAGTCAGCGTACATATCTCATCGAGGGTTGATGGTTCTTGTGATTCGTGCGTTTTGAAATATTCGACGTCTCTCCCGGTAGCACATGCCCTGGGCGTCCACAATGATAGCAGAGGAGCACATTATTATCAATTCTCCATAAATCTGTTCTACGTTGAGGAGTTGGTCTGTTGGTGGGTTCACGCCTTGGCTGTGGCCTGGTTGGAACCGAACGTCGGGGAGCGGTTTTGCCTTTCCTTGCCTGTAAGTGGTGTTAGAGCCTCCATAACCTCTTCTTGGACCACCGATGCAATATCACGTGGTGTCTCAGTTTCGTTGTCTGTATAGCCCTGTACTTCCAGTAGGATCTTTTGAAGCTCCTCCCTTACGATGGTGCGTACCGATGATCTGAGATCATCGGCATCTGTTTCGGACGACACCGCAGAGACATTAGATAGCCTCGGAAATCGTGGTCGAACGATGCGTCTTCATCGAAGGCTTTATGTGACGGCATCGTTTTACAACAGCGTCGGCAGTCTCATATTCCTGAAACGACAAAATCTGGTACAAGTCCTCTGCTCAATGTTACTCTTAGCAGAACTGGCCCCAGCTGAGAACTTCTGATCGGCTTTCTCTCCTTCGATCATTTTCCTTAATTGTCTAGTCAAATCCAGTAGAAGACCAAATTCAGTATCGAATCCTTGAATACGTCGGCTTTGGCGTAACTCTTCCACTGTCTTGTATTACCTGGCGTTTCACCAAACTGTCGCGTAGATGAGGTAAATGTAGTAAGGCCAATGGAAATGAACGCACTCAAGATCAACTCAAGATTTTATTATATTTTCTAACTGATCGAGAAAATACTTATATACATTTAAGGAGCATTCAAGACTTTGAAGGCTCGCAAAAAATTGGGAACTTAAATTTACATAATTAACATAGGTTTGCATAATTAACATAAATTTGATATAAAGCAAATTGAAACTAAAAATATATATCGCTACAATATATAAATTCTTGATAATAGATAATTTTTTATATGTAAATATAAACATTTTTTAATATACTATTATTTTGAATATTTTTAAATTATTGCTTCCTTTTCTTTCTTTTTCCACTCTTTAAAACCATATTTCAATATAACTAGCACATGAGTGCTACTCGCACATTTTCTCATATCTTGAACAGAGAACAAAATAGGGGAAATGTAGTTTTTTTTAGATTTGAGTGGCAACCTTGTATGAGAAATTAAGCAATATTTTTCATCACAGGAAATTAATCTTAAAAAAAAGCATTATACCACCTTAAAATATAAAAATTTAACTTTTTAACAATACCAGTTTTATTTTTGTGTATTTCTAAATGCTTAGAACATTAATTGGAGATTATTTTGAAATTTATAGGTATTCTTTTGTGTGAACTTTTGTACTACATTTTTTAAAATTACAGTTTTATTGCAATACATATATTACGTAATGATTTGGATGTTTTTATTGCTAAATTATCTAGAAAATACCATTGGCCTGCGGAAGGTTTCAGAGAATGGAAATTGAGAATTTTAAAGGAAATAAAAATAAAAATGAATATTGATTTTGACAGATCTAAAGAACGTGGGATTTATTTTAGTAAAACATTGAAAAACGAAATAAAAAATTTAAAAGAAAAATTTGTTATTACAGTAATAGATAAATCAGCAAATAATTTTTGTTTAATTTGTAAATATTATTATAAAGAACTTTTAATTAATGAATATAACTCTAACGCAACTTATATGTTAAAGAACACCGGGGAAAAAAAATTAGATAAAAGAATGCTAGCTTTCGCAAAAAAAAACCAAAACTAAGGCTTGCTCTCTTAACTATCCTTATTTATTCCCAACAGTTAAATTGCATAAAAATCCATTAAAATTCAGATTCGTTACCTGTAGCACTGGCAGTTATAATTACTATACAGGTAAACATTTCTTTAAATACTTAAAAATTATCCTGGACAAAATAAAAGATGAAGACAACTTTATTATTTCTAGTAACAAAGAAGTTCTGGATTTTCTTAAAGATAACAACATTAATAAACTTAATACTCTTGATTTCGAAAATTTATACACTAATCTACCTCATGAAAAATAAAAAAAAAGTCTGCATTTTTATCTATGATGAATATTTAAATGAAAATATCATTCCTAAAAATAACTGGCTTGAGTTATGTAATTTTAATATTACTGAAAATTACGCTTTTAATGGTATTAATTTTTATAAACAAGTTAAGGGCATTCCAATGGGAACAGCTTTCTCAAGTGCTTCAGCTAATATTTTTCTACATTACTATGAGAAAAAAGTAATTAAATAGAATTTAATAAACGGTTGGAGATATATTGATGACCTACTTTTGATTAACTTTGACAATACTAATATTGTTACTAATTGCTATCCAAAAAATTTAATTCTAACAGAAACGAATAAAAATCAACTTGAGGCTATCTTTCTGGATTTAAAAATCGAAATCGATAATGATAAAACAATAGTTGGTATATACGATAAAAGGGATGAATTCAACTTTAAAATAACAAAACTATGTAACTACCATTCCAATCTAAACTCTAAAATTTTCAAAAATCTAATTTTCTCACAAGTTAACTGGATCAAAAGGGTTTGCAATAATAAAAATTCCTATATTGAAGCATCAAACAACCTCATTAAACATTTAATTAAAAATGAATTTCCTAAAAATTACTGTAATGTCAATTTTTTAATTAAACAAGGTATGGCTTGGGATTAATCCTTTGGCTTAAATAAAAAATACAACTTTCCCTGCATAATTTATCACTCAATAGGTGGCGCTGGGAGCTTACAATTTTTACCTTAATTACCGTTAGCTTTGTGTTTTTAATAAGCGGGAATCACAATCAATAGCTTAAAATTTCCTTGACTGCTGATGGTATGTTCTTGCCTTTTCGTTTTTTCTTTAGTGTTATTTTATGGTATTTTGGTTTTTATTGTTTTTTTTTGTTGTTGTTATTGTATCTTTACTTATTAGTGGTTTTTCTTCTAATTTGTTGTTTTGCATTTTCCTTTCTGTTAAAATGGTATATGTCTTTGGCCTAATTTCAGGGGATTTTCGGGTCACGAGGAATCATTATTAGACTTAATTGTCTGCATTTCCGTAACAGAAAAAATCCCTTTTTTTGAATCCCTGCCTGAGGGGGGCCCTTGAAAAAGTTTTCAAGCCAGATTCTTTTTTATGTTTTGTTATATTTTTTTTTATTTTGTTTATTTGTTTTTCCTATTAACTTGATTTTTATACTTTTAAAAAGGATATTATATATTGCATTGTTACGAACTCTGTAAATGTTAGTAAAATAGCTTTTTAGTTATGAATAATATTACTGTTATAGGATGCATAACATCATAAAAAGTGCTGAATTTTTAAAAAAAGATCTTTAAAAATATGTTTAATTTTCTCAAGTGCCAAATCAGCATTTTGTTTCCCCTTATAATAATTCAAATTCATAGTCCATGTACTGCCCTTTACTTCAAATAATGGAATAGTTATCTGGAAGGAAGCTGTATGAAATATATACTATGCCATATTTGTTGTGGCTCAAAAGACATTCTAATGTTTTTAAATTTCTTGAATATTACAAAAAATTTTAATGTTTGAGATGGTGAAAAAATTATTTAAATTATGATTGGTAAGTGTATGTTTAACCTTTTATGTATTGTGAAAGAAGAATGTGAACTAAACAAGAAAGCAAAAAAAAAAAAAACAGCTGGGTGATTTGGGTTGCTAAACAGATATATCAAATATGGTAAACGATGCCACTGAAAATAGAAATCCTTAGGTAAAAAAAATTGTTGAAAGAAGCCTTTGCACAGTGAAGAAATTTTTTAATATTCCAAATACATACAGTTTAGGATTTTCAGTGAACTGGAAGGCCATGACGACTTACTGATACAGAACTAAGAGCAGTAACACGAAGGATCAAGTTAATTTAGTTGCAAGTGCTGTTAAAATATTTCTAAGCTTCTCGCAAATATCTGTGAGAAGTGCAAGCATTTTAAGGAGAACTCTTCATTAACATTTGTTACATGGCAGGACTCTGTATAAGAAGTCATTCACCATGAAATGAAACCAGAAAAAGCACCAGTTTGACAAAATATACCTTAATAAGGATTTAGGTTTTTTGAATAATATTTTGATTAAAAAAATGAGTGATGAGAAAGAAACTGAATTGTTTGGAACACAGAAGCTCGGAAGAATAGGGAAATTAAAAAATGAAGAATTCAGTAATAAACCAGTCAGTTAAGAAAATTGAACATGGAGCTGGATCTTTTATGAAGTGGGAGTGTACGACGGGAGTAGAAGTTAGTAATTTAATATTTTTTTAATCTACAATGAACAAAATAGAACACCTAAATATTTTTAAAGATAATGTTGCGCTTATTGGTGTGAATTTGGAATTGCCTTGAAGCTATATCTTCTAACATGATAATGATCCCAAACACTCATCAAAGATTGAAAAAGAATGGTTACTTTATTGTGTTGTGAAAACTTTGGACCATGCTTAACAGTCACATGATTTAAAGCCCCATTGAAAATTTATGGGCATATCTTGTGAAAAGTGTACGCCAAAGAACCATTTCTTATAAGGAAGAATTGAAACAAATTGTCAAAGAAGAATGGCAAAAAATATCCCTTTTGAACTAACAAAAGAAAACTAGTCACATCTATGCCTAGATAATTAAAGGCAATGATAAAATCTGAAGATCTGTTGACAAAATATTAATATTGCTGCTTTCATTGATCTTCTCAGTATCTGTTCTTTCTGTATACTTTTTTTAACACATGAAATTTGATACTTTTCTGTTTTAGTTGAATTATTTCTTTTTGCAATTTGATTTAATTAAACATAAACAAGTTGTTGCTTACTGCATGAAAAATTTAATAATTGTATATATCTACTTTATATTACGAGTCAATAACATATTTGAAATAAAACATCTTCTGCTTCAATCATGAGTGTTTACTTTCTTTTGACTTTCTCTATATTTTCTTTTGAAAGAAATAAAAGGATTATAAAATTAGAATACTGTTCAGAACTTCAGCAGCTATAATCATAGCAATCCATGTATGCATTTGTTGCACTGTTCTGTAGAAACACCACACATTTTGGCAGGTACTTTTTGTATCTGTAAGAACATTTCTTTTGTCGTAGTATTTAGTTTAGGTAATGCCAATTTTAAGTAACTGTATGTATTGCAGCCAATCAGCTTTGATTTTTTCCAGACTTCTGGGCTATTCATGATAGCAGAGCTTAATAAAGAAACAATTTTGTTGTGAAAATGTATGTGTAGAGATTTTGTGGAAAAAAAAACATCAAGAATAAAATGTTTTATAACGAATGAAAGAAAGCACATTTAAAGGGGAAAGGCTGAAAGTTATTGAAATTCCTTAACAAATATATAAAAAAGAGGGGGAGGGGCAGAATTGTTGCTAATATGACTAGGTAGAAGACATGACTTTCAGATGCATCTTCTTTTTACACAGATTATAACATGTTCATGTAAATATTTTAAATGTACAGTCAGAGTATAGGAAATATTTTTTGAAAAAATTTCTAGTTATAGAAAATTTTCTTTAATGGATGTTATTGTTAGTAAGTAATGGTGATAAAGTGTTGATTTTTTAATTATATATATTTATTTGTAGATTTTGGGGAAGTTTTTAGTAAATTCTTTCATGAATAAATTTTTTCCCTTTGCAGACCCGCTTGCTGCAACTGAATAATCCATTATCTCAATATGTACATTGGATTCTTAATCAAGTCCAGAGTGAAAGGCAAAGAAATATGAAAGTAAGATGTGTCATTATCTATGAATATTATATGATTTAAATATTTTTAATATATAATGCAGTTTGTTAATGACAAGTAAAAATTATTACACTTGACTATTTTTTATATATTTTGTCATAATAATAATTTATTTAAGCAAGACTGTTTTGGTGCTATGATTTTTCTTGAAATGTTTGTTTTCAATTAAATAATACAGTAAACAACTGGTAAAAAAGGATAAGTTTTTTAATTTATATCATTGTCTCAAAAATAAGATTCTTTGTTATTAATATACAGTTATTACACATTCCTTCTGTTCACTATTTTGTACTGATGATCCCTGCAGACTTTTTGCCTAATAGATTTCTTGTTATATTATAAGACTGTTATATTAGCATTTTATAACACAGCATAGAATGTGAAAGTGATAGCTTTTATTTAATTAAATTTATCTTGATAAAATTGATGTGAATACCCTTTAGATAACAAAATCTCTTCAATAATTAACTTTTATGGTTTTGAAATGTGAACTGCACTTTAAGTAATTGAAATCAAATCTTTCTTGGATATAAAAAAGTCTGGACTAATAGAAAGTTGGCTATTTAATGATACAAACTCATATTGCTGTATTTATAAATTTTGTAATTGCATGAAGCCTTCATGCTTCATTAAATATTCTTCTAATGAATTGTTAAGTTCAATGAACTATATATGCAAGTTCTCTGGGTGAAAATAAATAATGTAAGTAATATAAAATATGTAGGGGGTTATCTATTTGGAAAAAGGAAAATTAAGGAAAAGCAAAAATATTTTTTTGGTTTTGTTTATTTAATGTATTTATAATTTAAATGTATTTCAACATAAATTATATTCATTATAAAACATAACATATATCTTAGCTTATGTAATAACACTTAATTTAAAAAATAAAAAATCTTTAGTGTTTGACAATGAAGATAATTCAATCAGTTTATTTTTTGAAGTATAAAAAGTAACAATGAGCATTTATAATGTTGCTTTTTCACCATGTATATGTATATAACTCCCAATTAATTATTGGGTTTTAAATGCCTTGACTGAAGAGGAAAAAACTAAATAGTTTTGAAAATGCTCAGTTTTGTTCAACTTGACACATTCCATTTTTATAATATGAAAATACATTAAAAAAATTTAAAAGTTAAAATATTCTATTTGTAAAGCAATGAATAATCTTTTGAATAATATAAACATTTTGACAATGTATTTTATATCTGCCTGCTTATATATTTTGGCGGAAAGTCAGTCTGCTGAGTAAATAGTTAAAAGATCATTCATGGATAATAATCTGTATTCCACTGGAAAATACTTGTACTTATAGATATGAACAGAAAATAATTATGAAACAACTGCCACAATGCAAGGCACTCGGAACTTGTTGGATTATACTCCAAAAAGTGAAATTGCTTAACTGTTCTTCTTATCTGCATCCCCACTTTTATTTCCTGTGATAGAACATTGATTATTCAAATCTCAAATCCTAATACAAATATGTCTAGATTATCATATGTTTGAGAATTTTCATTTTTTGTTTACAAATTCATCACTGAGGTCAGGTGGTGGGGGTTATTAACCTGGTATCCATACAATAGCCATTAAAATACTTCTAAAGGCTCTCTTCCTTACTGTGAAATAGACTTTACAGGGAAGTAATATTACAGATTCATAACAGTGTATATATAATATAAATATGCTAAGGAATTGTTCCTCAGTCCAATATTACACGCGAGTCATAACAAGAAAAATGTCTTAGTTTTGCCTTGATAATTTTTGGGCATAGTTTGCCACTTTATCCTCTACATGATAATAAACAAATAGAACAATCTATACTTACAAAAAAAAAATATTTGTGTTTGTAATGCCCAGACAAATCTTCTGCTTTTTCAACCTACGTAGTCACTCAGTGCACCTTGAAGTACAGCTTACACATGTTTGCCTCTAGTTTAATTTTTAATGATTGTAAAGGGGAGAAAAAAGAAAGAAATTTGTGCTCCATCGAAGAAAGCGAACGTGCCATTCTAAATAACTTTGTTTTGAATCTCTCGTATCATTTATTGAATTTGAGAAATTTTTAAATGTTTAACTTTTTACTGGAAAATTTTGGTAAATGAAACTAAAATATATGTATCCAAAAACCTAACTCAGTTATCTTTTTCAGTTTTTTTTTTTAATGAACATTTTTCTCTAATTTAAAGAGATATGTTCAAAATAATCATATTGATTGATTCAAAGTGCAATACAATGGGCAATATCAAGAGGCCACCACCATTAAATTAGGAAACATAGAATCATATGAAATTTGCATATGTAAATGCTTATGTGATTGCAAAATTGTACCAGATTTATTTTTTTAATTGCTGTTTGAAAACAGCAAATTTGAATTGTTTACTTGTGTGAATGGGCAGAAAATCCAAGGCAATAAAAAAATGTTTTTTAGCTAGATAGTTTGAACAAAATGAGTTTAAGATGTGCAATTTCTATAATAAATTAAATGTGAAGCTAAGATAAATTATAATCATGTTGCGAAATTTAGATCCAATGAAAAGTCTGATCAAAATTACTCGCATTATTTCAACGACATTATAGTATAATATTATGCAAAATGCATTAGTTCTATAAATGGAGAGATATTTTGTACAGTTAATACTTCTCATTCCTTCTGACAGCAATATGTCATTCAAATTAAAATGAAAGCAATTTGCATTTAATTTGGCCTTTATTGTGACAATAATTAAAGCATAAGAACAAACCTTTTAAAAAATTTCTTTGTTGCTGAACAATCCTGTTTTTAGTTTTGGCTTCTCACTATTTAAATCTTTTGTTGCTTCAAATCGAGAAATAGTCGATTTTGTATACAATGAAACTATAATGTAAGCCTTCATGATTTTTAGACATTTTATTAGTATATATTTTTCTAGTCTTTACATATTTATTACATTGCTAAAAAAAAGAATTTTAATTTTAACAATTGATTGCTTACTTTTTAATAATTGATAAAAAAAATTAATAACTATTTAGGTCATTTTAAATAAGTCAAATGTCACTTTCTCATAATGAGTGGTACATGTAATGAATAAAACAAAGTGTAAAAATAATGACCCTTTAAAAGAATATTTCGTAAAATCAGTGATGAGAATATATAGAGTTTGCACACCCTGTGCCCCTTCTCGAATTTCGAAATGATTCTGTAAATTATTTAAATTAAAGTGTGAAAAAACAGTGAAATATTATTGTAAGCATCACAGTGTGATATGAGGGAGGCATATTCTGTAACATGTGGACACATAGGCTTAGCTAGGCATTGCATTCTTTTGAAGAAGAAAGAAAAAATTATATCGGAAATAATTGCCTTAGTATCAACCTTCTAGTGAAGTTGGGAACATATTGAAATTGCTTTACTGTGTGTTGTGAAGAATCACCCTAAACAAGCAGTTGCCACGTGTTTTAGAAAGGTCACATTAGAAAAAAAGCAGCAGATTTATTTAATGATAATGCTGTGCTGTATTAATTACATTCTCGTAAATTGTTTAAATACTATTTTGCAATGGAATGCATTATCCTATTTTACATTGATTCTGTTACAAAAAAATTTCTTCACTTAATGACTGTTTAAGGCACTCGTGTCTGTAAATTAAGAATAATTTAGAATCACATGAAAATCGAACTCTTAAAGTAGAAATTTCATCTGTAGAATTATCAGAATAATATACAAATTATAGGTTGCCACCTGATAACACCAATAGTATGTCTTAATGATGAAACTGTAAGAAAGGGGTATATAAGGAATGATGGAAAAGAAGTAAAATTGCTCACAAGCATTCCATAAGCTATTCAAGGCCATAACCAAAAGTTGAAGTAAGTGATGCATGTGGATAATTTTTTAGGTCGTGGAATTATGGCATTATGGCTGTCTGGAATGTGGGTGTGTCAGATGGAAGTATCCGAGGAATTTGGAATTGCCTAAAGTGTCATCTCCAGGCATTGGCAATGATTCCAAGATGATGGAGTTGTTTGAATACTTTACAATATAGGTTGCCCCGATTTACAACCCCGAATGACGAACAGCATTTGGCAGTAACTGCCAAAAGAAGCAGATGGAGCACAAAATCAGACTTGTTTCATCAGCTATTGTACAAAAGTTTTAAGGCAAGCTGTGTACAGACATTTGGACATATTGGTCTATATACTCGCAGTTATGCCAGATGTGTTCTGCTCACGACAGCTCACTGTCACAAATGGTCGCCTGGAGTAGAAAACATGCAATGTGGACATTGTCACAGTAGGCTTGTGTGATGCTTTTCAATGAGTCCAGGTTTAGCTTACAGTCTGATTCATGTTGGACTTCCATGTGGAGAATGCCAGGTATCCGTTACCATAAAGAGAACATCATTCAATGTCATTGTTACTGTGGTGCAGGATTGCTTGTTTAGGTGGAAATATAGTGAGCTTCAGAAGAGATCCGTGTGTTTAAATTGGAACCATAGCAGGTCAAATTTATCGAGACATCATTCTGAAATAACATGCATGTTTATTTAGGGGTGCCTAGGGTGCAGAATTTGTGTTTATAAATGACAACACCTATCCTCACTGTGCAAACATCATAAACAAATGTCTTCAATCGGAGAATATCGCCATATGGAATGGCCAGTATTCTCACCTGACTTGGATCTGATAGCGTATGTGTGCAACTTGCTTGACCAACAAGGCACCTTCTACATATGTACCATTACAGTTACTGGTATGTTCATTGCTTGCTGAGTGGAGTGATCTTCCCAAAGAACAGTTGAATAATTTGATATTCAGCATGCTTAGGCATTCTATGCACTATATTTCATTGTTTGGGAGAAATACAATGTATGAACTATCATCAAAATTTTTATAAGAGTTATTTTTTATAATTACTAAAGCTTGCAAAAATCATAGTTTTAATGAATGGTATCATACATATACCATCTTTTTTGTTTAATAAATGATCTTAATGAGTAAATCGCGTTTGTTTTGTTTTTGAACCTTTATTTGCCGAAGCTAGCACTATCTTTAATTTATGAACATGAGTGTATTAAGAGTAAGATACAGGAGCAAATTATGCTCATTAAGCAAAATTCCACTGAATTTAAATTTACTTTTATACATTAATATACCTATTACTTCCTTTTATTATAATCATATGACAAGTCACTGAAGTAAAGTTGAATCTTGTAGTGATGATTCTCAAAGAATTGCATTTTGATTTTAGGGGTTTATGAGCAAAGTGGTTAGGACAGGAGTTATAACTCTTAGTTATTTTTTAAATAATTTAATTCTAATTGCATTATGTACAATAAATTATCTATTTTCATTGTTTCTCTCTCTTTGTGATTTTCATTTGAGTTTTTCTCATCTTGTTGTTCATCAAGAATAACAGGAAGACTATAATTTAATTTCAATTTTAATAGAACCTTTATAATAGAAAGAATAAATATATAAAATCATTTTTAATGCTTTTTTTAAGTTGGTTTTGCTAAAATTTAGCATGTAATTGGTAATTTCTTATGGATTTTGCTGCTGTTTTTATATGTACAATAAAAAAATGTAATTGACTTAATATGACTCTTTTGCAGTTGTACGTAGTCCGCCAAGGAGATAAACTGGAACTCTTGTTTAGACAGCTTTTGGTAGAAGACCGAACAACAGAAGGCAGTTCTTCCTATGTTGACTTTTTGTGTCATCTCCATAAAGAAATAAGAACTTTGTTATCTTGAGAGAATGAGCCCTGTATAAACAAATCTATTTAATTGTAGAATTCTTTGAAGAGTCACACTTCCATAAGATATGCCATGCATTCTGTAATGACAATTTGACCAACACAAAAGTAAAAGTATATATTTTTATTCCAATTGGCTGCAAATAGTGGATATCCATTTCAAACTGATGACATATGAAGGAAAGTTTAGAATTGTAAATAAAAGTATTCTTTACATTGGTACCATGTTTTAAACAAAGCATTCTTATCAGATTTATTTATTCATTCTTATTTTCTATTTGAATAATCGATTGTGTTGATGAATGCATGGAATGATGATTCACTCAAAGATATAGTCTATATTAGAAAGTTGTAAAAATTAAATTTTACTGAAATTGATATTTTGTTCTGATGTATGACTTAATTTTAGTTTATTCATTGTAATTCTATTGTATTGAAAATAAATTTTCTTATCAAGAGTTACTTCCTTTGCCTTTTTTTTCTTTTAGTGCACAAACTTTGATTATAGTAATTAATCTTTTGTACTTGTAAAAGTAATTCAATTCATAATTGTTCATTGATAACAGGAATTTATTTTAATACTTTGAGAAGCAAAAAATATAATTGTATAAGTTGACTTTTCTTTCAAAAAATTAATGTGCTGTTTTTTTACAATTGTTAGTGTTTTTTAATTGCTGAAATTAAGCAAAGAATGGTACTTGATAAGATATCTGTCTGCAGTTGTGTCTGAAAGGAGATGTCCACAAGTGCAAAAGGTTAACTATAATTTCAGCTGTAAATAGTTTGGCATGTTGTTTCTCTATCTGTTATTTTATCATTCTTGGAAATTATTTTACTTGACATCAGAAATGCTGATTTGTTATTAAAAACATCGTAAATTGTGTTTCTTATTGGAATTGTAAACATTTTCTTGTTCAAATTCTGTTATATTGAAGAAAAAAACTTTTAACTATAAATCAAAAGATCTCAAAGATTGACAAGACTAAATTGTAATATATTTAAAATGCATTCTATATGTTTTAATATTAAATAAAACAAAACAGTTCGTTAGATACAGAATTTATTATTATTATTTTGTAAACTACAATTTAACCCTTTATTTACTGATGGTATTCTAAAGAACATGGAGAATGTAACCCAAATAGCAAGAAGTTAATATAAGCTAAAAGTAGGAATTAAAAATATTTAATAATTAAATTAAAATATTTTTCTTGGGTTCCCTGGAATTATTCTGCAAGAAAACTTTACTAGTGCAAAAATGAAGTGAAAAAATTGATGGCAACATAATTCAGTAAATAAAGGGTTAAGAAACATATACTTGTTTACAATAGCAGTTTGTTGCATTTAAAAGAAAATTATGGCATATCATAATTTTAAAACGGATTTTTTTATATAAAAATTTTTTAATCTTATCAAAGCTATCATTGACAAGCTTTTGCTTATTTCAATGGATTCCCCCCCCCCCTCCCATATTTAGACAAGAATAAACAGTTTAATTACAGAAAGCTTTTAAAATTAGTATTTCAGCTAGAGATTAATTTATTAGCAAATGCTTTTTTTCAAAATAATACTTTTTAAATAGAATATTTCCTTAAGATGATTTAACAATTAATACAATTTTAATTACTGCAGTTGCATTTGAAACTTAAATATATTTAATTTTACATTTATATTTTCTTCTAATACTATTACTTTTGTGAATATATCTAAAGAAGGAAAATAATTGGTGAAGAATTACATTTTAAAATACTTCATGTGCTTTTAAAAGCATTTTTTAAAAATTTATTAATAATCTTATTTGTTCTTATCATATCAATTATTTGAACATTCAAATGCAAGAAGAAATTCAAAATTCAGTAATATATATGACTGCATGTTAACAAATATTTTACATTTAATTTCTGACTGAATAATCTTTTTTCAAAAAATTATTATTAAAATCAGTTATTAACTCAATATTAAAATCAGTTATTAAAAGTTTGAATTTTTATAGTATTAAGCTGAAGTTTTTCTGTATATAAAATAATACAATCTTTACTATAAATAAAAATGTATGTGTTGTTTGTTGGCATTACACAGACCAGACCTTTTGACCTAAAACTTCTAAACTTGACACATATATACTTCGGCAAGTAGAAATATGCAGCTTGTAGTGATTTTTTTTTAAATTTTTAATCAATTAAAAAATTAAGTTGAATTTTGAGGCATTTCTGCAAAAATTTCTGAAAATATTAAACAAAAATGGTTTTTATACTGTTCCGAAATTTTAAAAAAAATTATCTTGTTAATGATATCAATTTTATAAACATAAATGATTTTCCAGTTTTTTGCTAATTTTCAATTACAGATGGCATCATTGATCCGAAATTCAAACCATTATTTATCAAATATTTAATTGTTGGATTTTTTTCCATTGATGTAAGCTAAGACACTACACAATTTACACAATTAAAAGGACTCTGTTTAATTCTGTAGTTTACAAGATGAATAGAAAGTGAATTTCCAATAATGGAAACGTTAAAACATTTGCGTTTCAACAGTGCCATGATGTCATGGGGCTGGTCTCCATTAAGAAAATTCCTGTATACAATGAACAGTAAATGTGTGAAACTATTAAAACATGGTTTTAATGTCGGACAGTTTGATGAAATTGTGGATATGAAATTAGATTTAAGCAATTTCAATATTGCCGACAGCTAGTCAGCAGACAATGAAACCAAAAGTGAGAATCAGAAAATTTTGTTTTATTTGTGTAATATTGTTAGCAGAAATAGGATGCTCGTTTCATATTGGGTTTTTCTTTCCATCCGAATGCGTGTACACAAACTGTGGATGATTCGAACCCTGTTCGAATCGATTTATCACATGAAATAAAATTATGCTCCCAATTATTTATGCAAGATGTTATTTGACGGTTTTATGTAAATGATATGCAAATGTTTTTTCCCTCTATATAAGAGCGGAAGCACTCGTGCGCGCATTCTTAGACGCAGATTCAGATTCTTTTTCTTTTTTTTTAACTTGTGTTCGTAGTCTGTGTCGGTGTGATATGTTATAATGTATTAAATATTTGTTTGTCGCAAGAAATGAAAGTTTGTGTTTTTAAGAAGTCTTCTCGACCTGCAACATTTTACAAGCATCACTCACATGCATTTTTCACTGCTATAATTTGAACTTTTTACTCTGTGGGCCTTGCAGACGATTGATCTTGACAATTACAGGGTTTAAACCCATATATCGTCTGACAAATATTATTTACTTTTTTATATATTTTCCAATGCAAAAAAAAAATGAATTTAGTATAAAAGCATTTATAATACAGTTTTTCATGTATTTACCATGATTGTAGTATTGATTGAACGGAGGCATTCAATAGTATGTATCCTTGATCCTGTGAACTTTCTCTATAAAGCATATTTTCGATGTTAACACAATTGGGCATAGAACTTAATACCAATTTTGTTCGAAAAGCCAAGTACCAGCTTCTTTAGCTGAGTAATGGTGAACATTGAGATAAATGAATTTTTATATTTAGTAGCAGTGGCATCCTTTATCATCATTTTTCACTTAATTTTAGCTTTCAGTTACCAGTTTGTCATCATGAACGATCAATTTTACAGCTCCTGTAACTAACATCTAATGATCCAATTCCTCTAAGCAGAGCCTGAATGGAAAATTTCAGGATTTTTGCATCAAAAGCCATCATTTACTGGACCTTGCAACTTAGACTTTTTCAAACATGGATTTATTATCAATGATCAATGTGCGCAACCTGCTATGTATCTTTCAAACGAGATCACAAGACCTCATGCTGCACGCATGACATTTCTAAGATCTGATAATATGGCCGTTGTTGTAATCATAAGTAACCGAAGTGGTCTCATAGAATTTCATCGACTTCTGTCATTGAATTTCTG
Source organism: Argiope aurantia (assembly GCA_026543865.1). NCBI lineage: Eukaryota > Metazoa > Arthropoda > Arachnida > Araneae > Araneidae > Argiope > Argiope aurantia. Next base: position 235,463 of record JAPMOR010100968.1, read on the forward strand.
TAGACTATTAAAAGCTTATTTGCCTGGGGAATGCTTATTGATTTACGAAGTTCATTGTGTGCATGGTGTTCCGCCTTATCTTTATAAATGTGCTTTCATGTTATGAAAATAAAAATAGGTGTTGTACAGTTTTCAAAGGACCAATATTTTCACCAGCAGCATACCCTCCAAAAGTGCTTATCATTATTATCATATAATAGTAGATGAAGCATCACTTTTTGCACAACCTTCATTAAATTCACTGTTCCCAATTCAGCTTAATATTATTAAAAGATATATATATAGTAATGTATGAATTTTTAGAGTAGATAAAAATTTATTGTTTAAGATGCAAGATTATGAATTTCAAGATTATGTTGCAGACCTTGACACAGCTCTTAAGCAAATTCCATTGGCTGGGTTGATGATAACGGTGGGGCATATCAGAGGTAAAGGATCGTCAGTCTTTTCACATTTCTCAAACTTGAATCTTTTCAAAAGTCTAAAGATCGTCAGTTTTGCTTCTAGTTGAGCAAACCTTGCTCCTATGCAATTCCTCCTGCCAATTCCAAAAGGTATGTATGCCATGCTATTCAAAGATAACTTGTTTTTTGGAGAGAATCGGTCAGGATCAAATTTCCATGGATCTGGCCACAATTTTGGATCATGGTGGATATCCCAGACTGGAGCTAGGACCACAGCTTCTTGTGGAATCGTAATAGATCCCATTTTAGTATCACAATGGCATCTTCGTGATATAAATCCTGTGACCGGAGGATAATAGCGGAGAGATTCACTGAAAACTTGGTCCAGATATTGTAGATCTGGAAAAAATATTTATTAATATTGTATGACAGATATATTTTAGAAGGACATCAACTATGTAATTAAAAGAATGAGTACATCGTTTTATAATTTAAAATGGCTTATTCAAAGCAGTTACAATTCCGATTCAACGGTACAAATATTATTTTAAGTTTGATTATGAAATATAATTTGATGCATCAACAAAAACAAATATGAAATTTCAGTGAATCTAGAAAAGTATTAATTGAAAATTATTTGTTATTCAACCAAGATTTGGAAGTGAATCTTGATAAAGTTTATGGATTCTTAGACAGAGGCAATCTGATTTACACTAGAAATTTGCCGTGTATGTAGATTTGGATGACTTGAAGAATCTAATGTCTTCGGTTGGTATGACGCGGAGAAAGGGTGCTGGACGCCTCATTAGACCACAGTTAACGAGATCCAAATTATTATTGATTTTGTATTGCATCAAAATGCGTCATTGCTCATCATATGCCATGCATTACGCTTGTCTTTTAATTCAAATATGATATAATAAAGAGGTTAAAGGATTCTATGCTCCCTCCCTACTTGCGAAGCCCCTGAAATGGAAGGAGGAGAAAGCCAAATTATGCTTCTGGCGTTGCTTGCTTCTCACTACACCAATGAAAATACCATTTAGTTTCAGTTAATATAATTAAACAAACTAAATCTGCAAATATCATAGAAAAAGTTTTAATTCAGAAGAATCTTTAAAGTTTGAAAAGGGGTTTTTACTAATGCATTTAGCTCAGACAGAAATTTTTAATATATAATTGCACATTGATCGTGAGCTACATGCTGTAGAATTTTTGAGAACTTAACGGAATTTTTTCAGTAAAGAAAAATCTATTTTAGTTTAATAATATAATCTGCATATTTCCAATTCATTCATTATTTATTACTTTCATGGAATAGTTCTCTTTTCAATTAATTTCTTTCTCCTGCTACATTTCGTAAGATTTTCTAACCTCTACTTCCCCTTCTTTCATATTGTTTGTTACACCCAACCATAGATGAGAAATAACCGTTTAGTTTCTTTGGGAAATGATTCGAATAAAAGTATAGGGTGATTCATATTGAATCAGGCAAAAAGAATAGTATAGTATAAATTCTGTCACTGATCTATTCAGCCAAAACAAACTGATTCCGAAATTTCAGTCATGAATTTTATTTGGCAACAGTGAAAAATTCTTCCAATAATGAAATGGCCACTAGGATAACGCGTTCCCTGCCATCATTATCAAAATGGTAACACCCATGCAGAAAGAAATATCTGTTCTGTAATGTGAAATACGCCAAAACATCTTCGTTTATCGTCATCCGAAGACATTTTCACACGGCTTTTTCTTGTGCTACAACCCTATAGTTTCGCCAATAGCATGTAGAAGCGTCACCATTCTCAGATGGCTTTGGCTCATGGATAACCAAGAACAAACAGTTGGGATTAGTGAATTTTCCCACCTCCTTATGATATTTAATGTTTGTTAACAAGGGAAATAAATGAACTGCAATTTTATCTTCACCATGCTCCTTCTTCAGACTGGTGCCGGGATATTTATAACTTCCGTCGCTTCGCCATTCATTGGTGCCTACACCAATCTGTTAATTTCGCATTCTTGTGATTGTGATAGATCCCAGTGGATTAAAACTCTGAACTGTTTGAAATTAGATGATTATTTTTAGGAAAAGCACACTTCAAGTTAATTTATGGATTAAAATTATCTTAAGCCAAGTCACTCTCCTTTTTACTTTCTCGTATGCATACGTATTGCAATCTTCGATTTCGATATTATGAGTTTCCTGTGACTGAGAAACTCAATTTTGAATCATGCGCACAGTTTTAACCTCTGTCTGTCTGTGAATGAATATGCTAATTCAAAAAGCATTGACATGACGGATGAAATTTAGTATGTAGTCTTTACACTAGATTTATAGATATCTCTATCTACTACATACTATCTCTATATATCACATTATCAAAATGTTTAACGAAATCTATTCAGATGAAGCATGTCTGCCCATCTGTCAGACTGCAAGCAGTCACGATAACTATAAACGTAAAAATTATGAATAATGTTTAAAAGTTTATATCTAAATTTGAAAAATGATTTTTTTTTAAATTTAAAGCGTAGGTCCATATCAAACTTCGCACTACATCTGTTAAGGGGTTAACCATCCTTCGGTCTATACATTTATATGCATGTAAATTCGATAACTTTAGGACACAATGACTTAGTTAAATAAAATCTGGTATGTAGAATTTAATGCTGAAATTATAGTTCTACTTCAGATCATGGTTTTAGTCGGTCAAGAAAAAGCAACCAAAATGTACACTTTTCTTTAATATAATACAAAGCACAAAAGGTTCATGTGCTGGATTTTAGAAATAAAAAATAAAAAACAATTGAACGTTTCACGGTATTGATCAAGATTCCCAATTTTTATGTGGGAGTGGGGGAGATAAAACTTTTTAAAAGTAATTTTGGGAAGTTGAATAAAAAACTGCGTTACTTTGTACAGAAGAATAAGAGCTGTCTTCCATCTTTTCGATTTCCTTGTACAATTTCTCTTGAATTTCAGGATGCTTAATGAGCAAGTAGAAGGTAAAGGCTAACGCAGTAGCTGTAGTTTCGTAGCCTGCTAGCAAGAAAACGTAGGCATTGGCAACAATCTCCTCATCCGTCAATCCCGATTTAATTTTTTCTTCTGAAACAAAGCAAAACAGATACGGTTTTATTCTTGATGCTTAAAGTCAGGTAACAGAAAATATTTGAAATGAGCCGTTTATGATGATTCAGCTGGTTTGTCAGAATATTGGTTGCACTTAATTTAATCTAAATGTCTTATGCATAAATTGATGTTCATGCAAAACATTTTTAAATATTAAACTGTGACAACATTAAAACCATGTTATTTTAAAAGTCTATATCTGTTTATGTTTACTATGTACACGAATCTTCTTAATAGAGTCAGGAAAAGGAAAACTATAGAAAAAATGATGAACCTGGCCTGAAAACTTCATTTTCAAATAAAGATTGAAACCAGGGACCTAACTTTCGTCCAAGAATTGATCCTAAGGACCCTAAAAATTCCAAGATTTTGAGGTTTGGGAAGACAAGAACAAAACCATAAGAACCATATATAAGAAAAACATTTAAAAAGTCATATAAATAAAATTACAAATACAAACCCAGAAAACACATTTTCAGATGTGAAATTTTGTTATTATTTTAAAAATTTGCTCATTGTATTTGTTCAGAAAATTCCCTGCTTTAAGACGACCCTTGATAAAGTCTTCAAGCCGGATTCCTCGCTTTTTTTCTATAGCTTTCATTTTTATTCTATTTTAATGAACTATAAACCTAAGGCTTATTTACTATCAATATTTCTGTATTGGAAAGTTTCATTTATGTTTTAGATGTAGCAGCATTATAACACTCTAAAGGCAATGTACAGGTGGTTATAAAAATAAGGAAACAACACGAATACAAGAATCTCTATTAAAAAAGCTTAAAGCCACCTTTGTCATGTAATGCAGTTTGGAATAGAATCAGACAAATTCTGAATAGTGTTTAGAGGAATATTGTAGAACTCTTCGTGGAAACATTATGAAAGTTCCTCGAGAGATGACGATTAAGAATATCCATTCCTAAATAAATAAAATAGATCATAAAGGTTTGATAATATTAAGGTCGGGAGGCTGTGCGGGGAAAAGGCAGATATTTCACTTCATCCTCGTGTTCATCAACTCACGAGTGGACAAGGCTCGCTGCATGCATGGAAACTTCCGCGTCTCACAGGAAACAAAATAAATATATAAAATTGAGCTCCGTCATGATAAAACTTCTCAATACTTTTTCCCAGTGAAAAGTTGCGATTAAACCACCAGAAAAAAAATGGCATGGCTGTCCATACCACGGCATATGACGGCTAAAAAAGAGACAATCACGATAATGTGCTTATACAGAATTCCTCCAAACGAGTTCTAAGATCTGTTGTGGAAAAAGTAGGAAAGATGATATGTTTGACTATCAAATTGTCTTCCATTTATCGATCGATTTCGTGGTTATGGCACAGTTGAAGAGGTTGTTTGGCATTAACATCTTTGACAAGTGGCTTGGGCATTACTTTTCTGCCGCAAATGCTTTATTTATAAAGACGATCCCAAACTGTAATTAATGACATGAAGATTCCGCATGCTGGTTGCGATTATTTTGCTGCCGCTTCAACACCCGTTGATTTCTTTCACTCAGATTCTCCTTCCCTCTGTTATTTTGCTTTGCCGAGCTTGTCTTGCCGCGCTTGGCATGTATTGTCGTGATTTTAGACACTGCACCTCTAGAAGCTGCATTACGTCGTACCTCTAGAAACGCCTAAAAGCTGCGTTGTATCGGTCACAGCTGCTCCAATTAGTCGGTCTTTTAGGATTTGGGCTCTGACATCTGGCATTTTACACTTTTGACAAAAATTTAAAACGCATACAACTTCAGTAAAGCTACCTCATACTACCAAAATATATACTTTTTATGTTAAAAATAACTGGTAGCTAGGATTGTATTATGTTTACGAAGGGATTCTTAAATTTCAGTTTTATCCACAGGTGTTTCCATTATTTTGATAACCATCTGTAGTTTTCGCTTAGATTTCGTTTTTTCTGCTGAAAATATTTTCTTATTAGATTAGTTTCATAATTTTACTTTGAGCTTTTTGTTTTGTTTTGTTTTTGTAAACGAGAATAACAACCTGTTCATATTGGAAATAGAAGACAATGCATCCTCAATATAAGTTCATCATCAGTCGACAGTCAAATACGTAAATGAGCAAGCGGTTGGAAAAGAACACAGTAAGCATATGGATGGGTAAAGATTTGCTGTCGTCTTTTTATTTTCCTTTTCTTTGGCTTTTTAAGTCAAATAATTGACTGGTTTCAAGATTTCGTTGCAGGTAAATAAGATCAAAAGGCCCCCTATTTTAGCGAATAATTGACCCTGCGTAAGCGGTATCTAAAATCCCCCCCCAACTTTTTACAAGATTTTTCTGAATTAATGAAGAGGGAGAAAAATGTTAATTTTACCACTGTGATCAAGCATGAGTTGCAGGATGTCCAAACTCTTGAAATCAGGGTTCTGGCGTCTCGTGGAGATGGCTCGATTGACACTATCCACAATAAGATTCGTCATTTGTCCTGACGTCATGTAGTTGCTGACAAAGGTCATAATGGATGCCACAAAAGGGAACATAATAGCATATTCAACAGCCCGATTCTGAGCATATCGGAAGAAATCACGAACCTATAAAGCACAGTGAAGATTATTATAAATGATATTCTTTATATTAGCAAGTCTGCATTGAAATGTTCTATCTTATTAATTTTCTTATAATACAAGTCCGAATTAATGTCAAATTCTACAAAAAAATTAGAACAAAAAAGATATCTTTGATCGTCTGCAATACGTCCAGAAATATTTGTACACTGAGTACATTGCAGATTGAATTCCCATTTTTCAAATACGATTTTATTTTCAAATAAGCTAAAATTTATTAATCTAAATCTTCCCTTCGGAAATATAAAATACAATTTGTATATTCCTGAATATACAAATTATAATGTAATGTAATTTGTTTCGTGTAATATAATTTGATGGGGATTCTAATTTTTTTCCGAATTTATTATAATAACAATAATTTTGTCCTTTTCGTTTCCATATGCTCTTCGCCAAGCACTTCAGAACTGGAGAAAAATATCGTGATTGAGCGCACTCTCAACTGCGATGTTTCACAATATTGTCGTATAGTCTTTGTCCTTTTCTGTGCGTTAGGAAAACTGAATTTGCTGACGTGCTTTCTTCAAATATTCGCCGAAGATTCTTTCTGTAATTCATTGAAACTAACGCTTCTAAAACATGATTACTAATCATATGCAAGGGATTAATTAACAAAAAAATCGCCTAGGATAGCGCAACAGATTCAATGAAAATGCTAGATGTACGCCAAATATCTATGTCACTAGTGTTCGCCAATGCCATGCAAAGAATTCGTGGGCTTACCCATGGTCCAATGGGGTGGAATGTCAATTATTATGATCCGTGCAGGAAGCAACAAGACGTATGTCTTCGGGAATACTTCTTTTAATAATCACATTCACACTAAACAAAGACAAGAAAAGACATTCACGCGCGCAGCTTAACGGAACAGTGCATCATCTCATTTTCATTACAGTCGCAATGCACTATGGGATGCGTACCTAATGGGGCTTCGCTATCTGTCATCCAAAAGAGAAGACAAGAGTAATGCAACTGCTACAAAACTTTTTAGTTCACGAGTCTTCAAAAGTGTCACATGTAGGAAATTCAATAAAAATTGTATGTATTTTTTTAATAATTAATTAAATCATTTCAGACCGAATAAGGCTTCAACTACCAAAATTTGACTACCTTTGGCAAATTGAAATATTTCGTGCCCAACACAAAACACATAAAAATACTGTAAATTATACTCTCACATATTAAATTGGCAGTATTTTAAAAGATAAGACGATCCATTAAAAGTCCGAAATTTGACACAGATTTACAACTTTGGGATCACATTTGCTTCATTTGATGCTTGTTCAGGAAGGAAAAACGATCCGTTATTAGGTTTGATTCCATTCTCGATACATATTTGAAAGCAAAATTTCATCCATAGAAACGGTAGTGTGACTTATCACACAGATGGACAGAGAGACAAGGCATTCATTCCTCCAGACAGTCTCTGTCTGAAATCTAATGCAATTCTACAAATAAAGACTTTTAGAGTATGTTCGCACGTATGCAGACACAGATCCCAAAAATGGTTTTGGAAAGGTAACCGAAACTCGATAAGCTCCGATTGTTTGGCTGTTGCGATGCAATTACTTCGCAAATATACAAGAAATAAAAAATGAAATGATTGATGAACATTAAAGCTATCTTAAATGACCGGCCTTTGGGTGGCTGCCTTTACTTTCAAGTCGACCTCATGTGTAGCTTGATTCATGACTCCTCCGAGAAAAAAAAAAATTGTAAACATTATATTGCGAAAAACATAAAAGTCGCGTTATTTTAATAATCCTGCATATGTTATGTTCATTGTTTACATGAGCACATCTTATTAACATCATCATAATGCTATTAAAAATGCAGTTTCATCTTTTTACTTTCGTTATACAATAACTTTACTTTCTTATTCTTTAAGTAAACTGCACACATATTACATGCAGTTCTTCTATCTGGGGCCGTTGACCATCTAATGAGAAAATGACACGATTAGATATTTGATGAAACGCTTTGAATTCCATTTCAACAATAAAATCCTTTGCTAAAAATAATACAACTGCTAAAACTTAAGAAATAATTGGCATCACGATTCAATTGGTATCGTTAAAAAGATAATTTTCAAAGTTTAAATAGTATAAAATAAGCATTGTTCAATAATATATGGAGAGTTGGGGAATGCCGGAATGTCACTTACTTTTTAATTCATTAAAATTCAAGTCGCCCAAAGGTCCACATCCCAGCTTAGTAAAATATTATAGATAAGTAACAAGTAGGGAATTTTTAATTGCTATTTGGAACTAAATTATAGACAGCCCTGAATATGATAAAAATATAATAGATTTTACCCACTTCGGTTAATATTATCAAAATTTTTAATTTCCGAAATGATTACAATAAGCGGCAGCTATTGCTGTAGAGAATTGCTGCATTTGAAACGTCATTCGTGAAAAAAGTGGAGAAAGCAGAAATAAGTCATATTGAAACAGCAAGGAGCGTGAGAATCGATTCTCATAGAAACGTGAAAAGCTCATTCACTTATGAAATGATTTACTCACAGATGCAAGGAAAATGTCTTGAGGATTTTCTTGGCAGTGTGTCTCCATGGCGAGGGCACAGCCGGCGATGACGTCTAAAGTGAGCCCTTGAACAAGCTCGTACATGTCGAATACTTCATTCTTTTGTGCGTGCCTCCCAACTATATCGACAGTAATGTCTACCTAAAAGAAAGAGAAAATAATATACGGAATGATATTTGCAGGAGCCTTCTAAAAGTGAAGTCTTCTTGATGCTCACAAATGAAAGCTGAAAACTGTAGTGCATTAAAAGGATCATTTCACACGGTTCAAGCGGAATAATTTCAAAACAGTATTGTGAAAGAATTATACAAATACCGCATTTTTTTTTAAGGAATTGAACCTGCACTTAAGAAACATCTGGTTATCAAAATTTTGCTTATCTCCAATTGATGTTTCTGGTTCTTCCATTTTTCTGTATGAAAAGATGTAATATGTCACCGAAGCACAGAAGAAATCATTCACCAGATTTGTTAAGACGGCATGAGCAGAGCATGACCAGAAGCGTTACGCTTGTTGCCGACAACCACTCGTTGAATGTGACTAAAATCTGACATAACATCGTTTGCTATTTTGCTACACAGTTTCTTAAAACATATTCACAAAAGTTGTAGTTTTCACGAAAAGTCTATCTATTTTTATATTGATAAGTTTCTTTTAGACTGATAACAGCATAAATATTGATATTAATTAAAAAATGCTATTCATTACTTAATTTTTAAGGGTATTTTTCGAATGCAGTAATCTATTTTTATCGTCGTTTTAAAAGAAAGATATTCGAATAATTGTTTGAGACAAAACATTTGATTCGCCTTTTCTGGTGTACCGAATTTCACCACACTCATCTGGTGTTTAGGCATTAACATTTAAGAATTTAAATATATATATATATATATATATATATATATATAAGTATATATATAAGTAACACAAAATATATTTAATGTAATCTATCTATATAGATAAAGATAGATAAATATTAATTCAACGTATTCTCCTAATCTAATTCAGCATCTTCTAGCATCCACATAGATAATCCTTGGTCTATCTTACCTTTTTGTCTACTATGTGTGTCATCAGCTTTATCTTTCCTGAACTGAAGACAGGAGTGAGAATCGAACGCACATCCTTCCACCGCTTGTCTTTCAAATAAACAATCGTTTTGTTTAAGGGCTTGATGTCCAGAAACATATCTTGTCTGTTGCTGAACATAGCGAATTCCTTGATGAATATCTACAAGATAAATTAAAGAATATTTGCATCTATACTTATAATAAGAAAAGCTGTGTCAACACATGCAGTCACGTAGGCAATCGTGATGCTGATTCGAGGCACCTAAAAACTAGAATTTTATAATTTCATGTAAAAAAAAATTTTATTTAAAGTTTTGTCATTTTAAGTAATTTTCCGCAATATTTTCCAGCAGATAGTAAGATAATCTGAAAAAAAAAAAAAAAGATAAAAGAATTGCAGCACCGGAAAAAGCAAACGATTTCCGTTCTAAAGAAATTTGTTTTACACTTCTAATTTATTTTCTTAATCTTAAGAAATTTTTTAATTAAGTCACTTTTTCCGAAAAATTAAGACAATTGAAACTATAAATTGAAATCCGACATTCAAATTTAGTTACCTTTTCAAATTTCCTATATTTCTTTTACAAAACAAGGGCGAACAAAATATCTTTATTGGTTAATTTTTTTTTATTAATTGTTTCCCAGATGTGTTCAAATAATTTTTATTTTCGCTAATCCAGTCGATGTAGAAATACAACTTCTCCCAAGACAAGTTTTAAAACTTCACTGATTCTTCATTGAAAAGTTATCAGCAAAAATTCAAAGATTAGTTATGCATATTAATACGTCTCCACGATTTTCTGCAGTCATTAAAAAGATTTAGCTAAATAAAATATGGTAAATAATAATAACATTTACCTGCTTTAGCATGTCTAGATCTTTAACAACGAGGTATGGCATATCGCCCAAGAAGTAGCCAAATACGTCTCCATACTCCTTTAACCACGCTGTTATGACATCATTGGGAGTTGTTCCACTCTTCAGTTGGTTCATGTTACCAGTCGCAAATGATGGCTTCGGTCCTGGAATGCCATAGCGCTTGAACAGATTGTGGCGTCTGTGCCTTTTTACGGCCCAGCGTGAGATGACTAGGGCGACGTAACTTATAAAAATAATAGAGAGAGCCAGAGCGACATCCATTCCTGAGTAAATAGAAAATATTTCACTTGATGTGAGTAATAAAAAAAAGAAAAAAAAAGTAACAAATTAAAAAATACTCAGTCATAGAAAAGAAGCTTTCACGTGTAGTAATTTTATCTCATTTAATCGAACAAATTCCATGAGTAAACAACAACCGATGATAAAGAAGTGTGGTAAAGCAATTTTCGAAAACTTAGGTATCGCTCGAGGTAGAAATATGTGGCATAAGTTGCCTTCCTAAAAAATGTGAGTGAAAATGGGCCCACACATCGGAGAAAACCCAGGAAGCAATCAACCCGACAGCAGCAGGAAATTCTCTAGAGAGCACATTTAGCTACCAACTTTGAAAATACCGATTAGAAGCACTGATAATAGAATCTATAGTTTCGATTTTCAGTGGTATAACCATAACTCGTGTCTAAACCAACCAAATGTGCATTTGTTTTATCAAGAGTTTTCAGCTGTGGAATAATAGAATGTTAATAATGAAACATGCATTTTTTAATAATGAATATTTAATATCTAATATTTTTAATAATAAGGATGAAATATGCATATTTTACAGTTACTACTTTTAAATTTTATTTCCTAATCAAGTAGTAACATAATGCGTGTTGTTCATCAAAATATGAAAATGCAAAAAAATATTTTTTTTAATTTATAGTAATTCTCAAAGTATATCAAAACTAAGAAATTTTAATGAAAAATATAATTTAGTTTAACATTTGTTGGTTGTCCTTCAAATTCAGGATTGAACTCAAACTATTATTAGGATAGATAAAAATATGTTTATGTAAAAGCGCGTTTCCTGAAATAATAAGATAATAAAAAATATAATAGCGCTGAACTCAAAACTCTCCCTCCACTCTCTACGTCTTCGTAGTGCTTTAATTCAGCGTTATAAAGGAGCAGAGCAACTCAATAGGATACACTTTCACTCATGTTCGTCTACTGGTTCATCAAAACAGATACGTTTGATATCATTCACATTCGCCAACTCATTAGCTATAACATAAAAATACCATTTTTTGAATCTAAACATAAAATATGTTTGTAACCTCTTCCCGTTTCTATTTGCTGACGGCTTAAAACGCTTCTAAATTTGAAACACCTATAATATTGTCAAGGGCAAGAATAAGACAAAGATCGCGGACACTGTTCTAAGTGAGTATCTTACAGTTTCTTATTATTTACTAGCTGTATCCGGCCACACGTTGCTGTAGCTCAGTCTTGTCAAGTGTTCAAGAAAGAAAAGTGAAAGCGCACATTTCTAATATGTTTCATTTCACAATGCTTGTGGGTATACAATATTTTTTGCTGCTCCATTGTTTACGTAGTATAAAGATTATCTAGTTTGCTGTTTCTATCTGGTTTGTTCTGGTTCGACTCAAAAATAAGCAACCTATAATTGAGCATTTGAAGAAGCAATCCTTACATAGATCACAATTCTAGTTTGTTCCTGAGCTTTGTTGACGGTGATTGCACACTACAATCTAAAGGGGAATTGCAATCTCTTAAGTTGAAATGGCAAATTCGTTAGAATTGTAAGTATGCGAGAATTAAGATATTTTAACTCTTGAAGGGACATATCAAGATTATTGCTTCCTGATACTTGCTCATTATCTTTTTGTGGCAAGCCGCGTGGTATTGTAAAGCTTTGGCCGGTTGATATTTTGTAGCACGATAATTACCAGGCCGATTTTCGATTGCAATACGTGTCGCTTCATCTTCTTCCACAACACGGTCGATGGACTTGCATGTAACATCCTCATTTTAAATGTTAGGCTGAATAATATTGTTAAGTTTGTAGATGGTTTTATCCTTGGTCTCAAGAATAGTTCATTCACTCAGCCAATCCTGATTCTTATAATTGGTCATTAAATTGCAGAAGTCATGAGGTAATGAAATTCATTCGTCCTGAGATCAGATCAACCGTCAGCTTTCCCTTCCCGATTCCCAGCAAATGATGTGAGAATATTTCAGCTAATCGAGCATTTTGCAGCTGGGCATACAAAGTTTTAGTTACGTCTTTACGTGTCCCTTTATAAAAGTAGATCCCCTCAGGGGCATGGGTTTAACGAACCCAAGTGATCTGGCCCACCTTTTAGATTCTCATTCTCTAAGCCCGCTGTTTTGCTTCCTTCCCTCGACGGCAAACGAGGGAGCTCTCCATGAGAAGCTGTCGCCGCTTTGTTTGTTTCTTGCTTCTCATAGACATTCAAAAATCTCACATGTTGGCAGTATGGTGATCTATTTGACGACCGGTGCACTGTGGTCCCCGGTGTATCAATCAGCCGTAGTTAACTACCTGAGTACTTCTTGGGCTTCGTGTTGGAATTGTGGAAGTTGCGCTCAGTCGCATTTTCACTCATTAAATAGTGTCACTTGCGCTTGCATTTAGGTTTACTGGAATCGCCTTTGGCAGGAAAACTTGGCGTAGAGGGGCTATAGAGAATACACATTTTTCGTATTGATAAGAGAATAATTGCTGCTTGAGGGTTCTTTTTCTTGAAATATTCACCTTTTTTATCACAGTAAAACTGACAATTTTTCTTTAAGAATGGTAGCAACAGTTTGAAAGTTTATTTTAAATTAGGTGCTCGGCATATATATATATATATATATATATATATATATAATATATATAATATATTCCTCTCCGTTATTTTGATCTGATTTTAAATATTAATAACAGCCTTGAAGGTTTTACTTTTTTTGAAATATCAAAAGGAAAGTCATTAGCTATGTAGAATGAATGTCAATACCGGCAATATCGCTGTAGCCTTGAAAATGTGGTAACATAGCGTTACATTAACGGAAAGTTCTAAAAGTGTAAAGGGCTGTTGAAAACAAAAGACAACTTTCTGAAATGCCTCATTCTTGTAAGCCGGATGAAGCTCAAATCGACGTAAATATACATTTAGTGAAAATTAAAAGGAGAGTTCAAGATTATCAAGCAATGTCCAATTATCACTAATATTCGAAATTTTTAACAATGAAAATAAAATAATTATTACATTTATAGCCTTTTCTTTCGAATTACTTGATATGTTTGAGTAAGATATAATTTAAACTGAATACTGAAAAAATTCATTTAATTACTTCCCTCATTGTAATATAGTCAAAAAGAATTTGAAATAATCTTTGAAAAATTGGCACTAAAAACTATAGATTTATCAAATTAAAAAAAAAACACCTTCTATAATAATTGTTGAAGATATGAAAGTATTAAACACTGTTAGTGTTAAGTTTTCAATACATCATTTTAGTAGGTGTAAAATTGTCTTAACATTTATTTAAATCAGGTTCGTAATGGAAAAGAAATTGAGGTAAAACAAAATGTGCATAAGTGGATTATTTCGATCATGGGATACTGCCAATTATCTGCCAGCTTTAAATTATTGAATACTAAATTTTTTGTTGCTTAAAAAATACTGACTAAATATGGTCATATACAATGTTAAAAAAAAAATACTGACAGTCAGAGCTTCAATTATGTGGAAAGTCAATTTGTTATTTAAATAAGTAACATTAAGATGCAAAGTAAACTGTTTTTCTTTCTTTCAATGAACAATTCTTTATGTTATGAAGAATTATATATATATGCTTGTAGCAGATAAATAATAGATTTCAAGAGCTTTTTTCTGCCTTTTTTATGCTACATATTAGTTAGAAAAAAAAACAACCTTTGTTTATTTCAACACACATTTATATCAAATATTCTTGTAAAAAATATTTTAAATCATGTGAATTCTATTTACATAATCAATATTGCTTTTATACAGAGAAAAGTCTTATAATGTCTGATAGAGAATGCATATTTTACAAAAAAGATAAAGAAAATAGATACCTAAAGATGACATTTCCATACACGAAATTTGAAAATTATATATTATATAGAATAGGCTATTTAATCCATACGTAATTGAATTTTTAGGCTATGACATGATTTAAATTTGTGCTTCGAATTCAGGTTTCAGTGATACAACTATATAAATTAACAAAAAAAATCTAATGTAATCGATCAGTAAATAGAATGATTAGCGCGTTCCACACAATTATCATTCTATAGATTTTGTTGCCTTCGCTATTACATTTGTTGCGTTAAGAAGAAAATTAGCTTGTTGTTACTTACTTTAAAAGGAGTATTTTTAAAATAGCAGAAATAAAGAAAGTCTGTCACATTTGAGTCATATAAATAGTTTTTAATGAAAACTGGCAGAAAACTTCAATAAAGCAAAAGTAGTAATTTTTTTGTAGTTTATTTTCTTTTAAAAATAAAATAAACTTTCTGAAAAATACACTTTAAAGCAGAATAAAAACATAGCCTATTAAAACTGTTTCATTGGGGGGAGAAAAAAAAAGAACGAATAAAATACAAAATATTTTATTTCTAGATTTTTTTTTCGGGCATAGATTTAAGACAAATTGAAAATTAGTAATAAATCATTAGCAGCGCTTTGAAGAAAATAAGCAGAAATTTGCTACAACATTACCTGCAAATAAAAATTTAGCTCATGATACTGTATCTGAGAATTACGCTTTTTAGTGTAGTACGTATAGATGTTGTATTTATATGTCGATTGCTGGTACATTGGATTATGTACAGTTAAATCTGACTGTAAATAAGCTAAAAAATAGGGTAATATATATACATCGAAGGAATGTCAATAATTATCAACATTTTCTTATTGAAAATATGTTTTTTCTCCCCTGAGAATTAACCAGCAGCTATTTTTAAAATTATTAATATGATTCCTATCTTATTTATTTTAGCCGAAGCGCTTATTATTGTGGAAAAAAAAGCAACTTATTTGAACAATTTCAACGTAAAAAATACATTAGTTCCTTTCAAGTATCAGCTTGTGAAATATATATACACACATACATATTAAAAGAACAAAACATTATTTATATCCATTTAAATTTGAATTTAAAGAACTTTCAATGTATTTATTTTCCTTCGTTTCGTTAAATAAAGTTAAACCGCAAGAGATATAAAGATTAAATCCTCACAAAACTGAATAATTTACTTTATTAGATTAAATTTGTATTATGCACATCAAAATTATAATTTTTATAAGTGTCTTCTGTGTGGGAAAATGATAAACGTGTTCCTTTATAATAAATTTTTAAAGCAAATTTCTCCCATCTTATTTATTGCTTTCAACATTCGTCTGAAACGCGGTAAGGGTCATCAGCCTTTTTCTCACGGAAGCTTCGTTTCGTTATCAGGGACATGGAGTATCATTCTCACTCTGGCAGTGATTGATTACCTTATGGCGTACATTGTAAAATCGCCAAATCTTACTTGCAAAGATAAAAGTTATAATGTGGTAACCTTTTTACGGCTTGAGGGCAAATAACACTAACTCATTAAAATTAGCGCAAATGCAACTGAGCGCAAGTGACAGACAATTATTTCGAGTGGACAGTACAAAATTCTAAACGAGACAAACTTGTAGCAACTGGAAAAATATCCAAACTACAATTTTAATGACTATAGATAGTGAAGAATTTATTTTAGTTATACCCGACAAATATGTATGTTGAACATCTTATGTGTTGTTAGATTACGCAGATTAGTCCGATCAACAGAAAATAAGCATAAAGCGAGATGAATTTGGTACACCAAAGAATTAGACATATAGAAATGGAAGAAACTAGTTTAAAAATACTTACAGTGAAACCGTCTTAGTACATTCGATCATTGTTCATGTTGACATGTCGTTTTGAGACGATCCCTTGAAAAAAACTATTAAAGGGATTTCATCGTTTTATATTAAATTATAAGTTATTGTGGCGTGTAATTATATTAGCCGACTATGTAAAATCCAATTTGAAATAATTTTAACTTGAAGCCATAAGTTTTGACTGATCGTGATTTCTTTTAAAGTGTGATTTCATATGTCTCAAACCATTTGAAAATTATAATTTATTGAACCAATCTTGCAAAACCTTTAACAAATGATCACTAGTCTTATATAACATGGAATTTCTGGCCACGTGTCAATTGAATACATATGTTGACTTTGAGAAGGGCAACAGAATTATCACTTTCACTTGATACGTAGACTGATTGCGCAGCAATTTTTACACCGCTTCATACGTGGAATGGATCAGGAAACAAGAGAGCACTTTAGAATGACCCCGGCATGGGCCGAATTAGGCAAAAAATTTAAAAATTAATTTGGATTAAATTATATATATATATATATAAACTTAAGAACTATATATGTCTTCCAGTGGAAACATTCTATTCATGTTTAAGTAAATGTTTGCCTTGATTGACAGAATAATGCTTAGTATAAAATATTGATGTTAGGAACATGAAATTTGGTAGGAAATTGCTTCTTGAGTATTAGAAGACCACTAAAAACGGATTTTCCAAAATTTTAGCTTGAGATTTAATTTTTAAAAAATAAGAACAACATTTTAACGTGTTTCTTCCATAATATAAAAGCATATTATTGTACAAAAATTGTTTTTACACTGTCTAAAAATAAAAAAAAATCACTCACATTTTTTTAATTTTAATAATTTTTGATAATTTTAATTTGGACACAGTTTCTAAGAATGATTTTTATTGTAATGAAATTCAAAATAATATCGTCGCTTCATCGAATCTTAAATCACGTGATAAAATAATACTTACTTTACTTTAAATTACGCTTTAAAACAGTTCATATTGATTCAGATTCCTCACTTTATGAATATTGTTAAATTTTGTGGCAATGTAATATATTGTTTCGTGCTGGTTTCAAAAAATATTCTTTTGCTTAAATGTAACAACTGGTATATATTATTTTCCTTTTGCTTCGAACTACAGAACTGACCTCTTCTAAATTTTGTGAATTTATATCTGCTTGAAAACTAGGAAATGACAAATTATTTTCATTTCTCCATGAAATATATAATCAAGTTTTTCTGTATTTTTTTTTTTTTTTTTTGAAAATTAAAATATGAACCTTTTATTTATTTTTACATAAAGTTTTACATAAAAGTATATATTTTTATCTTTTCTTTTTATCTATATAAAAGTATATATTAAATTTTCGAAATGTAAAATGTTTAGAAACGTTTTTTCGCAAACTTCAGAAGCAAGAAGATAATTTTTTTTTTATAATCTGAATCAATATATCATTTCTAAATGTTATTTTTCTTTTCTGCTAAAAAATTAATTTAAAAATACTCAATAATCTATTTTATGGCAATTTTGCCAAATATTATGATAGTAGATCCTGGAATGCTTTAACTTTTAGGTTTATAAGGCTGCAAATAAAATGCCTTTCATTCTAAATATGGTGAGTTAGAGCGGGAGGAAATCTACATTTCCCACCCCATTCATGTCGAATCTTATTTGTTCCTGGATATATAAATATTGGTTACAAAATTTTTTTTTTATCATTCTATGCTTCTACATCAATGTGGACATTTTCAGAAACGATGTATACATCCAAATTAACTGGTACTTTATTAATTTTAAGAAATATTGAAAAAGATCACAGTGATAGTTAATCTTATAAAAGTTGGCTTGCTTTATTGGAATAAAAGTTTGCTGCATTTTATTTTTATCACACCAAAAAGGAATCCTTTCTTTTAAATCGGAGATGTTGAATCGAATTTTTTAAAAAAATACATACTTTATTTTTTGTTTATAGTTTCAACAAAAACTATGCAATATAAACATCTTATGCTTAGAAAATATGCAAGTCTACATATGCATACATATACAAATGTATTTAATTTTTTTAGATAAGTTGCTTAAAAAAAGGTTAATTTTTGCAGCTATTCCTCACTATGCATCCTGCAGATGGGTTATATAGTTAATGTTTGATGGAAATTTGCAAAATTTTACTTGCATTCATTAAAATATTATTTCAAATGTGCATTAGAACTTTTCACAACACTCTTGATAAATGGTTTTTTCATATTTATGAAATATGGAAAACATCGCATTACCAATAAATAATCTAAGTGGTAATAATAAATTACTTGGAAATAAAGACACATGTATCGTTATATATGTTTTAAAATTGCATTCAGTTGTTCGTGGATTGTATTTAATGTATTTTGGTATTCAACTTGATAATTATAACTTTGGGACAACAGGTGTTTGTCTGACATCAAATAATTTTGTTTGTAAAATCCTAGATGGGCCCACCTCTTGGCGACTTATTTGAAATCTCGCCAACTTGACTACTAATTGAATATTTGTTATTATTATTTTTCAATTAAAAAACGATACTTGAAGGTCAGAAATAATAATAAAATATAATAAATAAATAAAATAATAAATAAATAATAATAAAAATTAAATTAAATTAATAAAAATATAATAAAAAATCCTTCTAGGTTGCCACATTGGCGACGTTAACGCCACTCGTTTGGCGAGAGTTCAAAAAGACACCAAGAGGTGGGCTGTGCTAGGATCCACCCATCCTGGTAGGTAATCCTTCACCTCTCAATCAACAAAAATAAATTATCAAAAATTTTGTATCCGTCTATATAATTTCAAACTATGAAGAAGCATCGTTTGTTTTTACTTCTACCTTATATTTATTGCCGTTTCACCACTACGGTTTACCTTATATTATAAAAATACATCCTATATCGTGGCGCCATCTTTAGACTGGCATATTCGATCAACACAATTTAATTTCAGAAATTTTTCCCCTAATTTTCAACATTAAATTGAATTGAATTAATTGAAAACATTAAATTGAAAAAATCTTACCTACTGCTTTGGACTCTTAAGAAAGCAGTATGATACAAAAATAGGTCTTAAATCGATATATTATATAACTTTTATCAGCATTTAGTCCGCAAGAGTTGTCAACCACATCTTCCATTTTCCCTCACTGACTGCAGATTTGGCGACTTTTATTAAAGCGATATCAGCCAGGGCTCGCCAAATTAGGATCATTTCTGCTTTACTGAAAAATAATTAAATATTTGGTGTCGTAAGATGATTAAAGAAATCTCTATACATATACTGATTTGTGAAAGAACGGATGGAACAACTTACCCAGTAGAATTCAGTAATTTTTAAAGCTCGGGCCCTTTGGCGTAAATCTCTTTGTTAGAGATTAGATTGTTTCCACTGAGCGCTGCTGCTGAAACGGTCTAGTGAAAATTATGCATATGGCTGTGATTGAAATAGCTACATTTCCTTAAAATTTCTATCTGGGTCTCTCAATTTCCTTCCGGGATACAACATGGGACAGACCCTCCCTCAGAAATAAATAAAATTTTGTTTTTTTAAATAAATATTAAAAAAATATATGTTATCATAAATCCGAGAGAAATTCGAACATTACATTGGAAGTATCATAGTGCAATAATGTTTTAGTCTTGCTTCGCTTACATTTATTATTTAAAATTTTTGTAAAAAAATTACAGCAAGAATGCATTTAATTTCGTTACAACACAAGCCAGGTTAAATACAGCAAGAAAAACAATGGACAATATTGTAGTAAAGTATGCTTAAAATATTTCTGAAGTTTTATTAAAAGGAGAGGAATATTGCTGTGAATAAAACTATTACCGCGGAAAATCTGACTTTTTAAATTTCAAAGTTTTGAAAGAAATAGTTTTCTTTTTTGTATAAAAATATGCCCCGAATTTAGTAAGGAAACGGCAAAAATATAACTAACATTAATATGCTAAATTATTAGTAAATTATAAAGAAATTTAGATCAGTATCTGTTCTACGGTTTGAAAGATTCGAGTTTTTATGTTAAAAAAAAAAGAAAGACCGTCAATAAATTCTATAACAACTTTTTTTTATTAGTCTAAATTCACCAAACAACGGGGGGGGGGTGGATTCTATTATTAAAGATGATATGTTTAGTTTAATTTAGTTATATTAACATTCCGTTTTAAAGCAACACTAGGGCTATTTTGGGACGGACCTTGTCATTTTGAACCGCGGTCAGATGACGGGGACGACACTTGAGTTGGAGCACCCCTCACCAGACTTCCAAACCACACCAGCGGGAGGACATTTGGCTTCGGCGGATTTAGCATGTACCTTCAGATGGTATGATAAAAGTTGATATTTAGGAAAAAGTAGAGAAAATTAAATTTGAAATTAACATTTCGTCCCAACTGTTAATTATCTAATCGAATTGTCATGAAGACTATCAAAATATAGAAAAATATGCATAATAGATATTTTATAGGTTAAATTTTTGTTATGAGGATATATATAACAGATTCTGAGGACTAAAACAAAAGTGGAGGGGGAAATATAGACTTTTGGAATTTAAATAAAAAGCTATTGATCAGATTGGAAAAGTTATAAAAAAAAGAGTGTTAAATATCAAACCCTTATAAAATGAACAAAGGAACTTTATACTGATTTATTTTGGTTAGAAGTAAATTTATAAACTGAGCAAATTTGAAATTAAAAAAAAAGTATTTCCAACTATTTCAAAAATTCAGAAAAATGTCTGGAGCTTCGCCTAAATATGTGTTATGTAGAAAGAAATAATTAGTAGAAATATCATATTGATATCGAGGACCGAAAGAAAATTCTGATTCTAAAAATATTATTCTATGATTTTAATAATAACGTAATAATTGATTAAAAAAAGAAAGAAAGAATTGTTTACGTTGTGAGGAAGGGGGATTAATGTGACAAGGGAACAAAGTCTTATTTTGTGGCGTCAGTATCTAGAAAAAAGAAAAAAAAAATCCAGTTATATATATGTGGCGAAATATTTCTAAAATGTTGCGATTTATTCAATTATTTCTGAACCATTCGGCACTTAATTTTTCTTCTCGATTAAATTTGGCTTCATAATCTGAGCAGACAGAATACGTGCATGCATACGTGCATATATTAGTTTAGTTACGTTAACGTGGGGTTTCAGAGCACACTAGGGCTAATTTGGGATGGGCCTCCTAACTTAGAACCGCTATCGGAAGACACCTGCACTGGTGCCCTTCTCTCCAAGCTTCCACACTGCACCAGTGGGAGTAGGCGTGGGTCCGATGGATTTAACGTGCACCAGACCCGCTTTCTCTACGGTTTTTCGATTGAATCGTGTTTCGAATATGAAACCCTCCGGTTCCGAAGCCAAGAAACTTATAATCAGGTCACCGCGGCCACACAACAGACACACACACACACACACATACATTGATTAGCTTCAAATAAATCTTGATTCCTCGAATAGCAGCAGGATTTCATTCCATTTCTGAAAATTTCGAATTAGGAGAATTAGGGGAGGGGGGAGACAAGTGAAACTCTTGGGGTATTTTATTTATTATACGCATACAGAGTGAGCACGAAGTCTAATGATTATAAGATGCTAGTATAAATTAGCTGTGGAAGATAGGAAAGAAAATTTTATAAGTTAGTCTATCTCTTCCCTTAAGTCGGTCAGCAGATAATGCAGCTTATCCATGAATGCAATCGGAACGAGTGATCGCTGTAGGCAACAAAGAAATCAGGTAAACGAAAGATAATGTTTACTTTCCTTAAGTTGTGGCACACAGAATGCAAAAACGCTTTGCAGATTGTTGGACCAGATTTGACACGTAATTGTGGCAGGCACTCAGTAAGAAAGGATTTTCAAAATCTTAACTAAAAATGTATTAAAATTTTGAACTTGTCGTTCATAACTTTGGAATTATTATTATTGCACAAACACCATCTTAAAATTCAAATTTTTTAGTGAATTTTATTTGCATGCGATCTTTTCTCTTATTTTAATAAACTTTATTTTTAAAAAATATTTTGATCATAATTTGAAACAATTCTTTTTAATGTTTTAGTAACTGCATTTATACTCACTTGCTTGGAGACATTATATTTTACAATTTTTAAGTTTGCAGATTATTGCTATTACATAATAAAGGACAATTAGTACTGTTTATAATTTTTCAGCTTTGAAGTCGCATATTTCAGAATTTTTTTTAATAGTTTATGTTGTATGTTAAAGAATAATCCAACAAATTTTTATCCGATTCTTTGTGAAATTCAATTTATTATACTAACAAAAAGTTTGTTGAATGTAGCGCATAGCACCGAGATCTGTATAAAAATTTAAAATTCGTAATTCATCAGAACATTTATTGAATAAAACTCAATAAAATATAATTCTTTTCTTCATTTAGACCATTTTTTTCTATTAGATGAATATGCATATTACTAACGGTTTAGAAATTGGCTGTTGGGCTCCAATTAGAGTAGATATCTATAGTCTGTGTCATTTTTGTAGGCGTTTCAAGAACACTCGTTTTCCCTACTCTTCACTCTTTCTCCTTCTCCGTTGTCATGGTTTCGACAAAGCTTGTTTTTTTCCCACGCCAGTACGTTTCGGGAATACCTTACCTTCGGAATACCTTAACAGCTGTGTTAAAAAGAAGAAAAAAGTGTGACACTGTTATCTACCTCAGCGTTGAGATGCAGACAACCAGTAAGGAAATAGAAAATATGACCTTGAACCGTCTACAGAAAATACACAGACTTATAGTATACCTAAATAGTGTACCACCATAAGTGAAAGAGAATTGTGGAATCAATTATATAGATATTTTAAAACGTCACAGAAAACTATTTCTTGCACTTATTTTTCCAGAAAATATCTTATTTATTTCATTTCCTATAGACGTGCTAAACTCAAACTGCAAATCTAGGCTAGATTTGCAGGAACAGCTAATTTAATCTTCTAATTTGAATTTTAGGCAGCATGATGGTTGCGTGTTGATAAAAAACAATTTTTCCCCCATGGTGCAATCAACTTGTTAGCTAAAATTTTCAATATATTAGGTAATCTGGTCTCTTAAAAACTTCTTCAGCATAATATTTTAAAGATTCAAATTCCTATAGTCATATATCTTAAAACATTGTGGAAGCATTATGCCTTCTGTTAGTTGTAATAAGTGCCTTTCTAATTTTCTATTTCCTCCCTCTGATGTGGTGTGGAAGTTTGGAGAAGAGGTGCCAGCTCAGGTGTCGTCTTCGTCAAATCCGTCCCAAAATAGCCCTAGTGTTGCTTTAAAATGGGACATTAATAAAACTAAACCAAAACAAACTTCTAATTTCCTATCAGCTCCTGTAAAATTTTAACCATAGATTGAAACTTAAATGATTAAACTTCAATTAAAACAATGACTTCTTCATGAAAACTAAACATGTCTTTTTAAAAATACGAGTACAGAAAACAGATTCGTTCAGCAATGAAGTCTTATGTGCGCTACAGAATATTTTGTATGATTTATGCAATATCAAGAAGAATCATACATTAAAAATTGCTCTGATTCATCATAAAATACATTTTTACTTTTAAAAGAATTTAAATGGCGTCCAGCCTGCAGAGGGCCGACACACACATAAACGCAAATCTATATTCATCTTAATTTTAAGTAAAGATAAAACCAGCTTTCATGTCTTCAAAAATAAGCATAACGCCTGTAACTGGGATTGAGAGATTCCCCCTTGTTTATTTGCCCGTTTTCTTTATAAAAAAAGTGTATATAAACGCAATTGCTGAAACGATGAAAAGTGCTATTACAAAATATAATTAAAGTATTTTCAAAACTTAATAAAATAAAGAAAACAATTAATAAAATAAAATTGGCGCCATTGAAATAAAGAGCTAAACAGCGAATTTTAAATCTGTGTACGAATGGTTTTTGTACAAAAATTTACTTCAAAGTTATCGAGGGAAAAAATTGTTAAAATTGTGATTAACTTTTAATTAAAAATGTATTTTAAATTCTATCTTACAAAGAATCTAATATCTAAGATTTAACTGCGGGTCGAATTTGGTAGTTGTCCGACCAAAGATCTGCTCTTTAGAGTGTTTCGAATGTTTTCAAACGTGTTGCATCAAGAACGGTCGAGATTTGCAGGTAGTATGTGCCTGTAATATTATCATGTTAAAATGGAATGCATGTTGGAATTTATTGAAGTGATTGATTTTTTTCATAAACTTTATTAGATTATTTACAGTTTGTAAAAATAACTTATATTTGGATACAATGTTTTTTTTAAGAATAAATTTTTATAGTTAAGGAAAGACTTTATTTTGCCCCTATATATATATTTTCAAGATATGGAAAAAATGCAGTGCTATAAACTACAAGTTTTTTCTTTCAAATTTGCTTAAAACAGGTTACGATTCAAACAAAGAATGCCAATGCGATGTTGGGATTCTTAGTCTGAATCTTAGTTTCTTATCGGGCAATCGCAGTACACTACAGCATCTTAGTGGCTGGTACTCTGCAAACGATGAAGCCAGCGTATCTATTCTGCTCAAATTGAGAAGGATCTCTCAAAACCACAACGTTCACCTCCAGTGGACCCCATCAGTAAACATTATTGGTAATGAGGTCGCTGATAGATTGGCCAAAGAGGTTCGTGAGAACGAAGCAGACGCTGGCTCTTCGCTTTCTTATCAAGAACTATACTCAAATGAAAGATCTAAACTCAATTTAATATGGCGCATTCCACCTGCGCACCAATGGTACACGGGAACATCTCCTGGCACTCCGCTGGAAATCAAATGTGACGGTGGCTTCCAGACTACTCTGGCTAGACTAAAAAGTGGTCGCCTTAAATATCTTTCTTTGAAAGTGGTAGAAAAATCCATCCCACTTGTAAAAAATGATGTGACCAACCAGCTTCACCGGATCACATTCTGGGTTACACCGGACTTTCTAAGGGAGACTTGGCAACCGATCCCCTTATTATTATAGATTTTTTGGCATATGTCAGATCCTTTGAGGATAAGCAAAAACAATAACAGGAATGCGATTCACTTTCTCTAATATTTTTCCGGAAGAAGATTTTTTTTATAGAAGTATGTGAATTTATCTCACTTTTTAGAGCTAATATTTGATCTAAGTTTTTTTTTTTTTCCTAATCAAAAAGTGACATTCTTCGCCGACTTAAGACTTTTTTTAAAAAGTTAAGAAACAAAAACAGCAATAAAAAATTTAAAACTAATGTGCGAAACAAGATAAAAGTTGAGCATTCTGAATAGTGGCTCTATGAATTGCAAATGCTTAGAACAGGGCAATAAATACCGTAATTCTAAGGCCAAGTCTTTGGGCTAAGGTTTAAAAGTGTGCAAAATTATTAGAGTTAAAATCATAGTTAAGGTATGAGCAACTGAACAGATCTTACTGCAGATGAAATGAAAAGAAATTCATTTCCAGTACATGGCCATGAGTTGTTGCGAGGATGAATAAATACTAACTTGAGAATTAACAAACTAGTGAATGAGAATAGTGTGATCGTAAGAGAATTTTTTTTACCAATGAATTAACAATTTGTGAGGCACGCAAAGTGATAGTAATAATGATAAATGCCCATTATTATTACGTTATGTTCTTTGTAGAATACACAGCATGTAGATATCCAAGATTTCTATTAGTACTCATTGTATTAAAGTTTTATTTTGAGAATGCAGATGCCAAGAGAATTAATTAACTTGAATGCATGTCCGTCAGAAGTGTTTGATCTGCAATATCTTATTTAAAACTGATAATTAACTCATCCTTCTGGATTTGGCGAATGTGTTTGTGAAACGGAGCCTTATTACTATTGAGTTTGCATTGGCAACTAATGAACAGTTATTTTCTTGTTATTGTACTTTTTAAGTTGATTCTCAGTTCATTTATTTCCCTTGCAAGTTTGACGCTGGTGAAATATAGTGTGTAAAAAAAGTATTGGCAATTGCTTATATTTAAACATATTACATAACTCAGAAAATGTCTGATAATTGAAGCATAATATAATGAAGTATAAAGACAAAAGCAAAATAAAATGAAACTTTTATTTTAATAAGGTTTTCAAAAATAAAATGGAGCAAAAACGGCAATAAGCTTGTCAAATAAGTATTGGTAAAATGAAACAGCGAAGTGTAGATAAATACAGGTCATATTCAATACTTTGTATGCATACCTTTCGCCTTTTATGATTGCTAGTAAATCGATTCTTCATTGACAAAACCAACGTTTTCGCGGTATCACTGTATATATTTTATACTGTATATACATTTCAGATTCTCTTAAGATGATATTTTGCGTTTCCTGACAGCTACATCCAATGGATGCCATACATTTTCGATTGGGTTAAGGTCCGGAGACTGAGGTGGTGTTTTTAACTGGCGTGGTGCATTGTAGAATAACCATTCTGTGTTTTATACGCTGTATGCTTGGGGTCGTTGTTTTGCTGAAACACAAACGACGTTTCCAACCCAAGTTTTTGAGCACTCACTTTTAAATTACAGCGCAATATTTCTATGTACGTAAGTGCTGTCATTTTACCTTCAATAAAATGAAAATGATCGACTCCATTCGCTGCCATACCCCCTCCGTGTTTCGCAGTAGCTGTTGCATTTCGCGTTTCAAATTCAGAATTCGGCTTTCTCCATACATATCGTCTTCCATCATTTCCAAAAAATATTGAATTTCGATTCATCCGAAAATATGACTTTACTCCAAAATTCGACTGGCCGATCAATATTAGTTTTTGAAAAGTTGTCTGCTTCCTGTTTTTCATTTTAGAAATGAAAGGCTTTTTTCTAACTGCTCTTCCATAATAGTCACTTTCATGTAAAACATTTCGAATTGTCTGAACGCTAAATATTTTTTGCGAAGTATTTGCCAGTTGTTATTTTCGGGTTCTTTTTTACTTCTCTGATCATGTCACGCTCCTCCCTTGTGGAAAATCTTCGAGGCCGCCCATTTCTGACTTTATTCTCTGTTCATCTCGTTTCTTGAAACTTTTTGATGACACTTCTGACAGTGAATAAACTAATTTGCAGTTGATTTCCAATTTCGCGATATGTTAAGCCATCACTTCTAAGACGGATAATGTTGTTTTTTGTACTCACATCCAACTCTTTCGATTTCGTAGACATTTTATGCGGCGTTGAATAAAAGCGACCTAGAAGTTCAACAGGTCGTCTAATCAACAGATCAACGTGATTTTAGGAAAATATTTTTTTCTAAATAATCGGCCAGTCGGAAA
This sequence comes from Argiope aurantia, assembly GCA_026543865.1. Lineage (NCBI taxonomy): Eukaryota > Metazoa > Arthropoda > Arachnida > Araneae > Araneidae > Argiope > Argiope aurantia. Next base: position 263,346 of record JAPMOR010100968.1, read on the forward strand.
AAAAAAAAAAAACCGTTGCAAGCCGTTTATAATTCTTTGTAAGGTAAAAGAAAAGACCAAGAAAAGAAATAAAAAATATAAAAATCAGCAAATATTTTTAATTATGAAAGAAAGTTTTCTTTTCCTTTAAAAAAATTTTGCTATCTAATTTTTTCAGTTCTTCAGTTTCTGAATATTAGCATTTGGCAGCACATTACATTTTGCTAGTAAAGTTTTGAACTTGTTTCGTTTGTTGAGTAGGTGCAATAATTTTACATTCGATTTCAAGTTTCTTCCGTTTATGTTATTGGCCGAAATTTCTACGGCCTTTTGTTCTTCCAAAAGCAGGCGATGTTTTTAATCAGTTCATATTGATCATTTTTTTCAATAAGCTTTTGTACAAAAATTACTCGCGGTAAAAACGCTTAAACAATTCACAAATAATTATGTTGAATTATAATATTCAAATGTTCTACACACACATACCCACATAAAAAACCCACCCATGAGCCAAAAACAAACAAACAAAATACAATAAACTGAAATTGCTTATAAACAAACTCGATCATTTCTGGAATATATTAAGCTATTCCTGAAAAGAAGTAAAGTTAATAAGCAAAAGAGGAAAGCAGAGATTCAAAATAAATGAAACGGATATACATTTTCCCCATACTATTAATATTTTCCTAAATTGAGGAGAAATCTTTTAAACTGACTTCAATAATCATTTGCCATTCCATCAAAGTTCACAAAGAAAATATGTTCATATCATTTGACAGATTTTGCGTGGGAGCCTGAATTTTTTTTAAAGCATCTTTAAGGTCCTTATCAGAGGATCATTAAAAATGAGCAGTTTTTAAGGATTTCTAATGACGCTCATGAAGTAGTCGATTCTGAGCTTACTTTTATAATTATAATATGAGAACCGTCTTCAATAGCCGATTGTTCTCTGATCACATAAACAACATTAAATTAGCAATGCGATACAACTTTGATCAGTTATATCATATTACATAAACAAAGGTGCCCTTTCAATTCGTGTTATTATTTTAAATTGTGCAATAACAGAAAGTATTTTGATTCATTTATGGCGAAGCCAACTGAATTTTGGTGAACCGAAGCTGTATCGAGGTTTTCTTTGGTGATATCGAAAATCAATGTTGGTGAAGAACTGCTGACTATTGTGGAATATCTAGAGGAGAAAAGTATTCACATATAAAAAGAAATGATAAAATATGAATAATAGCTATAGTTGGCTGAACGATTCTTTGGTTTTCCTAATTATTTTAAATGTATAGATAAAGAAATTGAATCAATAATGCATTACATAAGAAAAAAAAGATTGCCGATAACGTTTCGTTTTATTAAAACAGTACAACATCAAAAACATTTTGAAAACGATGTACACGAAAAATCTGTGGTTTTAAGAACATGTATTTTAAATTGTACCAGTCCTTGGGGTAGCTTTCAAATAAACACCGTTAGCCGGATTAATAACAACTGTTGGACACACTAAAGTTAGAGGATCTTCAGTCTTTTCACACGCTTCAAACTTGAACTGCTTCAACAGTCTAAACACTGCAAGTTTTGCCTCTAACAAAGCAAATCTGGCACCTATACAATTTCTTCTGCCTGCGCCAAAAGGCATGTAGGCCATGCTGTTCAGAGACGTCCTGTTTTCTAGGGAAAAGCGATCCGGATCGAACTTCCATGGTTCTGGCCACAACTCTGGATCGTGATGGATGTCCCAAACTGGAACCATGACTGTAGTTCCTTCCGGTATGATTATTGAGCCCACCTTATGGTCCTGGTTGCAGAATCTAGATATGAATAATGTGACGGGAGGATAGATTCGCAGAGATTCGCTGAAGACTTGGTCCAAATATTGGAGATCTATAAAAAATTTTTTTAATGTAAATCTTTATAGAAAAGGAACATAAATTTGAATAATAAATAACAATTTGAATATGTTCACTTAATTGACTTTTTGAGATTTAGTTCGCACACTTATCCAAATTCTATTATTGCCAAGCCCAATTCATTTTCAACGGTTAAAATCTAAAAATCGAAAACTATTTCTTTATAGGAATCAATGTGTTAACGAATGATTAAATGAATTACGTTTCACTTTATAGTTACAAGTGAAAGTTGCTCGCCCATTGAGAATTAATTACTTAAAATTGTACAATAATTTGTACGTTACTTGGATATAAACTATTTTATCTGAAAACATGTTTGTAATAGATTTACGAAACATATAACGTTAATTCCTACTTCCTAATTTATTGAGAACATTCGGAAAGTGATATTGTATCTGACTTACATATAATTAAAATCTTAAGAGTTTTTCTCATCGTTCCATAGGTAAACGGCAATTATAAAATGAAAGTAACAAAAAAAAATTTATATATACATAGAGCATGTAGAATTTCAATTAGTCTTCGTTCTAAAAATAATTCTTTTCTAATTAGTCAAACTCTGATTTCCCTTCAGAGATTTCTTAACAAATACCAAACCAAAACGCTACTTCCGAATATTCCTTTCTGAAACTATATAAGTTCAAAACACTTTCTCACTCTCTCGTTTTTTCCCCCCTCCCTGCTTTGAGAACATCACAAAAAGGTATTGTTAAAGAACTGTCTTAAAATTAAACACTTTTTTAGATATTTTTTATCCATTATGAAGATTTCTTTGCAAGAACCATGACCAACAGGAGATGAAGTCCGGAGAGGAAGGCAAAAAGCAGGAAGAAGATGCTGTGAGAAAGTATTTTGAATTTATATCGTTTTAAAAGGGAATTTGCTGCTTTTGGAATTGGCACGTAGTAAGAGACATCGTGGGAAAAGAAAAGGCTGCGCAACTCACACGATAACTTAAATAATGAGTTCGAAAGAGTAGAAAATAGTTATTTTTAAAACGTGGATAAATTGGAATTATTGCAAGTTCTCTCCCTCCGCAAAGTTCTTTGTCATCCCCTGGTAACACTCACAAATACGCACCAAAGTCCCTGTTTATTTGAAACAACGCAAGCATCCAGTATTTCTCCAGACGCGAAAGGAACGGCATGCCATTCGCACTGCTCTCTCCTGTGAATTACTTTTTTTTAAAAATAATTTTTTGATTCTTCTCCGTATGTTTTCCTAATTTGCCCCGTTTATACATGCACTTTCCTTTCAAATTATTTATATTGCATCTTTCCATTAAACTGTAACGGTTTGCTGAACCCTTCGGCGGTATTCTCCCCTGGTGAGGTACGTAAGAACTTTGATTGGGGGCCTGGTTGGTAGGGCGTTGGATTCATATGCCTTGGGTTGTGAGTTCGAACCCCGCCGGCCAAAGGCTCTACGTGTACATGGTGGCCGGGGCATGCATAAATCGGTCGTAGCCACCAAGTCGAGGCAATACCACTGGGAATACTGGAGCAGAGGTGATCGCTCTCTGATTCAAGTCTATATTACGATCTGTGGATGTGGATGAGTAAATGAAGTCCGCTATGTGAAAAGGGCACGAATAGCTAAGACATACTCTTGACTCCTAGAGGACACTAGTGAAACACGGCTTAAAAACCGCTTTCGTCTGTGACAAGTGCCATAAGAAACACTGACAGAGCATTTATTTCATCAGCAGATGAGCAATTCTTCTTTCCGTACGATTTTCATCTTTATATATGTTACGGCAGCCCAAAATCGGCCAGTTCGTGAAGTGACTTGGGACAATCGGCCAAAGTAGGAAGAAAGGAATAAAGAGCAGATTGTTAAAAAAGAATATTTAAAAATGAGTATTTCTGTGTACTGTTTTTTTTAAGTACAATTGCTTCAGAAACGAGTTCAAACCTCTGAGTTAAAAAATAAGCTTGTAATATATAAAAATATGTTCTCGCGTTATTCTGTTCTCATATTAAAGCCATAATAGAAATTATTCAGTGAACGTATATGCGGTAACAATGTGATAGTGTGAAGATTAGATTTGCGCCCGTCAAAATGAACGAATTATATCTTGAGCAAAGTCGTTGCGTATCGTGTATGAATACAAAGGCAAATTGAGTACTCAGTTTTCAATTAGCTTTAAGGGTGATCCCTAGTCATTTTCTGCTCCATGGACCTAATGTTAAAGATCCCAGATCACATTGTCTCCCGAAATATCGTTTTAAAAATATGAAATTTTTTGCAAAGACAAATAGCAAATATAAGGGCTAATTAAAACAAATATGAAGGAAATATAGTTTTGCTATTAATAACATTTAAAGACATTTCTTTGGTGGCGCCATCTGTGGAATTTCACCTACAACATGACCTTATTTATATTTTATACATAAATGTCGCCGGTTCGCCAGTATCAATGATCGGTAAAATTTTCAATTAATGTAGCTTGTTCTCTTAGTAGCTTTTTCTGGAAAATATTTTTGAGCTTCATATTTTGGTAGTTATGATTCAGTCATACTTTTATGTAGGCATTAAACAGTACTGTTTATTGTGCTACTTTGTCTAATGTTCTCTCAGTATTCATAAAATTTCTACTTTAAGTTAAAGTGGACATGTTAAACTGCAATCAATATAAAATATTTTTATATTGAAGCTAACCATATCTTATTTTAAATATGAAAATTGAAAGAGACGTTTGGCAGTGAAATTATATGTGCACTGTAGAATAATTTATATAATATCTTAAAGAATTATTCAACAAAAATTTCTCTGATTCATCGTAAAATTAATTTTTTACTTTCAAAAGATTTAAATGATGCAAATAAAAATATTTTATTTTATTTCAATATTTCAATCAATAAATAAACTTTTGAAAAAATAACACATTTTAAATTTTACACAGTAATTTGGTCCCAAGGAATCATATTCTGCGAAATACTCTTGACACTTCAACTTTTAAATAAACATCCCTATCTTCTGCAATGAATCTGACCGATTTATGAAGTTTTTATGCATCAATTTTAGAACAATCAACATTTTCATAATCACAGGCCAATCACCGTGGAGAAATCCTGGCAGAAGATAAACGTATCTTCATTGAGACAGTCTGGGAAGTAGTCTAAAATCGCCAGTTTTTATAGAAGAGTGATATTGAAATTTCATAAATCAGTCAGTTTTTGTGATTGATTTAGTTGGTTAGAGTTCAACAATTTTTATTTAAAATATTGGTGTCTCAAGAATGTATTGTTAAATATGATTCAAAGGGCAGATAACCTATGTAAAAATTTAAAATTCCTGATTCATCGGAGCATTTATTGACTAAAGTTATATTAAATATAATTATTTAGTTCCTTTAGACCATTTTGTTAGCAAATGTATGCCCCAAATTAGCGGATGGTCGCTGATTAGAATGATTATAAGTATGTTAAACTATGTTTGCCTTAAATTAAATTGTTTTATTGAATTAATAATATAGGTATTGTCAAAGCTCATAGAAAACTTTTCTTCCATTTACTTTTCAGAAAATATCTTATTTCATTTTATTTTCATTTTATACAGACACCCGCCGAGAATTACAATTTTATTTATTAAATTTGCAATAATAGTTGATTTATTTCTTAATTTAAACTTCTATCAATGTGATGGCAACACGTAGATAAAAGCTTTTTTTGTTTTTTTTTTTTTTAATTTGACGAGCTTGTGCAGATTAAATTTTATTTTTATTTTGAGTAAAATATATTACTGAAAAATATGGTTAAAATATTTCTTTAAAAACTCGTTAAAAATCTACGCATAATTTATAAATTAAAACATTGGTATCATTAAAAAGATAATTTTTTGAGCTTTAATTTGATGCAAAAACTGATTTTGTGCTGTATTATTTTCTGGTTATAGCGAACAAAACGCCGAAATTACGCTTAGTTTTTAATTAAAATTCTAATTAAAAATTTTAAAAAATCGCTCTACGGTGCACATTCCCGACCTCCAAGGTATATATATGCCAAATTTGATAACTATATGTCAAACGGTTTGGACTGTAGAGCGCCAATACACACACGCACACGCAAACACACATTGAACTTTATTTATAAATATAGATTATTGCATCGGGCTTTGGCCAAGGATTCCCGGCCACTTCGCGAAATGGCCAGTCAAAGTAGAAAATACAATATTAATTGCAAGTATTTCGGACTTTGGCCAAAGTTCGAGAATTGGCCAGCCAATTCGCGAACTGGCTGTACTTCGGGCTTTGGACGTAACATATATAAAGGTAATCCCTAGAAACCAATTTCTGCATTTTTAACGGGCATTCTTTCGTTTTGTTGAATGACTTAAAAAATATTTACATAAAAATTTCAAGGTTATTCAAAGGTTTCTTTAAGGTTTTAAAAACGTGCTTTAGGAGTCCTATCAATTTTTGAAATTTTGAAAACGGAAGGAAATTTTCAAAAATTGATTCATATTCATGTCAAAGTGGCAAATACAAAAATTAAAATTAATAAAAGATGCAGAATATAGGATAATACGCCTCCTCTTGTACTCATTTCTCACCGCTATCAACTCCACTCACTGGTAGTTTCATGTGGAATGTTCAGGGGCAGGCATGCACTGTCGTATTCTGCCTATTATTTCATAACTAGCATTATGTAGGGTGTAACATAATTTTCTCAATGTTTTTTTTCTATATTTTTATTTTCAGTTATAAGAACTAATCAAAAGTCATTCAAGTACCGATTGAAATAGTATTATCTAAGGGCATTAATATTTCAATCAATAAAGCTTTTTACCAATTGTATCAATTAGTAAATCGCTTATTTTAAGGTGAAAACTAGGAATATTTGGCTTGTTGATCAAATATCTACGACAATGAGCCAAACAAAGTTGACAGCGAAAAGAGAAGTTCTCAGCACTTTCCATTCTCCCATTTTCTCTTCTTTCCATTATAAATTTTTTCCAGTTTCCCAAACATTTTTTTTTTCGGGAAGAAACAGCATTAACCGATTACTTCACTACCAAAACATTCAGCAGGAAAGGTGAAGGAATGACTGTTGCTATTCTTAAAACGGTGGTAGGGGATTGTTGAACAAACAAAATGTTTCTGTTTTGATGCAGCTTCAGGGTTGCAAAAAGAACCAGGCGCCTTTGTTGAGCAAAAGATGAGCAACAAAAAGCTCTGGGCAGCTTGAGAAATCATGGTTGAAGTAGTTGCTGCTATAGAGGTTTCATAGGGTCTGACATTCAAAAGACTTAAAAATCCTTGAAGCCCAATCGATCAAAGTGATTTCTCATACTACCCCATTTGATGATGCATTTTATGGAAAAGGCAACGTTTCGGATATCTCTCTCCCTTTGCATTTACCATTTAAGAAGGTGCATCATTTTGCCGGTTTATTTATTTATTTATCTTATTTTGATTGTTGAAAATACCTGCAGAGTAGTAAGGATATGCGAATTAATTAAAAAGGAAAATTCAATTAATTAAACAGGAAAATTCAATAATATATATTCATTTTTTGGAGCAATAAACAAGTCTTTGTATTAGGTGGATACGTATACATCGAATTATTTTTCCGTGTGCAATGGGTTAAATTTGCCAAAAATCAATTTGACGAGTTTCAGCCTCGACGTGACTATAAAGAGCTTTTAAGACTCACAGCCACATTTCTTGGAGGTGTGTTCCCTTAAGAGGAATATAGTTTAGAGCTCCAGGAGAACTGTATCGTACTCAATGGCTGGAAAAGGCAATTTCTGCTTTCAAAATTAATTTGTTCTGATATCATTTTAAATTGCCCGAACAGGAAGAATAAGGAATTCATGATATTTATTCATTTGCTGTAAAATGTTATGTTAACAACTGATATCAAGCAGTATCTGGAGAGCTTAAAAGCATTTAAGTTTCCTAAGAAATAAGTTGCAGCTCTTGAAAAAACCTAAAAGAATGTAAATGTATCAATTACAAAATTTCCATGTACGAGATGGACAGTTTTCTTGAACATTTGTGATATCTGTCAGAGAAATTTGTAGTCCTTTCGTTTTTTGACATCTATGCTTCTCAAGAAAATACTTCAAAAGAAGAAGAAAAGGATAAACTCTTGAAATGGACCCGAATTTATATAGATGTAGTCCTTAAAAAGGGACTACATGATATTTTTATTAACTAACATAATGAGATCTTTTGAAACTTTTATGTACCATCAGATTTTCTGCAAAAAAGACCCAACAGAATGGAAAAAAGATGAATCCTACAAGAAATGCAAACCAAAAGTTGGTTCATTCAGAGTGATAAATGATGCGGCAGAACACTGATGAAAGAGTACAACAAAAAACAAAAACAATAGATGTTATTAATTCTAAAGCAAATATCCAGACTATAAAGAATCTATTTTAACATCTTATATATATATAATTGTAATTGTAACAAACTGTAATTGTTTTAGTTTGTTAGCGATTTAAAATTCCTTTAAACTGTAAAGTATAGTAAATAAAATTAGTTGGTTGTAATGTTAGCGTAATTCTGATGTGAAAAATGTTTCAGCTCCGATAACAATCAGTAAAATTTGTCTTAAGAATCTGAAAAAATCATAAAAATTCTTTTATAAAATAGATTAAAATAACAGAATGTTGTATTAAAAATATGCAAAAAAATTATCATATAAGGACCAAAAATATGGATGTATATATAATTTTAAATTTCAAAAATTTGTGTTTCAGCTAATGTCAGCTACGTAAGTGGTGCAATTGGTTTATCTTAGCAAAATCTTTGTAATAATTCATTTAAAAATTCATTCGCTTTGCTATCTTCTGTTTTAATCTATCCTTAAAATGAATATTCATGAATCTTCAGAAAAACGGCAAAGCAGCTAGAGAGGAAAAAAGAAAAAGGATATTGGCTTCACACATTTCCGTCGTTATACCAACCTTTGAAAAATCCGACTACTGCGGCGTCTTCGCTTTGTTTATTTTACAGTTGTGAGCAATCTAAGAACGCCAATTGATATTTAAGAAATATACATGCAATGAATGGTTACTTACTTTGAATAGAGCTGTAATTTGCATCTTCTACTTCCGCTATCTCTTCATACAGTCGCTCCTGCACATCGGGGTGCTTTATGAGCAGATAGAACACAAAAGCCAAAGCATTCGCAGTCGTATCGAAACCGACAATCAGGAAAGTGAATGCGTTGGCGAGTATCTCGTCGTCTGTCATCCCTTTTCCGTTTTTCTCCTCTAAATAAAATAACCCAGAAACACGGCATTTTATGTTCAAAATTTTAATTCGAAAAGAAATATTTTAAAGAATTAAGAAAATAAACACGTTTTTGAGTGCCCTTCTTGATATCGATCCCTCTAGAACGAATGGATTTTAAAGATTGTGCTACAGACAGTCGTCCTCTTTAACGGACAGTTTTATTTCATATCTCTGGATTATTTTAACTTCGAAACCGAATTTCACTTCAGTACGTAACATGACAGTATGTGAACTTTCAGTTACGAGTCATTATTACATAATTTCTTTTGGAAGTCGTCTTAATTTTCTTTTTTAAACATTGTCGGATTTACGTAAAAATTGTTTTGGAGACATGAAGTCATCGCAAAATTCTTCTCAGAAGACTGACAAAAAGCTAACAACTGAAAGGGAAATCAGGGTTTGAACCGCTTTTAATCAAAGGTTGAAATATTATAATGAAAAAATCATAGTTAAAGCAGTAGAATACTTTTCATTAAATATTAATTAAAAAAAACTATATTATATACCTCGGAGATTATTTGATAGATACTGGTATCTACATTACAGATGTATAAAGAAATATGAATAGGCAACTTCTTCAAAAACCATTTGCATACTTTTAAAGAAAACAGAAAATGATGTACAATGAAATTCGAACCATTCGAACGTTTTAAATTCAAATTCGTTCGTAATAAGAAAATTTTCTCTAGCCCCTAAAACCTAGAACTTTCTGTCGCCATTTTTTTTTTTTTTTTTTTTTTTTAACCATTTTGCATTGTGGCTTACTAATATTTTTGCTCATTCGAAGCAAGAACTAAATATTTTTTTCCATTTCTGAATTATTGCCGCTATTGAAAACTGTTTGTGTCTTGTGCTCTCAATGATAATTGTAAATAATTTTTTATTCACTTTAATATTGCCACCCGATGTATTCGTTCATAGAAATAATAGAAAGTTTTCTTACTCTCCTGCAAAAAAGACAGTAAACATATTAAATATAAAGTTCAATTTATATTTTGAAGTTTCAATTTACCACAGTTTTATTCAAAGTTCTATATATTGTTTGTTTATATAAATTATTAAAAACTTTAAATAATAGTTATTATCATTTTGTTTATTAAAATTACTTATTATATATTTTACCTTGGATTATTTATTAAAACAGTGAAATGTCAAAAATAAATCTTTACTGTCATTTTACATTTAAAAAGTGTCATTTTTCTCTCGCGCCACTCAATTTTATGCCAGATTTTCTCAATTATAAATCGTTGAGAGAATCGAAATTTTAACTCCAAATTAACCAAGTTCCGATGCTTTCAATAGATCTGCAGCAATAAAAAGTGTTTCATGTTTATTGCTTTTTCAGTTATATACAAGAGAATCTCAGTTATTGTTTAAAAAAAAAAAAGATAAAATAATTTTGTAGTCAAAGAGAAAAAAATAAAATTTCCGAGTTTGAGAAGTGTTTCCACTTACCATTTTCGCGGTTGTCGAGCATCAGCTGCAAGAGGTCCATACTCTTGATTTTTGGATTCTTACGTCTCTCAGAAATAGCCGTGTTCACTTTGTCCATGACAAGAGAAGTCATCTGTCCGGCTGTCATGAACTTATTGAAGAAGACCATGAGGTCAGCTACGAATGGGAACATCATGGCGAACTTTATTGCACGATTATTGACATGCTTGAAGGAATCCCTTACCTACAGAAGAGAGACAATTGAACCTACTACTTCCTCTACAACTACAATGCGCAGTACAATAATTTAAAGATATTCATTGAGTTACCTTAAATTTTAACTTTTCAATGCGCTAGAGGTTATCATAACACTATAGTTACAAGAATATCCACCTTTCCTTGTGGAGATGAATGAAATATGAATATGAAGGAATGTGCAGCTTACTGAATTGAAAAAGACATCTTCCGGATTTTCCTGACAGTGTGTCGTCATTGCAAGGGCGCAAGCTGCTATCACATCCAAGGTCAGTCCCTGCACCAGCTCGTACATATCGAACATTTCATTGTTTTCTGCTTTTCCCGTCACTATATCCAAGGTGATATCCACCTTACGTGCGAAAAGAAAAAAATTTCAGTTCAGTGGTCAAAGGAGTAGCAATTTTTGATAGTAAGAAGGAATGGATTTCTTTTCAAACAAAAGAATCTTATAACAGACAAACATTTTTAAAAAAATTGATCGGCAGTTATTATTGATCATTTTACATATTTATCTTTAAGTTAACCTGGCATCCTAAAATCGATGTAAATATTGAATTTTGAGTTTCAAATTATATCTGGATTTTTGATCGAATTCCCTGTAAATTTTAAAAGTATGGACCGAATATTTTGGACAATCTGAAGTCATTTTGGCAAATACCTTATCAAGGCTCTTGGCTGTGGGGTAAGTTTTATTGGTTGTTTTACTTTAGGATTTTCACTTGTAAATAATCATTTTGTTTTTTAAATCTAGGAGTAAAAAATAAATAAATATTTTTTTTTCAAACATGTTATTGTTTGTATGTAATTTTTGAATAATTTCGTAAGTCTTCCGTTGTTAATTTCTGTCCATCATATTTGGACATTTAGAAAAGAGAGTCAGATTTCCAAGACTCCAATCGAATTTATTGTTTGCCTTAATTCTATCAGATTTGTAAATGTTGCGAATGAACAGAAAGACATATTATTTTATTATGAATGCCAGACGCAAACTTAGACATCAATCATATTTTTCAAATTAGATAATTTAATAAATGGTTTTGAATTTAGCTGTAGAATTCGAAAGAAACCGAGATTAATAAATATCAAAAATAGATATTTACTGGATCATATTTGTTTCATCTAGACAAAATTTATAACTGACATGTTTAACAGTACAGTATAATTTTGTTTCATATACAAATTATGATTAAAATGTTTGTATAAATGTTTTTAAACACATTTTTATTAAATTCATTTTTCTATAGATTTTTGTTTGTTTCAAGATTTTTTTCGATTTATAATTTATTTAACTGCTTTACAATTTCTGGTGAAAAAAAGAAATACGAATGTCTTTCTAAATATAATAATAATAAATGCATTTATGAAAAAAACTAAATTTACTCAATTTTTCAGAAGTTTATCCAATTATACCTAAATTAAACAAGACCGATTATGAACTAAGGAAACGATAAAACATTGTGAAATTATTTTCTCACGAATAAATGTCTGATTAGCGTTGAGAAAAATAGTTGATTTGACATAAATCGTAATATTTCTATGCATAAATTTTTAAATCCATTATTCTCGGTTTGTTTTTTCCGAAATCACGATTCTATAAAACGCTGAAAGTCCAACATATTTAATTCAAATCACTTGATTTCTTTTTCCTTTGTAAAATCACAGACATCATCATAATAGAAAAGCAATCGATTTGTAAAAATACTGATTTGAAAAAAAAATTTAAGCAGTAAAATTAATATATATATATATATATAGCATATTTTTCAAAAAAATTGAGGCAAATGTTTGGGAAAATACTCCCCCCCCCCTCCCATTAAAACCTAATCTAGATGTCCAAAATCGGATCCCTAATTCTACTAAGCACGTTATGAGAAACCTTCAAAAAATAATTTGGTGAGCTAATATTGAAACTTAATGAGAAGAAGCGAGGAAAAAACACATAATTACGTTGGATTTTTAAGGAAATTTTTAAAAAATTTAAGTTTCTGATGAGTAAAAATATTTTAAATATTTAAATTTCTGAACAGTTTCCTTCCAGTTATAGCAAAACAAAGCAAATTTTGTTGAAATTTTAGAAAAAAAAAGTATTTGGTGTACATCTATATATAAAGAAAAAAGTGAATGATGTATAAAAAGCAATAACAATGATAATCAGAGCTATTCAGAATCAATGTTCTTTTTGGGAGAACGTCATGATGAGAAGATATAATGTATATATTTCATTAAAAAAACATAGATTAGTTGATTGTAAAGGCAAAATCCTTTGACTTTTGACGTGAAAACAACTTGAATTTAAATTATTTTGATGCATTCAGTTATTTTTTTACAAATGATTCACCTTAGTTGTGGTTATATTTAAGTTTTATTTCAAAGCAGGCATTTTAAATTTAATCAGATGCCGACGACGGCACCTCAGTCTCCAAATTTTCATGCTATGCCACAGTGTGGAAGCTTTCTCCTCGAACTCGCATTGTCGATGTATTCGACGGATATTACATGGAATCAAAGTTCGATCCAAAGCCCTATCTTTACCCACTGCCAACTCGGTGCTCTTCAGAAAAAGTAAATAAGGTTGTCCAAAAGCAATTTCCAATGAAAAAAGTCGAAAAGCAAAAAATAACTCTCTACGCAGCATTTTGATAAATCTGAAAATTGAAATGAAGTTAATTCACAGCAACCAACTACTGGAAGAAGGGAAGAAGGGAAAGTCTCACCTTTTTGTTGACGATTTCAGTCATGAGTTTGATTTTGCCCGAAGAAAAAGTCGGCGTGAGGATGGTGCGCACCTCTTTCCATCTCCTGCCTTTCAAGCCTAACAGAGACTTGTTGTAAGGCTCGACGTCTATGCCAAAAGGTCGATCACAAAATACCTCGAAATCCTTGATGAGAATCTGTCGGGATAGTTAAGTATATTGAATGAAGCAAAAATTCACCTTTCTCTCATGTCTTATACCAAGAATCATTTCATGGTACAAGACATGAGTCAACCAGTCTCTCCCCTCGACTTTTCATTAATGACGCAGAGAGTTTTACTTTTCTAGTTGCGAGATAAATTAATATTATTTTCGATTCTGCTTTGTATCTTTGATAAATTCTAGCTAAAGCTAGATGCGCCGTTTTTCTCGCTCATGCACTCTAACAGCCCTGACAACATCGGCATTCAGATTGGTTCGTTCTTCACTTTGGGAATTTAGACCTGGAACGAACCTGTTTGCTTCTATGGACAGAGCGTGTTTTCTCAGTTATGCGAATCGGAAAAGCAAATTCAAATTCATAAATTTGGATTTCTTATCCTTTACGAGACTTTCCTGTCAATATCGATTTGCTGATCTTAGAATTTTTGTAATAGACTAATAACTGAGGATTAAATTCATTTAGAAATAATATTTTTTTTTGTTGAGATATTCAAATGTTTTAAATCAGGTAGGTTTTCATTTTGACTACAGCATGTAAATACAGTAATATGTTTGTATAAATGTAATATAGAAAAAATTATGAGGTTTAAATTCTTGTACTATCCATCGATCCTACTAACCATACACAGTAAAATATTCTTGACACATGACGACTTTAAATTAAAAAGATTCCACTCCTCTGCGACTATCTGTAAAAGGAATGTCCTGCGAAATCCGTAACGCTGGACGGAGTTTAAAATGCGCCTGCCCCTTTGATCTGTGTCATTATCGTCTGCATAAATCTCAATTCCTGTTTTGGTGTCAAGCAACACAAATGTTTGGTTACCATTTTGCTGCCATATTAATTTAGTTAAAAGTTGCAAAATATCTATCTACACATTACAGATAAAATTTTAATATAAATTTTGTGTATTTAAAATCGCACAAGTAAAAAGAAATAAATGAACTTATAAAAACTATTGAAATACATTTTTATTCAAGATTTATACTTATGTTATGAGTTTGTTTCTTTTTTCACAGAGTTTAAAAGTTTGATGAATAGGTAACTCTCGACATATGTTATTGCAATCAGTTTGCAGGCGATCAGCCGGTTTCTAATAATATTAAGCAGTTCCATTCATTAGAATTAATAAAAGAAAATACCTGTATCTTAATGAATGAAATTTAAATTTTAGATTATTCTTATTATGTTTCGGTTTGAGCTTTATAGCAGAAGCTTCAAATCTGATTATTTACTTTATTTTGATAATGCACCTTAGCGCATAATACGTATTAGCAATGTTGATTTCAGCGTTATTTGTTTATCGGAAGTTTATCAGATTTCAATGAGATGTAGTAACAGATTCATGCGCACCTGTTTAAGCATATCGAGATCTTTCACCACGATGTGAGGCACTTCACCAGCAAAATATCCGAAGACATCTCCGTACTTCTTCAGCCAGGCGGAAATGACCTCATGCGGTGCGGGCGCGCTGAAGAGCTCGTCCGTGTTGCCCGACAGAAAGTGAGGTTCTGGACCTGGAATGCCAAAGTCCCTGAACAAACTGAGATGCCGGCGTCTGTTCACAACGAAGCGGACAATCAGGATAACGAAGCAAGCTGACGGAATCGCCAGAAGTTCCAAAAACATTTCCAGTCCTGTTACTGCTAAGAAATAAAAAGATTTTAAAACTCAGTCACATAAAATGACTTCCATCGTTTCTTCTTCCATCTACAATTCGCTATTTCTTAACAGTTGAAAATGGAACACCTTCTCTCAGCAGAGTTTTAAACAAAAGACAGGAGGAGGCTTTTGAATAAAATGTTTCCAAAATTGGTTATTGATTTTCAAAAATGACACCTAAAACTATAACTATACTCCAAAACAGTTGATAAACGTATTGGGCGCAACAAACCCCAGATTGTTATCCTCTGTGATATCTGACGGGATGAGGCATGGAATATTTTGCAATTCCCATTAAAAAGGCTTTTAGTTTCGAAAAATATCCAGCAACTCATATAATATATAAGAAGAGGCCAAAAAAATCTAGGCTAAATTTTTCCTCCAATGAAACACTCAGTATTCATGTAAGAATCCAATTATTTTATTTATTTATTTGTACATCAGAATAGTTTGTGCAAAACATTCTTTTCTAATATTATCTCAATAATAGAATTGAATTAAAATATATTAATAAATGCTCAGTTAATTTGGTAAATAAAAATTAAAGTAAGCTGATATATATATATATATGTGTGTGTGTGTGTGTGTGTGTGTGTGTAATGATATTTTAAACTCTTAATTTAATGCAGATTAAGGTAAAAGATTTTATCTTAATTTAGCCCATCGTAACTTCATTCTAAAATATTCTCTTATTTCTTGATCCAATTCCACTTTCTGTTTAATTAATTTCCCTGTAAAAATAATGCACCATCAGTACTATGTATCAAATGAAAGTGATACTTCCGTTCCTCTTCTCAAGGTCAACATATGTATTCCCTTGGCTCGTGGCCAGAAATCCAATGCAATATAAGTCTAGTGATCATTTGTTCGTCCCCTTTTGCTTCTTTCTTATTTCTGCTTTTGTGATGAGTTGCGTTTTCTTGTATATAATCATGCTTGCCACTCGGAAGAGAATAAAACGAAATTAAAAATACCAAGTCTCTTCACTACTTCGAACCTCCATTCTACTTAAACCAAAATATGTTACATATTATTTAGCCGACGGGATTCGAAATCATTATATATATATATATATATATATATATATATATTACAGTAAATAAGCCAATTATAATTTATGATTGAATCAGACAATCTTTTCTTCCTTTCGCTTTTTCTGTGAAAAATCGCAAAATCTTTGGTACTTAAACCTGAAGCTCTTTTACCATTTAGAGATATCAGAAGAGAGATAAAATGGAAAAAAATTAACTTATCATCATAATAAGGCCGAACATTCACGATCATCTCGCAGAATGGCAATAGAAGGTGATTTCAAAATCGAAAGCCAATCATTAGACCAGTCAAAATTGGTATGGCATGGCATGAAATGGAAAATGGCATATCTAATCCGTTCTAAATTTCATCGCGCTGTAACAAGATTTTCGCAGAAAGAATAGGAGTGAAACTGGCATGAAGGGGTCATCAGTAACCAATTTGTATAAATTAGTTTTAAAAATGGAATGCTGTGAGTGTTCGGGAATGTTCTGTCCAGTGAAACTATCAACATGCCCAGAACAGAAATTTTTTTTATATAAATGATGCAATCATAGTATTGAACTGTCATTAATTTCTAAAAACATATTTCTGTGCACATATTTTATGTACATAAAAGTTTGAAAAAAGAATTCTAAAAAAGCTGGTTTTAAAATTTTTTTAATTGAAAATTAATCAGTATTATAAAATATTATACGTTATTACTCATTTTATGAATTAAAAACAATTTCGCATAATTTTGAAATTTCGATAAAAATTATTAATAAAATTATTAATAGAACCTAATTACAGGAGCTCGATGAAAAATGAAAGTTGTTTACCTTATTTCTTTATATGTCAGGGATAAATGTCGAAAGTGACAAATTCTAAATCGACACTTCTCAAAAATCGGTAAAACTTCTCACACTCCGCTTGTGTCTCTGTGTCAAAGGACGTGTTTTTTTCATCGGTCATTGAATTGTCAAAATTCAGCAAACATTTTCATGACTTTCAGAATTAAATAAAATAATTAGTATCATTAAAAAGATATATATATATATATATATATATATATATATATATTAAACTTTGAAAGAGTGCAAAAATTAATTTTCAGAAGTCATCGTGGAAATTTTTAATTACTAATTAATTAAAATTTCAAAAAGTCTTTCTCCGTGATGTATGAATAACAAATTCGGTGACTGCCTGTCCAGCGGTCTAGCGTGTAGAGAGCCGAAACATACTCACAGATTTAACTTTATCATTAGTTGATACGACAGTCTGTGTGGGACAAGTTATTAACAAAACAGCCTCAGCTAGTAAAACTTTTTTGAACTTCTTTTATGGTTCCAAGAAACGTGAATCAACACAGACTCCCGCGCAAACACTGTGGCGCCATCTTTGGATTCATTCATTCACTGAGATAAACATACTTTGGAATGACTGTTTTCATTTTCAGAAGCAAGAACTTACAGAAATCTGCTTACCTTTAGATGAAAACTTGTATGGAAGGCAGGGAGACGTCACTGGGAACAGTGTGAGCGGGGAACGGGCTTTAAAAAGGCTTCGTCAGATTTTCTTGAAGAATCTATCTAGCGGCAAAAGGAATTTTACTGAAAGTAGACTTGTTACGACGAAAGCGCCCCCTATTGATGGGAGCAATATCCAAAAGGGCAGATTTGATTGACAAATCGAATAACGTCCAATAAGAAAATAGCTCATGGTCCCCGAAAAGAGAGCTGTGAGGGAATGGGAAAGGCATGGCGGTGCTACCGAAAGTCCTGAGGCAAATACAAAGTTATCTCCTCCGCTATTCTTTGAAGCTTATTCCGATATTTTCTTCATTTCGAACATCAAAACGGGAGGAAGGGTGTAATCGTAAACAGTATACCGCCCAGAAATTTTTGGGAAAAAAAAAAAAACTTTGATTTGATGTTTCGTATTTTCACTGAGCAAAAAATTGGCTGTAATTAGTATTGAGCTCCACAGTTAATATTGGTGAACATCAGACTTTTCAATGACTATTTATTGAAATTCTTCGATTTTTTAGTCATTTAATTTTTTTTTATAAAATTGTCGATTGAGTTTAAAAGATCTTATAAATTAGAAAGAGTAAACAAATAATTCAATATTTATTATATTTCATTTAATAGAAATTTGATTTTATAACTGCCTTTATCAATTTTTCAACCCTACAGTTTTTGCCACCCTGAAATAAGGTCTGCGTACTTATGTCATTGTAAGTACCTTCAACCATTCTTCTATAGATTGGTTCTTCCATTTCATAGTTTCCCGCTGACAAGGAGTTTTAATGAAATATCCTGGAATTTTACTTATAAGCGAATAATTTTTTAAAAAACATTCTAGATTGGTTAAATTTGAAACCAAAAATGAATGAAAAAGTTGCTTAATTTTTCAACTTCTAACACGTATTTACTTTTCAGAAACTTATTTGATGTCTCAGCTTAGTTCTGATTCTTTTCCCAGGTGTCGGAAATGTCCTAAATTTTAAATAAATGTCTCATTTGCACCTTTGTTGTGTATCTATAAATACTTCATATTAAAAAAGAAAGCATAAATTAAATATAAATTTGAAAGTTATTTCGCAATGAAATCATCTCCCAACTCGTCTAAACATTTCATCTACCTCAATATGATTCATGTATTTAAATCAGTCGGAAAAAAAATGATGAATATAATTCGTACAATGGATATACTTTTTTGATCTCCTCTTTATAATTTTGAAACCCTTAAATAAATCCTTATTTTTGTATTAATTTCATTTAATTTATTTACCAGCCAAATGTGGCGACATTAGATGCGCCAAGATTAAAGGGCGCACAAACTTTCAATTAAATGTTTTATGTAACTAGATCATAGTGGCTCCCTTAGCAAAATATTTTTAATCGTCTAATTTTTAGTAGTCATACAACTCATGCTGTCAAAGAAACCTTTCACTTTTTTATTCATTGTTTTATGCATTCCATTAATTTCCTACCATCTCCCCTTAAATCTGAACTTTAATACGAAACTGAAGTAATTAAACTTCAATTAATAGAAGCACTTTTTTTAAAACCAAATCTGCTTTTCAAAAATATGAATACAAAGAAAGAGAATCATTCAACTTTGAGGCCTTGTGACTACTACAAGATATTTTTTCCATTAATTTATACAATATTTCAAAGGACAATTCCATAACAATTTCTCTGATTTAAAATAAAATTCAGTTTGGGCTTTAAATTTGGAAAAGATTTAGATGCTACAAATAATAATATTTTATTTTGTTTCAGTAAGTGTATTTTTGAAAAAAAAAAAGTCTAAATTTAATTTAGTCCTTCGATTCTATTAATTATATTCAGCAAAATATTCTTGGCACTCTAACATTTCAATCAAAAGATTTTACAATCATTTGTGACCTAATCTGACCGAGTTATGAAGTTTTGTGTTTCACCATCAACAATTTCATTATTTGAGGCTAATAAACCTTAGTAAAACTCCGAACTTTGATAGATGTTTTTCCCCCCCTTCCTCTTTTTTCTTTCTTTTTTTTTTTTTTTCTTTCCTTGGGGGTCTTAATGGATGATTTGAAATCGCGCTTTTTTATAGAATAGTGATTTTGATTACATCAATCAGTTTTTGTCACAAAAGAGAGAAACTTCTTTTTTTATTAATGTCTCACGAATATTTTATTAAAGAAGACTCGTAGAACCGAGGATTTGAATAAAAATTTAAAATTTTGAAATTGAACAGAATGTTTATTGATTGAAACTACATAAAATATACTTCATGTATGCCGATTTTCTTATTAAATGAACATGCTTATTACTAATGTTTTAGAAATTACATGTTGGACCTCGATTAGAATTTATAATCTATATGTATTGCATATTTAAAAAAATCATTAAATAATAAAATTTCTACAAAATAAGTAATAGAATTTCATTATGTCGACGGAAATCAATCGCACGTGGACTAAAATTTCACGGCTAGAAAGGAGTAATATAACAAAAAAAATTTAGATGCAGAAACTTTTGCTGGCAGCCTTATGCAAAAATTGGTCAAAAAATTAAAAAAGCTATATGTGCATTGATTTTTTTAAAATTTTTATATTGAAAGCAGCACTGTCGTATCTTTTTTGTTATTTATTCTTTCTTTTCACTTAAAAAAGAAGCTTATTTTCTTAATTTGTATTTTATTTGTGACAATATTTAACCATGCTTACCTTAAATAAAGCAGAATCGTTGAATTAATAATGCATACATTTTAAAAATAACAGAAAACTTTTTCTTGTATTTATTTTTCAAGAAAATATAATTTTTTATACATGTTTCTTACAGACTCGTGCTAAAAATTCTCTTTTCTATGTTTGGCTTGCATCGAGAGTAACTTAATCTTTCAATTTAAGTTTTTCTCAACATGATGCCACTTTTTTCATACAAATATATTGTTCTCGTTCAGGTAAAATTTTCTTTTTCTTTGTGTGAAATAAATCGCTGGAAAATATGCTTCATTTTTTTTAATTGATTAAATATTTTGAAAAGTATAAGGCAAAATAAAAGATATATCTTGCCCCATAAATACAAATTATTAAAATATTTATATTCAATAGCCATCTAATCATTTTTATAGCTTGAATACTTAATGACACTCTAGTAGAATTCTTTTCTTTAATCCTTATGTTAGAAAGAAAAGCACACATCTTACCAATTCATTGTTTACGAAACATGTTTTACGAGACTGTTCCATTTGTACACCATCTAAATATGTTCCTTTTATTTTCAGGATCAAAATAACAGAAGTTCTTAGATTGGAATTGAATAATTTTCATGACCGAGACGAAAGGCTTTCTTATTATTCGTGCCCTCTTCCAAAGGCGGGCAACAGAATAAAGATGCTAAATGAAAAGTGAAACGAAACATGGGGAGAAATAACTATGAATGAAAAAACCAAAAATAAATAAATAATTTCAAAAGACGTGATCTTTGGAAAATTTCTAAGATATGAAAAACTATAAAATATTGAAGAAAAAAACTCGAAATATCAAAGCCATTTGTTCCAAATAGATTGTAATATGATTAGTAAAATCTTATGATTTGAATAGTATTAATAACTGAGACGAACAGACTACCGGGACGATCTAAATCCCCCCCCCCCTTTTTTTTTGTAAACGAATTAGCAATTATGTTTTATTTATTTGATTTACAAGGATAGTGTACTGGAATGCATTATAATTAAAATGAACTTACTGTCAAATTTCAGAATATTTCTCTTAGAATTTATTTATTTCGAATTTGTTTTTCGAATTCTGTGAGATCCATTTTTTCTTTTCGTTGGCTAACTGACTCACAAGTCAACAATTTTCAGCTACCATAAGATAAAGAAGGGGGGGGGGGGATCCCTATTACAAGAAATGTCAATGCACCGACAAAAGAGCGTGACATTGACCTCACCTTTGACCTTCGATCGTGGGGATGACATTGTTGCATAGCGATTTCTAACGTTAGCACAGTATTATCGTTTCTTATCCTCTATATTTCCATTAAAGCATTTTATTCTTTTGAGATTTTCTTTTCATTGGATTTTTGAAGATGCCAGTTTCTGAACTCATTTTTGAAATGTAGAAATAAACAAATGTAATTTTCAAAATATAATTTTTTTTTTCTAAAATACATAATTTATCTATTTTTTTTCCCTTCTATAATTTTCTCAGTTAAAAAAAATTACGTAATTTATAATTAAAATAAAAAATGAATGACAATTTTAATTTTATGGCTTGCCATTTTCTAATTAATTAATTTTTTAGAGAAAGAAACATTTATGAATTATTATTTTAAAAATGTCCAGAGTAAATAAATTATATATAACTATTCGAATTTTCCCAGCCGAAATTTTCTGAAAACACACTTCATAAAAAGAAAAATATATATATATCTTGAGACATTATTCATAGGATTTATTTCCAACATAGGAAAAATAAAGCACTTTAAAAATGTATTTTGTGCCTTCATCAAAATATATATTACGAAAAAAGTTGACGAAATTTTATTATTTTGGAACAAAAATCTTGTGAATGGTATTTATTATTCAATAGAGAAAGATTGCTGTCAGTTAAATAGTGGAGTTTTCATTAAAATGATATGGAGATACTAACATTTATTAAAGTCAACTAATTAACAATTTAGGCCATTGATGAACCTTTTCTATACTGTACTATTTTTTTTTTAATTCGTCAGGTTTTTTTTCTCTCATATTAGATTATGAAATTTTTTACTTCCTCTTTCTTTTTCTGCAAATAATATTTTGATTCGGGGGGGGGGGTTCACAAATTTTTAAATCTAGCGAATTATATTTAAACTGTGGAACATCTTCATTCTAGAAATAAGTATAGTTCATATAAGGTATTAGTCTCTTTAAATACAGATACGTGTTATAATCAATGCATTTTATGAGTAACAAGTTTATGTTATATATGACGCGTTAATATTTAAATATTCAAATTGCATATTTTTTTCTGGAAATTTAAGAGCTGACACAGTCTTATGATTTAACCAAACAATTCATTCCTCAATAAGCTTTTTATTTTTGTCGGCAATAAATATTTTGAAAGCATACTGAAATGTTTCAGAAAAATCGCATCTTTAAAAGGAAGGCTAAGTATTTTTAAAAACGATATATATATACATATATTCAAAATCTTTGTACTTCTCTATTAAGACATGATATGATATTTTGTTTATAATGGATCTTTTTTTTTACTGCAAAATGATAATAAGTAATAATTAAAAAATGCGAAAAAGGAATTCAAAATCAGCTATTTGATTTCTCAAGATGATCAAGAAATATTCTGCGTGTTTGTTTCTGAGATAAAAGGATATTGGAGAAGTGCATTCATTTTTCTTTCCATTCAGCCGAGCTCTGTCCCGTTCTTTTTATGCTTGTTGTAGACGGTCACCATCTTTTCTTCGAACTTTCCCCCTCCCTATTCAGACATGTGGGCAAGAAAAATGAATGACATGCAAGTATATATAGAAATAAATGGAAAAAATTTTCTTCGAACATGATTTGTTCCTAATGATAGGGTAACATTTCCGGAAACAAATGCGATTGTCAATGTCCAGACGACCACTGTTGTGAAACAAAGAGAAAAATCTACGCGCTGCTGCAGAAATTTTACAATGTATTGAAGATCGGAAAGCAACGTCACGACGAGTGAGAAAATAGAGGGAAGATCCACGAAATGAGAGGAGTTCCACATGGAAAGGTCGGAGGCGAAATTCCTTTCGTTAGATGTGAATAATGGAATATCTGCAGGTGGTGTGGAAGGGCATTTCTAACTAAGCATGTGGATTTCGAGGGGGATTTCTCTTATCTGAAAAAGAAAATCGGGCATTCTACTATTCTGAGATACCTCAACTAAAATGATTCTAAGAATGAGGGAGTTGAAAGAGCAATGGGGAAAGCACAAATTATTTTTCAAAAAATGTGACCAAAATATTGCTTTCACACATTTTTTTTTCAAAAAATTTAAAACAGGCATTGCAAAAAAGATACCAAGAAGGGTGTTTCCAGCATGGTATTTTTATTTTATGTGCAATAGAATTTTTGCTAAAATCGTTTAAATGTTAAAGTCGAAGTTTCATGCCTTTTATGAAACGTTTCAAAATACCTGAAGAAAACCTAAAAATATTCCTTAAATCTAAATCTATATTTTTATTCCTTCTGCGATGACAGTTGATTAAATAAAATAATAATAATAATAAACAGCAATGCAACAGTGAAGCAAAACGCTCGAAGTATTTTTCTCCATGGGATAACATTATTTTAAAATGGTGGTGTGCCAAATAACATCCAATGGAACGCGGATTTCGCTGTCACCGAGTGTTGAGAAAAGGATAAGGATAAAATGTCTTTTTGATTCAGTATATTCTTCGTAAGATAAGAAGGTATATTCGGCAGTTTTGTTCAGAACCCTTTTTAATTTTATGACTATTCCTTGATGCATTTACTCCCATTTTAATTGGCGCAGTATGGCCTTTTTATCATAAAATCGAATGAATCATAAAATCTAATGAATGAATCCCATAATTAAAAAAACAGCAGGAGTGATCTTTTCCTCCTATTTCCCGCATTTAATACGAGTAACAATTAGACTCTTCCTTTTAGAAATAAAAATGGCGGACCTTGGGCAGGGCTGTGAATGCTCACATTTTTATTAATACTCATTTCATGAGATATAGTAGCCTCCTCCTGCCAGTCATTCAGATGACAGAATGTGTTCATTCGTTCTCCATATCCACCACGCGTTAATTCAGTAGCTAACATTTAGAAAATGGTTGCTTTTTAAAAAGGTATCGCCTTGAATAGTTGAAAAAAAATTAATATTGATTCATTTGCGTATTAATACCAGATAGCAACATTCTAAATTTGAATAATGTATGAAAATGTGGTTTATCAAATGACATATGATTTTAATTCCCAAATAGTGTTTGAATGCAAACTCTGTTTTCCAAATTAAAATTTTTTAACATGACATTAGTGTAGGATGTCCTTTTAAGGAAACGTTATTGTTCAATTTTGATTCATCGGGGCCTTTAAATATCTATTCCGAAAACTTTTCAGGTGCTGAATCTTTTTTTTTAACTTAATGTCTGGATAAGTTTTATAGAATTTCATGTTATATTACAATTCTTACAAATGTGTGATACATTTTCGTACCATTCTTTTGTTTATAGTATTTCCTCAATAATATGCATTACTTATTTTTTTGTAACATTTACATCATTAATCACTCTATGAGAAGGGCTTTTAAGGTCTCCTTTATAGCCTAACAAACTGCTCTTAAAATGCATATGTCTCATGTTTCAGTATCAATATAAAAATTTTCATAATATGGTATTATATGATTATTATTCAAAAGAATTATTAAAATTTAATTTATATATTGGATACGTATTAAGAGGTTAGTATTAGAATTTTATTTGTATTATTTTTAGGCTTTGAACAAGATAACTTGTTCAAAAATTTCATTTTTTTTTCCTTGCTTAGTAATCTTTAAAGGTAACTCGAAATGAATCCTTGAAAAATAACTTTTTGTATTTTTGCTTTTATTCATTCATAACAGAAAAAGAAAATTTTAAAAGGTGGTAGAAAAAGCACGGAGTTATCAAGATGCTTTTGAAAATGATCTAAAAAAGTTTTGCATTTGAAAATGTGTACCAAATGACCGGAAACTATAGGTTGAATTTCCTAAAGATTTATTCTCCCGTTATAGCATTATAAATCGAGGGAAAATTTCCTTTAAAAAATTGCCTGAATTTGCTTTGTCTTCTCTCATATATCAAATCATAATGTTTTGAAATTTAAACTAAAATTAAGTCATTTGGAAGTTATAATTCGACACAAAAATTACTTCTAAAAATTACGGGCATTCCAAAGTTGAATTAAAAACTATCTGTAACACATTCCAGAAAGAGAATTGCTATCAAATGAAACTAGGAGAAAACTAAGTTGTTAAGAGATTAGAATGTTTTATGTTGATTCTAGAATATGTAGATATTAATTGGGTGAGAATCACGATTTACTTCACAAGATAATTATTTTGCTTTCATATAAATTTATCAAAATTTGGTATAATTAACAAATATTTTAATTGGTTTTATGTATATTTACTTACCAAATAAGGATGAAAGTATGCTTAAATGGGGAAACAATAGTAATCACGATTGTGACTTTTATCATGAGGGTTACTTAAGCGATCCATCAAACCGGTGCTGCTGTGACAGAAGGAAAAGCCGAGTAAATGATTTATTACAAACATTACAACAAAATTTTTCAGAATTAATACTCAAGGCCTTTTCTAAAACACTATATATCAATTTTATTATAATAATTTGTTTCCGAAATACTACAAAAATATCAAAAACAAACGTTTACTGAAATGTGTCGACTGTTTTG
Organism: Argiope aurantia; assembly: GCA_026543865.1. Taxonomy (NCBI): domain Eukaryota; kingdom Metazoa; phylum Arthropoda; class Arachnida; order Araneae; family Araneidae; genus Argiope; species Argiope aurantia. The sequence goes on from JAPMOR010100968.1 coordinate 289,731, forward strand.
GAAGCATTCAAGTGATTCAAAAGTTACTATTTGTTTTTAGAATTTAAAGCATTTTTGAAGCATCTAGAGCTTTCTTCTATATTCATTTAAACGTCTAATTGGTCACACAACGTATTTTAATTCGCGTAAGAATGTAAAGACTATATGAGCTATATCACTTAAACTTGTCCAAGAGATCTCCCTTTTCAAATAATTATTACTTTGACTGATAGATCTAAATATAAATGGGAGTATTTGTCTTTTTACTTTCTTGTGTACTGAGACAGTTTGACGTATTTTGTATTTCACTATGTAATGAAAAAAAAAACAAAAAAAAAACTGAGTATGGATATTAGAGATTTTTCTTTCCTACCTTTGAGACAAAATTTGATGAAGATTTACAATTTTAGTGGCAAGATTGCATACCAAATTTTATCTTGTTACGCTATCGAATTGTCGCGCTCGGCTTCATAAGAATGTGCAAACCACAAGAGATGAGAGATTTGATACAGAAAATGAGAAGAATTCAATACCAACTGTTGCATTTTACAGACATCGTATTCAATTCTATTCGAACTCGAGAAGATCTGAAGCGTGGAGATTTGTCAAATTTTCAAGATCCATTTTTTTAAACGATTACAACCCTTTCTGTTCGTATGAGGGAAGTGGAAAAGCACATTTATTCATTTCGATATTCTTAGGACAGAATTTTTATAAACTTTGAATTTTAAGCTAGGACGCTTTCGTGGGAGGTTTTCTTATTTTTGTGCGCGTATTTGTGAATATGGAATCGAGTGTCGAGCAGCGATCCTCTGATCCGGAGCCTTTAGCACAGGAAAGCCATGTTCCAATAAAAGTAAAAAGTCTATTCTTATTAAATTAAAATGTTTTGTTAAAATACTCAATGACAACATGCAGTGATATGAAGCATCATTGCAGTTATTCGCAGGCATTTGACTCACGCATAATTGATCAAAACTTTTATAGAATACATTTCTTATACACTGTTGCCCATAACAAATATCAATTTCTATGGAAATTCTCTGTATCTTATTAATTAAATAATCCGCTGTTCCCAGTAGATACGATATCGAATTTAAAAAGTAAGCACAATGTCTATATATGCTATGAAACAAATATACATTTTAGTCATATAACATATTTATGGATAGAACAATAAAAAATAGATATTATTTTTTTCAGGTTTTGTGGAAGGCAATGGGCAACGTCATTCTTATCCATTAGAAATAAGAGCTTTCCGGAAAAAGCAAATGAATCAGCATTTTTTCCTCTACTTGCATGATTTTATCTTTCTCTCTCTCTCTCTCTTGCTGAAGAAGAGTCTCACTCAAAATTATTCTTCCTTACTCTGATTAACAATGAAATAATTATTTTAAAGCATTATAAATGCTTAAACTCAGCAAATGCGAATCCAGGAGCTGAATACGTTATAAATATTTATGTAATAAGTTCAAATTATTAATGTTTTTCTTTTTCAAGCCATTTTATTTCAGACACTTCTGAATTGTACAAGTTCCTCATGTTTCCCGAGCTGCTTCTACACTACCCAGGTCGAAAATCGGCTGAAACTGCTTGGTGTTGCAATTGAGCCTTGAGATTGATAACTCGCCGATGCGGTCCTAGCGGTATTAATGACGCCTTTTGGCAAAATGATTCCACAGGTGCTAAATTATTTTGAGGCCCCTCCTGGATAGAATCGTTTGATGTTAAGAATGTAACGAGAACTAAAATTTGCGCTTTTATGTTTATTTTCTAATATTTGTTGCTCAATTTGAAGGCAATTTTTACATTGTTATTTATTGCATCTATAAGGCTTGCTCTCATTTGTGCAGAGAATGTGTTTAGTTATAAAGAAAGCACACACACACTTCATATTGCATCGTTTTTCAAAAAGGGCTAGTCAAAAAATGTCTAAATGCTCTTCCATTTGAGCAAAAAAGAAATAATATTCTAAAAGTGTCTTACAATATCAAAAAGTTTTCCCATATTAAATTTGGACAGGAAAAAAAAATGTTATTCTGATGACAGTTATTTCTCGAAAAATATTACAACGCGGAGATCACAAACATACCTGTGCGCGACTTGGGATATAGGAAAATGCATTTTCATCGCTCTCTTCTGAACAACGGTCATACGAAAACTATTTAAATTACTAGAACGCTATTAGAATATGGATTTTTTTTTCACTTCTTTCATTCAAAATATTCGTAGGCATTCCCCGTTTCATCCCCCAATTGATTTATTTTTCGACACATCATGTCAATCCCGATTCGAAACTTTTACCAGGTATTCTGTTCTATGGAACACGTACTCTAGTGGAATTGCAAAAGTTTCGATCAAATATAAAAAATCTGGTACGTTTCCAACATTTATTAGCTCAAAGCTTTCAGAATTTTTGCAGACACACACTGGCAGAGAGACAAGATTCCCGTTGACATATTTCTCGAAAAATTGGATCGAAATCTTCAATATTGATGCAGAGACCGTGTTTCCCAGATTGCCGTCTTCACAGAAATGTGCTTTCCTGATACGGAGTGGGCTGAAATGGGATGAACTAGAATTTTTTGACGATTGCATTTGTACTCTTCTATCACCAACAAGGAAGTAAAAATGATCTATGTAGAACTTTTAAGGATCTTCTGAATGATGTTCTGTATTATAAGATATCGGAAGAGAACATTAGACCTTTTTAGAAATTTAATGAAAATCCTGAAAATGTATCATGAAAAAATGTCTCACTGCAGGTGCCCTTTAGGTTTATTAAATTACTGACAACGACGAGGAAGAGTGGAAAAACGTATTGTGCTCCAGACGCTAGTTACTTTCGCTACGCCGTTGGTTAAGATGCTTAGATTTTCTAGTTTGCGCATTGATTCGTGGACCGAACATGTTTCGAGGTTCAACGACATTGGCTGTTTTTTTTTTTTTTGAAGGGGAAATATGAATAAATACTAAAGGGAAATTGAAAAGTAATTTTTTTTTCAGCGATGTCATTCCCGTTATCCTTGATTCGGTGGCTCTGAGCAGTGCATAGTATGCGATCCATTAGTCAATAAACAGCCCATTGAGTTTAAATTGCCATACGTTTTTCACTTGATCAATACATAAAGATTCATCTTACGGCACAATTAGTATCACTCAAATGATACTTCTGAAATGCTAATAAAAGAAATGAAGTAACGTTTTACAAACATAGGAGCAATTGAGAAACATCAAGATATTAAATAATCACCTTTCTTGTTTTTAAGAGAGAGAGAGTATGTCCATATTTTTTTTAATTATGTAATTCCTGTACTAAGACATTTTTAACAAGAAAAGTGGTAGCTTATTTGCTTGCGATTTACACTATTTTACAAATAGTTCTTGTTGAATTTTAAAAAAAATGGCATCTCTCAGCAGGCATCACTTATTGGTATGGACTTCCCCTCAGATTTCAGTTTGGAGAAAAAGGTAATGAACACATTTTCATTCAAATATTTAATTGCTATTTGTAACTGAATGCATTTCGAATTTTTCACTTATTTAGAAAATGTTTGTGATTTTATTTTTACTGTTTTAAGAGATTCTGCTTTATTAAAAAAGGAAGCGTCAGATTCGAGTGAGACGATGCTTTCGCAGAAAAACATAATCCTATCAATGCTGGCAGCATTGATTTTAGTGACAAAGAAAAATTGCTTTACAAACGTCAGAAATGGGCGATTATTATTGCTGATTCTACTAGAAATTTATTCTTTCCATTGAGTAAACAAGAAAACGAGAACAGCTCTTTTTATGCTCGTAGTTTAAAAGATATTCTTGATTTAATTACACAGTTTTTAAAATAATTTTCATATGCGATAATCACTGCTTTTGAAATTATTTATCGGTACAATTTTTTATCCGTGTTTTCGTTAGAGCTTATTTCACTTTTAAGTTTCATTTGGTTCTTTTCATTCGCTCACTTTCTTTAAAATAAACAAAAGTCAATTTTCTGTGAACAAGTCTGAAACGAAGAAAATCTGCTATCGTCTTAGCACTGCAATATATGCCAAACAGATTTTGAGGCTTTTCTAAGTCTCTTGGCACGAGGGGATCACTCGCAATTCAGCTGAGCAAGCAATTTTGAAATTTTAGTTTGAATTTCGTTTCGGAGTCAAGGATTTGATGGTCCGAGCTGTTGAAGATTTCCGACTTCCTCGTTCATTCTCTTTTCAGTTTGGAGATTCTGCAGAAAAGTGCACGCCGCTACACTAGTCAGGGCTCGAACTCACACAAATAATAATAATAATATCTGAAGACTAAATTAATCCTTAATCCTATAAACTTGAAGTTTAAAATGAGCTGATTTATGGCTTTTCGTCAAGATTGTATTTTCTTCAATCCATAGCGCCACATCGCGTCTTTTGTTGTCATAATATTCACTTTCAGCAAAAGCGTTCGCTATTCAAAAGTAAAAGGAGTTTGTTCATAGTTATTTAAAGATGCATTGTGTAAAGATTACTCGTAAACTAGAACATAAATAGTACAATATGGGGAAGGATTCCTATTTTCTTCTGACGCTGTTCTTCGGATGAAACAATAATTATACACTGTGTGCAAAACTTAAGCAACAGATTTTTTTTGCCATTACTCCCCGAGAAATCAGATGAGAGACATGAAATTCAGAAATGAGAGACAACATTTTGTAGTTAAACGATGACGAAAACATAGTTGCTATAAAATGAATACAATACATATAGTATGGAATCAAACAAAAAACAACAACAAAAAAAATGGTTTATTGAACTCTTAGTATCGCTGCACATAATTATCTGTCCAAGAGGAAGAAACAACAAGCAGATGTTCCTTAGTATGGCATATGCCATCCCCTTACTGCAATGGTTGCTTCGCTCCGTCTTTCCATACTCAGCACTAGATTGTCCAACAGTTATTGAAATAAGAGTGTCCATTACTCAATCAGCATGTTTCAGTTGCTAGTGTTCTCCGAAGGATGTAATCGTGCCGCAAGGCGTCTCCACAAAGCATCCCTCATATGTTCTATTGGAGTTAAATCAGGAAAGAATGCTGGCCAATCCATTCGAGTAATATCTTCATTTTCCAGCAGCTGCTGAACATCAGCAGTTCGGTATGGCCGTGAATTGACATCCATAAAAATGAAGTCTGGTCCAATAGCACCTCGGAACAGACGCACATAGGAAAGAATCACCACCTTACAATATCGATCTCTGGTTACAGAACCTCTGTCGAAAACTTGGAGCTCAGTCCGCCCATTCAGCATAATGTCTCCCCAACGACAACTCCAGGTTCATCGTAGCGGTATCTTTCCATGATGTTACTAGGATGAAACCGTGTCCCGACCTATCTCCAAATCAACTGGCGCCGAGAATCGCTTGTGGTACTGGAACGACTCTCATCCGTAAAGAGGACACGATTGCATTTTGAGATGTCCAGTTTTTGTGATTCTTACACCACTCTAAACGGTCGGTGCCACCGATGGCCAACTTTCAAAGGGATGCGGCGTTCAGGATGGTGGGCGAATAGGCATTCTTTGTGAAGGCGTCTGACCGCAGTAATCCGCGATACTTGTCGCCCTGTTGATGTACACAGTTGCTGAGCAGTGGCACTAAATGACTGGTATAGGGCTCTTTTCGCCTGTAGAGCGATATATCAGTCATCTACTGCAATTATTTTTCTAGGGAAAAATAATTGCAGTAGATGACTGATATATCGCTCCATCACCATCACCCATCGCTCCATCACATTTCATCCATCAACCTTTAACAACTGTACTTATGGTTTGGAAGGCTTTCTAAGCGCGCGATTTGCACTTTTATTGGTTCCAAACTATTCAGCTACACTGGTAAAACTTCGCCCTAATACAACTTTCCGATCATTCTTCCAAGTTTGAAGTCCTCTAGGTGATTTCTTCTAGGCATATTTCACGAAAAAACTGACTTGCTTTTGCCTCCGTCCTTCCTTCCTCCGAATGCCTCCATTCTTCCTTTCCTTTAAGTCTTGAGCAGTGCGCGCCGACCGCACACGTTTTGCATACACTCACGTCGCCTATAACGTGACATTTGCATATGCATCACCTTTCTTCTGAATTGCATGTTCATTGTACCGATAGCTATAACCCCTTTCCTGCAATTTCATGGCTACCTACTTAAAATTTGCACTGTAGCTTGTAATTTTGCATTGCAGAATCTCTGATCCGAACAAATGTGCGATTTAAGTAGATTAATACCAAAGAACAAGCAAAGAAAATTACAAAGATTTATTTTAATGCTGAGAATACTTGTTACGAGAAAACGGCTTTAAATTAATGAGTCCCTTCTTGTTGGAATCTTTGTCTTTACAAAGTTATTTGCTAAAATAAATGAAAATTTCTTATTTTAAAAAGAAATAGACGAAGAGTTCTTTAAGGGATTTTACGAGTCAGCATTTATAGAGTTCATTCAAAGTTTCATTCATGAATAGTTTTCATTCAAATCTAAAGATAATTTTCATTTTCAATTTCTTTGTTGTCACTCTGTTTCAGCAGACTGCTGCCAATAGAGTCGTAAAAAGGCATTGCTTAAAAAATACTCAAACATAACAAACAATCTGCTATAACCATCTTTGTGCAGAACAAAGCAACGGAAATTTAAACATTTCTCAAGTCTTTTGGCTTTCTCATTCGAAATCAATCTTTGCTTTTTCTGAGTAAAATTTTCTTGTTGAATACGCAAGTTTTCTACTAAAAAAGAATACCGTGCTTTTGATTTCAATTGCAGGATCCATTTTTGTAGCAAATTCCGCAAACTTTCAGAATTATCTGAAGCATAGCAATAAAAAAATAACATCTAACTTGTCGTAAAATTTGGGATCCGAAATTATTTTTATGCTGTTTATATTATGCAGCCGAATGGTATTGCGTGAACATTTAATTTTCAGACCAGAAAATGGAACTGTAGTAAGTCTTTCAGGAATATGACACAAATAGACGTCGTCAGTGTTTCGGTGGATTTCCAAACATGCAGGATGATAATCCAGAAATCGGTTGTCTTTCCGCAATCGACATCACATATCGCCACTCGTTTCATTTCCTGATGCGACGTCATGATTTTGCCGTTCAGTAGGAAATGCATCAACGTAATATATAACATTTGAAGATAACAATGACTGATGTGGTCTATGAATATTTATAGCTATTTAGAAAAGAAGTAATAGAGGCAGAGGCGAAATTTTGTATCTTTTCCCAATTCAGCAAGAACCCACAATATTGCCACCATAAAAAAAATAAAAGAAATTCGATAGTTTTATCGATAGGATGTCAACCTCACTTAATGATGAACAGCCTTAAGCATTTGCTTAATATAGTTTAGTTATATTGATATCCCATTTGGAAGCAATGAAAGGGTTATTGTTGTAATTTCGAGAGCCAATCAGATGATGAGGATGCCATTGAAGATGATATTATTAATTATTCATGGTTGAAGGACGAGGATGAGAGCTGAGTTAGTACTCTTTCTCCAAGGTTCTCTAGTACTCCAGGAGGAGGATATTTGATATTGAATGGGCAGATTTTATCTGAACCCATCACAAATGCATGGTAAGTCATTGGTGGAATCAGTTTCGAATTAGGAATCCAGCAGTCCTAAACCTTAGCTCTTACCACAGGGTGCTGTTTTTCTTCCTCATGGCACTTGCCATATTTTACTTATAATGTTCTAATAGAAGCAGAAGCCGACGGTCGAAGCATCACTCATTGTTTTTCTACATCAATCTGGTCAAAGAAATATTTCGAGATTTTAATTTAAAATTCTTTGCTCACTTAATCGGTTTTTCTGAGTCAAAGATTTGCAAGCAAAATCGAGTGGTATCTTTCAGTTGCAGCATCCTCTTGTTTCTGAGTGCCAGATGATCCTGTGGCTAACACTGAAGTATTCAGAATCGGATCCACTAAGCAGATTTAGTGAGCATTAAATCCGTCTTTCCAATTGATCTCTTCTTTGTTATGTCTCGAAATTTAAATCTGAAGAAATGTATCTTATTTGTGCATCGAATTATACAATTTGTTGCAGAAATCTGAAATGAACATAGCAATTAGTTTAACATTTGTATACTACTTTGTGCTCTTATTTGAACTGAAACATGAATAAATATACCAAATATAATTTAATTCGGATATTAAATAGATTGGAAGGAGAAGTGGGGGAGTTGAGTGGTACTATAAATATTCTGAGGAAAAAAAAAGTCTCTGCTTTAGTGCCGATGAGTTTTGGATTCGAAATCCGCCTCCACCAAATATCAGCCGTGTGGAGAACGTTAATTGGATGTCGAAGATTAAGCAGGTGACTGCTGGTAGTTGGAGATGGAAGCTTAATTATCGTCTCATCAGGCTCTACAAGATCTATCACTAAAAAGCCCTCTTGTTGAATCCGATGCAATTTAATAATCTAATCAAACTACATCAGTCAGTATGAAACAAAGTGTTGAAGATTAAGACAGAAAATTCTAAATCTCCAATTCTGAGATCTTCTTTCGAATGTAACGTAATACAGCATAGACCTCTAGCAAATGTTTCGGATAGAGGCATCAAAAAATGAAACTCCTGAATAGCAGCAGGGGAGGTTGAGTAGAAGTATCCACGTTCCCGTGTCATTATAACATGCCTGATTTGAACTTGGCATTTATTCAATTCTAGTATCTTACAGTTACGAATCTACTTAAGAATACAAGAAAAAGGATCATTACAAATCCAAATCAATTAATTAAAAAATATAATGGCGGCAACAGTTGCCCTACCATACAGGCCAGTAATATCATCAAAAACTAACTCTGGACTTCGAATGAGTCTTTGAGCCCTACTTTTGAGCCTTTTTATGCATTTTATAAGTATTTTATTTGTAATTAAAAGTATTATATCATTTCAGATCTTGTCACAGTGAATCTAAAATATAAAATCATTCTTAAGTTAACTATAGCAGACCACTAACTGCGTACACTCTATAAAATTTATGTTTGAACTTCCATATTCAACTACCATAATAAAATGCACGTAACAAAAAATATCATTTCATATAATCAAAATTATTCGAAGAAAATGTAACAAAATGAAATATTTTGAGAGATAAAAATATATCGAATTATTCCTAATATGTTGCTTCTCAAACTCAAGTCTGCTTAATTCACAAAGAAATTTATATCCTCTTAATCTTTTGTTCTCAAATATAAGAAAGCGTGATTATAAATAATTAATAAAAATCTCAAAAAAGGGAAAAAATAGATTTCAAATTGATTGAATACATTTTGAAGCTACTGAATAAAGCTAACTAACAAAAATAAAACATTTAACTAGTTTCCAATATTCAATCAAAGCAATTCATAATATTTTTGTTGTTCTTTTTTTTTTCTAAATCTTTAATTTAAAGAAAAAAATATAATTTATAATTTAATTTTTGAATAATTTGTATCTTTTAAAGAAACGTTAATTTTATTAACTTTTAATCCAACTCAAAAAAGAGTGGGGGGGGGGACAATATATTTTTTGTTTCCATGGAAACAAGTTTTTCCCCTTTCTTATTAAACTTCGCGGATGCGTTTAACTCCACTTCATTGTTATCTTTCAAAATGATATTTTGAATCATTATCATTAGTATTTTCTTCATCTAAATTTTACATCACCAGTTTCCATTTGCAAAAGAAAATTTATTCCGAAATATCTGAGAAACAAATGCGAGAAAAGAAAAATCATCGAAAATGACGTATTTCTTTCTTTCTATTCTTTCTCTCTCCCTCTGCCAACCCAATCTTACGCACAATACAGCTTACGACGTAAGAGGGATGCGAAACTTCTTTAATGAGATGAACTCAAAATTAAAAGCTTTAAACATTACTTGTGTTTTTCTATCAACAGAGCATTGTACAGTTATTACGAGTTTAACATTCCAAGATTTGTAGTTGAAAGTCCACGCCGAAGGCCAATGAAGTTCTATAATCTCCTATCGCACAGTGTGTGTGAGAAGTGTCTCACAATCTCTTGGAACGGAAGTACTGTCGCTGCCGTAGTTAAAAGGGGTGGGTGTAGAATACAGCGTATAATGGAAGAGGTTAAGCCTCGTTCCGACGACTTGTGCGCCACATTTTGTCTTCTTTTCTCTCTCTTGTGGTTTTCCGGGATTGTTTGCCGACAAACTGTCGGCAAATTGGACAAACATCAAAGCACCTTAGAAAACCGCAAGAGAGGTCGAAAAAGGAACGCGCGTCCGTCTGAAGATTTCTCCGGCCGTGGGACCGCGTCTTTTGATGTATGTTCATTTGGGAAAGGGGCATTTGCGCTCCATAAATTATTCCCTACCCCTGTTGCATTGTAGGTTTACTGGGATTCGGACCTTTGGCAAGAAAAGGTCTAGAGGGGTTTTCAGTTTTACATAGCTGCATTTCCGGTCGAGCTAATTGGTGATAATGGAATGGGGATAATTTTTGTAAAAATTTTATTTGATCTTGAATTTATGAGATATTGTACATACATTTATCTTATTCATATATCTTGCAATAAATGATAATTAATTCTATAATTAATAGAAAAGTAAGACTGTTTTTATTAGAAAAATAAATAGCGGAATTCAATGCATTTAAAAAGTAAGATATAAGAGAATTTATAGCTGTTTTATTTACTAATATTTAAACAATCTTATATTTCTTAATGAATTTTCGTGAAAATCGTTATTATCTATACTCATAAAAGGGAAAAGAATGTATGTGTTATGTATATATATTACAATAGTTCACTTAGCAATACCTATCAAGAAACTAGCCGCCTTTGGTGACCAGCAGTTCGCCAGTATAAAAAATCTCTAAAATTTTCAAAATTATTTTATGTAACTTGATTTTTTGATAGCTTTTTCTGCAAATTATTTACCTATCAAAGTTTCAGATTTTGATATTTATATAATTCAATCATACTATTATGTAGGCCTTAAACAGTTCTGTTCATTGTATTACTTACTAATTTCTGTCAGAGTTCATAAAATTTGCGCATTAAATTAGAGTGGAAATGTTAAACTGAAATTAATATAAAAACATTTTTTACTGAAACCAAGCACATCTTTTTTTGAATATGAAAATTGAATGTAGAGTCGCTCAGCGTTGAAGTTGTATATATGCAATGCAGAATAATTTTTGTAATTTATACAATATCTTAAAGAATTACTCAACAAAAATTTCTCTAATTCATCTTAAAATTCAGTTTTTAACTTTACTTTCAGAACATTTAAATGTTGCAAATGAAAATATTTTATTTGACTTCAGTCAATAAATGTTCTTATGAAAAAATTACGAAGTTTAAATTTTACACAGTCCTTTTGTCCTAAGGAGTCATATTCTGCGAAATACTCTTGACACTTCAACTCTTAATTCAAGTTCAATAAATAAACTTTCTATCGTCTACGATCAAATCTGTTTTTACATATCAATATTAGAACAATCAATATTTTCATAACCATAAGCCAATCACGGTTGAAAAATCCTGGCAAAAGATTGGCGTATCTTCTTTGAAACGGACTATGAAGTGTTCTAAAATCGCCAATTTTTATAGAAGAGTGATATTCAAATTTCATAAATTATTTAGTTTTAATGAATGATTTAGTTGATTGACGTTCAAAGATTTTTATTTAACCCTTAGCGCTCCGAAAAGTAATTAGATGCATAAATATTTGCCGAATAAGAGAAATTATTCATTGCTCAGAAAAATTAATATACATGAATTTTTCCAGAAAATTAATCTACATATTTTTACCACTCTTAAGTATTTTTACCAGTCAAAATTTCATAAAACAATTAAATAAAACACCAAAATGATGCACTACCTTGAATGGTTCTTGAGAGGAGAGATCGAAGTGCTAAGTGTTAAAATATTGATGTCTCAAAAAAAATTGTTAAATAAGATTCAAAGATTAAAGAAGCAAACATGTAAAAGGATTACAAAGGGTAATGTAAAGGACCTATGTAAAAATTTAAAATTCTTAATTCATCGGAGCATTTATTGACTCAAATAACATAAAATGTAATTGTTTAGTTCATTTAGACCATTTTGTTAGTAGATGCGTGCCCCTGATTAAAATTAACTGATGGGCGCTGATTACAGTGATTATCCAATAGATATATTAAACCATGTTTGCTTTAAATTTAATTGTTTGATTTAATTAATAATATAGATATTGTAAAAGGCCATAGAAATCTTTTCCTCCATTTACTTTAAAAAAAGTATATTTCAAATTTTTTCGCTTCACATAGACACTTGCTGAAATTTACACTTTTACATATTTAATTTACAATAATAGTTGATTTATTTTTTAAATTTGAACTTCTGTCAATGTGATGGCAACAGGTTGATAAAAGTTAATTTTTTCCCATTGACATGCTCTTGCAGATTAAATTTTATTTTTATTTTGTGCGAAATACATTGTTGAAAAATATAGTTAAAATATTTCTTTAAAAGCTTGTTAAACATCGAAATTTAATTTGTAGATTAAAGCATTCATATCATTAAAAAGAAAAATTTTTGAGTTTTATCTTAATGCAAAAATCAATTTTGTGCTGTAGTTTTTCGGAAATTATAGCATTGTAATTTTTAGAAAGTGTATCCATTTTTAAATCCTGTTACTCCTTAATGTAATAAATTATTGTATGTATAAGGATCAATGTTAGTGAAATTAATTAATATTAGATAAGAATGTTATCTATAATGTGCATAAACAATGCTGAATGAGAAAGTTTTTGTATTAGTTGAAATTTAAACACTTTCGTTTTTCAAGTTCCCATTTTTGTTGAGATTACTGAAAATTAAAAGAGATGCATTGCATAAAAAGCGGAATAGTATAAGGTTTTTAGAACAGTAGTAAATGTTACATGTCCAATAGAATTTGAAGTTACATATGCTCTTGTGAGTAAGTGATCAAAAACAAGCTAAGTAAATTTAGCAACCATAAATCTGAATTATAAAATTAAGTTGGTTACTACTTTCATAAAAACATTTAAAAAATGCTTTTTAATGTGTATTAGCATTTGTGTAACAATATATTTTGCAACTATTTTTCTTCAATTCTTGGTTATATAGGAGTAATCATAATTTCTATTTTGAAGAAAGTAACGTTCCTACCAAATTATCTAACTGAATCTCTCAAAACTTCTTTTTTTTTAAAATTTTAGTTACATACAAATGAACAAAAATTGCGGATAAGCTTTCAGAAATGCGGAACAGTTTTGACTATGCTAAATGTCAGAAACCGAAATGTTTGCAGTTTTTTTTTTTTTTTTTTTTTTTTTTTTTGTTGTTGTTGCTAAATGTAAGTGACCATATAATGCCTATTGTGAAATATTGAAAAAGAATTATTTAGAAATTATATTCATTTTTTAAAAATTTCTAACGCCTTTGTATTATTTTCATATTATTTTTTTATGTTGCCTTTTAGATGTTGCATTTAAATTTCGTTTCCGATACATTGGATTATGTATAGTTAAATCTGACAGTAAATAAGCTAGAAAATGAAGTAATATATTTCAGATTTGAAGGAATTACAGTAGTTATCAACATTTTCTTATTAAAAATATGTTTTTTTTTTCCTCCTGAGATTTAACCAACAGCTGTTTTAAAAATTATTAATATGATTCCTATCATTTATTTTAACCAAAAACGCTTATTATTTTGCAAAAAAAGAAAAAAAAACTTATTTGAACAGCTTTAACGTAAAAAATACATTAGCTCATTTCAAGTATCAGCTTGTGGAATATATATACATAAAAGCATATATATACATATAGAAAGAACTAAACATTATTGATATCCATTTGAAGGTGAATTTAAAGCCCTTTCTATGCATTTTTTTTCATTTTGTTAAATAAAGTTAGACAGTAAGAGATATAAAGATTAAATCCTCATAAAACTAAAAATTATAATTCATTCTATTAGATAAAATTTGTATTATGCAAATCAGAATTATAATTTTTATAAATGTCTTCCGTGTTGGATAATTATAAACGTATTCCTTTTAATAAATACATTTTTAAAGCAAATTTCTCTGTTTATTTATTATTTTCAACACTCGTCTGAAACGTGGTAAGGGTCATCAGCATTTTTCTCAAGGAAGTTTCGTTTCGTTATCAGAGACAAGTATCATTCTCACTCATAGTGAGTTGATTACCATTTGGCGTAAATTGTAAAATCGCCAAATCTTACATGCAAAGATAAAGTTTATAATGTGGTAGCCTTTCTTGACACTTGAGCGGAAAGAGGGAAATTTATTGAGCGCAAATGCCACACAACCGTTCATTTTACCAAAAATTTGGAGGAAGCTCCCGACAGATTTCCAGAAGCGGGGGTTGTCATGTGTCAGTTGTCAAATTTATGACCAAATCCGTAAAGTCACAGGTCGTCAGAACGTGACTTCAGATACCTAGCACAATTACTTCATCCTGAGACTTGAAAAAAAACTTGAAAGCTGCAGTTAAGATCTGCATTTTGAACAAATTTAGAATTTACTAATGAATATTATATGAAAGAATGTGCCTTTTAATATGTAAAATGAAATCATATACGTTGTTTAACAGACTATTTTAAACATAATTCATCACTAAGACTTTCTTGTAATGTTTAAAAAGAAGGGGAAAAAATAAATATAAATAAAATATGCAATGGAAATGTTAGCTTTCCATTGCATACTTGTAAGACAGTTTCTTGTTTTTCTTCTGTGACACGTGATATTAAAGGTGTCATATTTATAAGTGTTGCCCAAGAATGGTTTGAAGATTTAAAACAGGATGTAAATTTAAAATGTACAATTCGTTTCTGTTGTGAATTATGCTTATCTATATCATCCTTTTTTGTTTCAATTTTAATTAATTGAATATAATTTTCTATTTGGTTAGGTTTTTTTAACCTTATATCCATTTAGTTTGCAATCAAATAGAAATTTTATTACAACGAGTGGATTGCGTGAATAAAATATTTAATCAGTTGGGGGGAAAAAAGTATAGCGAAAGAGGCGGCTCCTGCCTATTCATAGTGAAAGTGCAGAATCCCAGCTTTTTTCAATACATAATTTTTATCACTAATTTACTTTATTTTGCAGGTAATTTTAAATTCATCCATATTCTAATGCAAGGTTCTTCAACACTTTCAATTTGAAAGGGGGAAAAAAATGGTGTATAAAATTGGTCATCGGAATCCCTCCCTCCTTATGTCTCTCTTGACAGTGGAAAGGAATTATTAAACAGGTTGCTTTTATTATGGTAAATCTATTCTAGAAAGAGTTTCAAGACAGAAAGAAGTTTCAACGCCCTCAGCATGATCTCGGCATTTGGTTCAAATTTAACAGCTTGTATAAATAAGTATCGTGTTACAGTTCTGGAATTTCTACAATGGAAAAGGATGAGCAATACAGCTTCTTTCCATATTGCTTTTACTGGTAAGTTAATACGAAATTCACTTAACCCTTTATAGGGCATAATTACGGGGCACTGCCAAATGAAACGTTTTAGGGTTATATCATGTGAAATTGATGATATAAATTCTAAAACTTCAAAAGTTTGTTGATTTGTAATTTACGAAATAAAGAGTAGTAAATACACTTACCAGAGATCGTTCAAGAAAAACTGAAAGTGCTAAGCATACTTACCACTGAGCGTTAAGGGTAAAAAAGATCACCGAATGTTCAATTTTAAAGAGGTTATTTAAAACAACTTTATACAGTTTTTTAAAATTATAAATCATGGAATTGTTTGCAATTCAAATTCCGTATTTTCAAACTCAAAATTTAAAGTTTGAAGCTCATTTTGCATTTGTTAGGCAGGTTGGGCGGATTGCTAGCTGCATAAAAATAAAACTGTTTCAATCTGATGCGGTTTTATTAATAACTTCTTAACCGTGTATTGCGTTAAGAAATAAACTAAAATGTTGTAAATTATAGTATTCAAATAATAAATATATCAAAAATAAAGTCAAAGTTTGCATAAAATCATTAACAGGAAGATTCCGAATTTTAAGAAATTCCAACTGCATCAACAGTTTTTGTTCATTTTAAAAGAATAAATGTTGAATTTAAATTAAATAAATTCAATGACAAATAATGATAATTAAATATAAGAAAATATTAGATAAAAGGAACACAATACGATGGTGTTGCATTTCTGAAAACTTTTACAGAAATTAAAATTTAATGAATTGGAACTTAATGTCTCTACGAAAACCCTTACTTCTTGAATGGCAGTGGTAAGTATATTTACCACTTTTTAATATAAATGATATTTAATTATACATATAATGTATTTCTGAGCTATGAAGGTAGCTCAATAGAATTTTAAGCATCTGATTAACCTATTTATCATTAACTTAAAATACTTTTTGAGCTCTCATAAAACATCTTTTGCAAGTGGTAAGAATATATACCAGAGAACTATAAAAAAGTAAGACAACACCTCCTTTTCTTCTTTTGCCTTGATAATTAAAGTCCTCTATTTATGTTTCTATCAGCAATTTTATTATTATTTTTGTCGATCTGGTAGCAACAATGAGATTATATGTAGCAATATTCCTCCGCTCCCTCTTTTTTTCGTGCTCTCATTTATTGATTTGGAAGTCGATCTGCTTCTCTGTTCGGGTCAAATCCTCTGCGGCCAGATTACCATGAAAGATAAGGAATGACTCGGAGTTAAATGATTGCTCAAGAATGAAGATTGGAGATATGAGTAGTTGATTCTAAGAATACTTTATGTAACAGTTATTGAGATTATATTGTTGCTTCTGTTCTGATCCAGATACTCTTTGCACAGAGAAGAAACGACGCAGAGATACAAAAGCTCATTCTGAAAAGAGGATGAGGTGTGAATATAAATCTTTTAGTGATCCTCGAAGTGCACAAGCTGCATATCATTTAGGACATATGTAACGGAAAGATTTCGAGAATTCGAAACATTTTACAATGAACTTGAGATTCTAATTTCGGACCCAGAATAATAAAATGGAGAAAATTCATCCAGTTTGCGATGCTTTCTGAATAAACTTTCTTGCCTGATACTTAGAAGGGACAAATCAGCTCTCTTGACGAAAAGCGGAGTAAATTTTATAAATCAATAGCGCATTTAAAATAAAATCGCGAAGAAGCCTTGATTTCCTTCCTTTTGTTTCAGGCACCAGGGAAAATTTTGGGCAAGTGTCATTCATATTTCGTCTTATAACTGAGCTATGAAATGGATTGATCCCAGATGACGGGATTTACTACTAACACAGTTTTAAAAATTCGAATAATTTTATTTTTAAATAAATAATAAGGAAAAAAAAATGTTAAGTCCTTTCTGAAAAGAAAGCTTTTTGGAAATATGAACAGTTTTGATTCTGTTAGTCCAAGAAATTTCAACTGAATTGACAACAACAGGAAAATGTGAAGCATTTTTTCGCGTAAATTTTACGGTGTGGCATTTAGACTGAGAGATTTTTAGATTTCATTATGAGCGTCACATTTCAATACTATTTAAGAAAAACTGTGAAATGGGGTTCACTTGGATAGTGGAGATCATCCTCAAATCATCAACGTATATGTCAATAACTGCATGACCATGCAAAGTTCCATACATATCTGCCACTCCAACAGTAAAAGCAGAAACAATAGTTTTTTGAGAAAGACTTCTGTTCAGTGGTTTACGAAAACTGGTTCCGAGTTCAACTATTGGGCAAAAGTATTCCTCCTCGAAGGAAGTTTAAATCTACTGAAGTTTCCTTCCTTGAATGCCTCAAACGACAAGTTTATGCAGGTTGATTCGAAATTCGTGGTACACATTTGGAGGAGAGCAACGATGCGAATACTATGGACACAGGGCGCAATCCATGACTTGGATCACAAATACAGGATATCTCCCTTCAACTTGAACAAAGTTTTTTGTTACCATCCTCTACACTAGTGAAGATATTTTAATGAAATTTTCGACATGGGTATATTTCTTTTAAAAAAAATCATTTATTGTACAGGAATATATGGGCGCAAATGAGCGATGAAAACAGAGACCAAGCACTTAATGATGGCGTTGTTGACAATCACGATGTTTAAAAGAACTGTCCAAAACTGCTCAAGATTTTAGAAACCTGTTTTTTAATAAACACCAGTTAAGAAGCAACTGTGTGCCCAATTTGATAAATAGTTTTGAACTGCATATTTTTATGAAATAGTTGATTTTTGATGAGTCCTCATGAAATCTTCACAAAATAATTATGTGAAACGTTTCATCTAAAAACAACGTGCTATGCCAGAACGTTCAATTAAAAAGGAATCTAGAAGAGTTCAAATTCTATTTCGTTTCATTCATATCTGAGAGTTCGTTATCTCGACGTCAGCAGTTATTCATCCCGGAAGATCGCCAGGGCGTCAAATCGTATCTCTGAGTCAGCTGATTATCACAAAGATCGTGCTCAGTGAGCAATCGCAACATGGCGATTAAAATGTTGGCAGAAGAAATGAAATAATTCGTCAGAAGGTTTATTTTTGGATTTCTATAGAGTTTGTTTTTAGAGCAATTTTAATTCGGTTTTATTAAACTATTCAAATTAAATTTTGATTTGATTTTAATCTTCAATATATTTTTAAACAACTTCTTTTAAGGCAGTTTTAAAATCTTTTATAAATGTACGTAATTACCCTATGTCACCAAAAAAAACCCCAAAAAACGATCCCCAGATTCTTTAGATTTGAATATTTACAAGTAAATACTATTTGATAAAATTAGCACTTATATGAAAAATATAATTTTTTAATAATTATTTTAATTGATATTTTAATAACATTAAAAACTTTTTTGTCAGTTGCATTTTTAATGAAATAATAAAAGGATTCGTTGCTTTATATACATTTTCCCCGCTTAAAATAATAATAATAATAATAATAAAAATGCTGAAATGTTAAGCAAAAGGTTAGAAGTTATTATTTCTCTACTTATCCAGTTCAAAAATTTTTTTTATACGATAAAAGAGGTTTATGCAGTTTTCTTTTTTATTGAACCAGGCGAAATATTTATATAATCTTGGACAGACTAAGGGAGAATTTCATTCCCTTTTCTCTCATTTCATTCCATCGTTCAAGAATGTATCCATTTATAGATTCAAAAGAATATAAAAAATATACATATATTTGAAAATACAGTCGAAGTAAATGCATATAGCGAAAAAAGTACAAGAGTATTCGCCATGCGTCAGCAGGCATTTTTCCGTCCATTCATCGCAGCAGTCGAGAAAGTGAGTGAGCCCGTCTCGGGGTGCCATTCAAACATGTTCTTAGGATTGATCGCTCAGAAGACTGTTTAACCCAAAATAGCGGAACTGTTAAGAGAAAACAAAATCGGTCATCTGATTTACGGCTGTATTTTGGTTATCAGCATTACATTTCACCACCACTTCTTCATGCTGATTAGAAAGAAAGCTATAAAGATAAGAAATCTTAATGTAATAAATTCTCGACTATATTTTGTTTTCAAAAATAAAAAACAGTCGACTGACTGTTTGTAATAAAAATATGAGCCTGTTTTTTGGAAGTTAAAACTAAAACTCCTCTTGCTTAGTTTTCAGACAGAAGAAATGTTATTCATTATAACTTCATAAAGCTGACAGGGATTTACTTCGAATTTTGAAGGCAAGTCTGCAAATTTTATTAAGATTGAACACAAACTGCAGATTTGTATAAGGAGAAAATGCACTCAGATTGGGACTGTGCTTATTTATAAATATATGTATGTAATAATATTTTTAAATATAAATTAAACCTTAATTTATTCTCAAAGTTTTATCTTAATTTAGCCCATATTAATTTCATTCTAAAATGTTCACTTATTTCTTGATCCAATTCCATCTTTTTTATTTAATTAATGCTACAGAAGCTCTGTAAAAATACTTAAATCAGCGGTTCCCACGCTCCGAGTGAAGGGATAAAAAATTGTCAAGCTAAGCGAATTCTTTTTAAAAGATACTTGGATTTCCCTATCCAAAATCAACACGTGTACAGAGATTTCTTATGAGAATTTCATTGTACAGGGTGATCAAGAAATAACAGAAGGTGTTCGAAGCCCTGTAGCGTGTTATGTACTGGACGAAATATAACAAAATTTGGCCACCATACACATAAAAGTATGCGGTTTCAATTTATCAAAAAAAAAAAAAAATAGTACTAAAAAACGCCGATAGGGGAAATCCTGGTGTTGCGATAGAAAACTTTATTATGCAATTTGCTCATACGGGTACTTTGTGACATGACATCGAAGATAAAAGGAACGACCATAAATAACTTACGAAGAATAGTTGAAAGGTTCAAAACAACCGGAATTCTTGGTGCGCAACCAGGCCGAGGACGTAAAATTATCAAGTAGGAACAAGCTGAAAAAGTTGCACTTTCCGTTATAGATCAGGCGATAGCTAATAAGCAGGTTATCAGCATTACACTTTCAATATCACGACAAACAGATACTTCGTTCTCGACGATGCCAATATTAAACGATTTAAAAATAGTTATAGGGCCATGATCAGAATGAACATAATGCATAAATATCTGTGAATGATAATCAAAATAACAATAAATAAAGGTAGAAAGAAGAATACCACGAGAGAATGAAATGCATTATAATACAACAAAATCACAAAAGATATGAAAATATTTACGGCTAATATAATGGAAGCGATTTAGTCTCCGTTAAATGCATTTGATAACGATATACAAACATGCGTAATTTAGATTTTAACCTCTCTTGGTACCGCTCTCATATAGTCATATCTCTTCCGTTGATAGGATTGATAATGAAAGTTGGACATAAGAATCAGGTTAAAGGATCGTCAGTTTTTTCACACATCTCAAACTGTAACTTTTTCACTAATCTGAATAACGCGAGTTTAGCTTCAAGCTGAGCAAATCTTGAACCGATGCGGTTCCTCCTGCCTATGCCGAAAGGCATGTACGCCATGCTGTTAAGAGACGCTCTGTTTTCAGGAGCGAATCGGTCCGGATCGAATTTCCATGGATCGGGCCACAGGTCTGGACCGTGGTGGATGTCCCAGATTGAAATCTGGACCACAGCTTTCTTGGGTATTGTTAGTGATCCGACTTCGTGATCTTCGCTGCATTCTCTGGTTATAAATCCTGTAACCGGAGGATACAACCGTAAAGATTCACAGAAAACCTGTAAGAGACATTCAAGAGATTTCAGCTAAGAAATGAATTTGGAAAGTAAAGACATTATAAAAGGCCGCATGAAAAATAAAGGTAAAATGGCTTGCCCCTCTTCAAAGCATTATATATTATTTACTAGAGAGTATTTTATTAGTCTACTTCGTTGTCATTTTTGTAATAGCATTTGTCCTGTTGGTATAGTGCAGAACATAGAATTCTACTGCCTGTTTCCGAAACTACACATCGGTACATTTCATAAGGATGGCGCAGTATGGCCAGCAATGGCCCTTGTGCCAAAAAACCCAAATTAACCAACCAACCAACTAACCATTTCATAAAAAAGTTGTTTTGATCATTTTCGGTTTTCTTTAGTATCATTCTCGCAATTTCAGAAGCCAGATTTTTAATTAAAGAAGCTCTACAGAAAAAATAAATGGTCTCCGACGATGTTGTATCGATCACGAACCTCGATTCTCTCTTCTTAGAATTTCGAGTTTATTACGTATACAGAGACGAAAATTAGCTATTCGTGAATATCCTCTGTTAATAATAATGATAACACATTCTCTTGGAACAACACTTTAATGCATAATAATATTCTAATGTATGTACAATAAATTTTTTTTGTATGCGTCGTTTAATTTTTCTAAGAGTGCATACTTTTCTCAGCGATTACAATTAACTGAGAATACGAAGTACATCCAATTCAGAATTGAATACTATAGTGTGTGTTGCGATTTTCCAAGGAACTGCCCGGTTTAAGTATACTATTTTTAATCTACACAAACACAGCTACACTACAAAATTCACAAACACTGATTACTATAGACACACGTATAATATTAGGTTAAAGAACAGTATGGTGGACTGATTTCACAGTTACCAGCCGAAAGCAATCGGCATTAGCACAAGGGTTGCACATGGGAAAAAATGTCGACCTCTGAATGCAAGTCTGCCATCGAACTGCTTGTCTTCTGTAAAACGCCACAAGGGGGTGTTCTCTCTGCTCAAGGGGAGAAAGAGGTGCTACAATACTTAAATACATCTCCAATGCCCACCGATTAAAGTAATTTTTTTTCGCTGTTTATTCATGAGACGGGTTTTTTTTTTGAAATTAAATTAAATGAATGCACCAATATTTCGCCTTAAAAGCCATGCACTTTCTTGGCTATTTCATGATTCACCAGATAAAATTTTTAAGAAAAATGGGTTCACGAAAATCTGTTCTTTAAAATGGGATGAAATGTGGAAGAAATTTCAAAATCTTAAACAAATAAAAACCTTTATAATTCCTGCAATATTTATGAATAAAAAATATTATAAATTATCAAAACTTACTTTGAACAGAGTTATAATCAACATGTTCCACCTCTGCAGCCACATTATAGAGTTGCTCTAGCACATTAAGATGCTTTATCAGCAAATAAAAGGTGAAGGCCAAAGCTGTAGCCGTTGTCTCATAACCGACCAATAAAAACAAGTATGAATTGGAGAGAATCTCTTCGTCAGTCATACCAGCCACTGATCTGTGTCCTGCCCAGTAGTAAAAAATTAATAAAAAATACGCATTATTAATATTTGAGGACTGACAATGCAATAACTGTTCCAACTGTCATATTCGAAGCTCTGAATAATATAGGGTGTCTGTTAGCAATAATAGGATGCTCATTTTATATATAGTTTTTCTTACCATCCGAATGCGTGTACACAAACTGTTGATGATTCGATGTGAGTAATCGAATTGCGAACACTGAGTTGAATTACCCCGTTCGTAACGATTTATCACATGAAATAAAAGGAGGCTACCAATTATTTATGCAAGATGTTATTTGGCGGTTTTATGCAAATGCTTTTTCACTCTATATAAGAGCGGAAGCACTCGTGCGCGCATACTTAGACGCAGATTCAGATTGTTTTTTTTTCCACTTGTGTCCGTAGTCTGTGTAATATGTGATATTTTATAATGTATTAAATGTTTGTTTGTCGGAAGAAATAAAAGTCTGTGTTTTTAAGAAGTCTTCTCGACCTGCAACATTTTGCAAGCACCAGTCACATGCATTTTTCACTGCTATTATTTGAACATTTTACTCTGCGGGCCTTGCAGACGATTGATCTTGACAATTACAGGGTTTGAACCCAAATATCATCTGACAACTGAGATTATGGGCCCAGGCTCAACGAATTGCAGTATGTGACTAAACGCTCTATTATAGAAGTCGAAGAAGCTTATTTGACGAAAGACCGGACTTTTTGCCAGAAGTTTTCCCGTGCAGAAAAATTTAGACATAACGGATGCTAAGCATGAATGACGGCGGGGAGATCAACTTTAGGATGCGACCTTTAGACGATTCGAATTTCCCGCAGTGGAGCAAAGAAATTAAAGTTATACTTCTTGAACGGAACTTGTGGGAGATAGTTACGGAAAAGGAGGTCGAACCGGACATAAAAGATGTAAAGTTGGTAAATGACTTTAAAATAAGGCTTTCGCTACGATTTTTATGAACGTCAGCAACGGTCTACGCCCGATAATAGAAAATGTAGAAGACCCAGTACTAGCATAGAAAAAATTAAGACTACTTCCAGCCCGATTCCAGAGCCAGGACGATGGTACTTAAAAATGAATTTTATAATCTTCGCCCAGAACCACATAAAAAAAATAGCCATCTATGGAAGAAAACTTGAAAGGATTGCAGAACAACTTCAATAAGGCGGACATCCCATAGACGAACAAGATAGATGTTTTCAAATCTTGCGTTTTCTGCCTGATGAAATGGAGAATGTGATACAAAACATCTACCGCTGGGAGGAAAAAGACTTTAAATTTTTTAAAGTATTGGAGAGTTTTAAAGAATTGATTCGGGAGGAAGGAAGACTTCATCAAAGGAAAGCTAACCGGCCAACTGCTACATACGCGACAACCACAAGAAAGCAAGGATACAAAAACAATCTCGTGTGTTTCCATTGCAATAGAAAAGGACATTTTAAAAGAGACTGCCCTTTGCGAAAGAAGGAACAGGAGAGACAAACCAGGACAGAAAGGCGAAAGAAAGAGCGAGATAATACTGCTTCAAGGTCCCGAAGGGGGGAAAGTTTATTAATAGAGGTGTTAACAACTGAGATGCAACAACAACCTTGGATTTTTGATACAGCAGCGACCCCTCATTCTTGCAACTCAAGGGAGATGTTCCTGGATCATTTTTGTCACCATCAACAACCAGATTTTGAATGGAGCAGTGGATGGTCAAACCACAGTCATCAAAGGAAAAGGTACTGTAAAATTAATTTTTGGTCATGTTGAATTATTACTCAGAGATGTAATGTATACACCTAAGTTACGTAGGAATTTAATCTCAGGACCATGTATTGACAAAAAGGGTGCTAAATTTGTAGGCAATAACGGAAAAATAGACATTATTAGGAAAAATGGGAACTTGTTATGTAATGCCAAATTGTATAATGGACTTTATTATATATTTTCTGATAAATATTTAAATTTAAGTGATGACGATAATGAGTATCAAAGTGATAGTGTACATAATGTGAATGAAATGTGCAATTTAAATGCGTCTAATGTAAAACCTAATCTTCAATCATGTATCAAAACTAAAAATGAGAAACCAATAAAAATCGTCAAATTTGCCAGTGAAAGTTTAGCCGAGTGCCACGCAAAACTTGCCCACATAAATGTTGATGCAATAGTAAGAACAAGTAAAATGAAATCTGTGTATGGTTTACCTGAACTTAAAGGCTCAGTTCGTGACTGTAGGCCGTGTAAAGAAACCAAATTTAAACGTGTTAGCTTTAAACCCATTAACAGAATTTTTACCAGAAAACCCCTTGAATTGGTACACATTTGTGTGGTCCGTTGCCGACTACATCTATCCACGGACATAGATATTTTATGACTATAATTGATGATTTCTCACGAAAAATATTCTGTTTTCCTTTAAAATTTAAATCAGAAGCATTAGAGACTTTTGTTCAATTTCAAAAATGTGCAGAAAGATTCTTAGATAGCAAAATAAAAAATGTTCGTTCGGATAACGGTCTAGAATACGTGAACAACGAATTCAAGGAGTATTGCGAAAATCTCGGGATTAAACATGAACTTACAAATATATATACCCCGGAACAGAATGGCATCGTGGAAAGGTTTAATTATACCGCCGTGGATGGCATTAAAGTTTTATTACGTGATAGTGGGTTAAACACCGGATTTTGGTCGGAAGCATTACTACATTTTGTCTACAGTTGGAACCGATTATGCCATAATAAACAAAACAAGACCCCTTTCGAATTATATGGAGGGAAACAACCATCTGTAAAGCATATGAAGCCTTTCGGAATCCAAGCCTATATAGGTATCCCAAAACACTTACGGAAGAAATTCGATGCAAGAGGAAAACCGGGAATTTTAGTCGGTTATGTACTTCGAACGAAAGGGTATCGTATTTGGAATCCAGAAACGCGAAAAATAATTGAAACAATAAACGTTAGGTTCGAAAACAAATTTCCCGAAAAAGAAAAACCTCAAGCTGAAATATTTTAGGAAAGCGACCTGGACCCCTCAACTTTCAAAATTACCCGAAGTAGGACTATAGAAACAGATTCTGAAGATGAATATCAGGACTGTTCAGGGACGTTGCCCGAACTCGATTTAGACCCAGAGGGGGTAGGATTGGAAGCTGAAGGATACTGCACCGGGACACCGAAACCTCAGATGGGAAAAAGAATAGTAAATTTGTTACGGAAGGTACCCGGCGAGAAAGGTTCAAATGATATTTACTATACTGAGGAAAACATGAAAATGAGATTGAGATCGCTGAGGGAAATAGAACAGTACTGCGAGAAAAATAACCTTAAGTTCCAAAGTGAACTATTTGATTTTTACGCGAGAATAAATTTAGTGGTGTTGTAATTGGGGACCAAACACCAGAAGCAAGCATTTCATGTCGAAACTTCACCCCCCCCCCTACTGATTATGACTCTGAATGACTAGAGGATGGGGTAAAAATTCCATCCTGTTATCTACATGCCGTAAAAACCCCTCAAAGATGGATGAAAGCAATGCAGAAGGAACTAGAAATAATGAAGGAATGAAAGGTATGGGATTTAATACCTAAAGCCGATAATGCTAAAATTCTAGGTTCCAGATATGTTTTAAACATAAAAAGAAACGCGCAAGGGAAAATAGAGAGATACAAGGCGAGACTGGTAGCACAAGGTAATCGTCAAAAAAGGGGTGAAACCTATGACGAGGTTTTCAGTCCTGTCATTAATTTTAGTATCATTCGACTTTTTTTTTGCACTGTTAGTTGGTTATAACAAATGGTTTAATCTGCAATGCGATGTCCAATGTGCATATTTGTACGCCCCATTAAAACAGTATATCCTAATGAAACAACCTCCAGGTTTTGAAACAGTTGAAAACCATGTATGTAAGCTGAATAGGGCAATATATGGTTTACATCAATCTGGAAGGGAGTGGTTCTTTGAAATTAATAGAAAATTAAAAGAGTTAGGTTTTGAAAAATTTTCGTGGTGTAACTGCGCGTACAAATTTGTTAAAAACGTTGTACTTTTACTGTATGTAGATGACATTGTGATTTTTGGTAGAAGTGAAACAGATGCAAATGAAACTGTTAAACTATTAAAAAGATATTTTGATTTGAAGATTCTAGGGAAAACGAAAAGATTACTAGGGGTACATTTTGTTGAAAATAATGGTGGAATCTTCATAGATCAATCTGATTACATTGAAAGAATTTGCAAAAAATATGAAGAATTCCATTACCCAATAACTTCACTTCCCATAGCGAAAGGAACTGTATATAGTAAGAAACAATGACCACAATCGCAAGCTGAAATGGCAGAGATGGAAAAAATTCCATATAGAAATTTAATAGGATGCCTCGCATTTTTAGCAAGCAGAACTAGGCCGGACATAGCCTATGCTACAAACATATTTTCACAATACCAGCAAGAACCAGGCATGGCTCATTGGCAGGGATTGTTAAAATTGTTAAGTTATGTAAAGTATACACAATCACTTAAATTGAATATTTCAAACCTTAAAGAATTGAAATTGATAGCCTATTCAGACGCTGACTACGCGAACAATAAAGATGATCGCACTTCCATGGGAGGGCAGATAATTTTTTTTAGGTAAAGTCCCGATAGAATGGAGGAGTTTTAAGCAAAAAGCGATTGCACTCTTCACAATGGAGGCAGAATTTGTGGCTTTAACAGAGGCAGCTAAGGAATTAGTCTGGATTAGTAGAATTCTAAGTGAATGTAAAGAATCAAAGCTTATCACACAGAATATAGCAGATAATGTATTAAAGAAGTGATTCTCAAACTGTGGGGAGCGCTCCCCTAGAGGGGCGAGAGCACACTAGAAGAGGGGGGGGGGGTGCGAGAATATTCAAGAGAAAATATTTTAAAAAATTGATTAACTGACTGAAAGGAAAGCACACATAAACATAGAAAACAAAATATATTTCGACATATTTAATAACTTATTAAATTAAAACAATTTTCTAAATCTAAACATACTAAATTAAAAACAAATTTAATAATTACTAGTGACTTCCTTCGGCCTATTCTGAAGAGCAAAGTTTTTCGAAGGGAAGATTAATATTAGAAATAGCCACTCTCACTTCTGTTTCTATATTTTGTCTTCAAAGAAGCCACAGCAGAAAATCCAGTTTCACAAAGGAAGGATGTTGAATGTGAATAGAAAGTGAAATGTCCTTGTTTTTAGTGCAGAAAAATTAACCCTTACTCCTGCCCGAAATTCAAACAGTAATTTATTACTAAATTGTTTAGTTTCGCCACTTGCAGTGAAGTCTATGAATTTTTCTTCCTCATCAATTGAGAGCCCTTCGGGAGTCTTATGAAATGGATCCCTAATTCACTCGTAACTTGTTATCAATTTGTCGTCAGCATGAAAATACTTTTTAAAATTCTTTGTCAGCATGGCTGAATGATTTTCAAAGGTTACAAAAACCAATTTTACATGCTCTTCTTCAGCCTTATAAGTTTTAGTACAATCATCCACATTTACAAACATTGTTAGGTTTTTTGCTTTAAATTTCTGCCCCGCAATTCCAATTTTCTGCAAAAAGCTTTAACTTTATCACTCGTATCCAATATATGTGTATTTGCTCCTTGGAGTTTCAGATTCAAGTTATTTAATTTCTCGAATATTTCGACCAAGTACCTCAATTTCACCACAAATAAACTATCACGAAAATTCTCGGCCTCCTGTCTGTTTTCTTCTTCTAGGAAAAGGGCGATTTCTTCTCTTAATTCATAAACACGTTCCAAAAATTTCCCACGTGATGACCATCTTGCCTCGCAATAAAATAGTAACTCTGAATATACTGAACTCATGTCTTTACAAAGTGCGAAAAAGATTCTCGATTTCAGGGGTCTCATTTTTATATAATTTACTACGGTTACAACCGTAGTTAACACAATATTCAAACCAGGACTCATTTCTTTCGAAACCAAAGTTTCTCTGTGGATAATGCAATGTGTGCACTGAGGCGATTTTTGTTTTAAAAGTGCTTGAATGTCTTGGAATCATTCGGACATTGAACGAGCACCGTCGGTGCATATTCCGACGCAATTTTTCCTTTCTATATTTGCCTCGTTCATTAAATCATTTAAAATAGCAAATAATGCGAGTGCTGATGTTTTCAGTTCTATTGGTTTGCAGAAAAGTAGTTCTACTACTGACATATTATCACGTATTCGAACATAGGCAATTAAATGAGCATCTTTATTACTATCTGTTGCTTCGTCAAACTGTACTGAAAACAATTTGTCTTGCAACTTCGAGAAAAGCTGACACTGTACATATTCAGCTATATCGCCAATTCGACAGGCAAAAGTATCATTTGAAAGAGGTATGGACTACAATTCTTTTGAAAGATTATTTCCAAACATAGTTTCTACAATCTCAGTTGCTGCTGGCAAAATTAGCTCTTCACCAATGGTGTGAGGTTTTTTATATCTGGCTATTTTATATGAACTTTGTGGGATGCAATTAAAGCCTTTTTTATTCCCAGATAAAGTTTCTTTAAAAATGATTTTTGCTTTTTATACGATTTTAATCTTAATTCAAAGAATTCTCTGTGTTTGTTGACGTACCCACTATGAAGCCACTATGTCGTTTAAGTTTATTAGGTTTCATGCTGTCTGCGGCCAACAATTTTGAGCAAATGATACACAGGGGCCTTTCTTCTTCATTTACTTCGGTACTGGTAAACCCAAAATTTAAGTATTCTTGAGAATATTTCCTTGATTCTATTTTCGGAACCACGCTCGTCTGTGTACTTGTTGATGCTTGACTATCGTCTAATGCTTGGTTACTTACGCTGAAAAATTTATTCATGAATCTGGATAAATCTGCTGCCGTGAATATTTAATATAATGAATTGCAATTAACACGAAAATATATATAACTTACAAATTTACGATAGATTCGATAGCGATAAAAGGATCGACTCGAATGAGACTGGTTGGAATTGAAACTTGCGTTATCGAATATTTTCCTTCTTTCTATGAGAAAACATTTGCTCTGCGCATGCTCGAGACGGCATCGGTTGTGTGGATTCCCTTCCACAAACATTTCTATTTTTTTCACTTTTGTTTTGTCATGCTTCTGTTTTATTTCTTTTATAATTCGAAAAAAATGTATTCCCAGTTTCTAAATTTAGCTCACCTCGTCTAGGTTAACTTTCATTAACGAATTTTTCTACTTTCATATTTTTTTAACGTTATCTCCCTGTTTGGCTTTCATTTCAAATACAGTAGGACCCGCATGTAACGAGGGACTCGGGAAACAGAAAAATGCTCGTTAAATCCAGTCGCTCGCTAAATCCGAATTCAAGGTTGACACAAAAAATGATACACAAAAAATAACTTACGTGAATTGCGTCCAGATTGTTTTATTGAGCAGTGAAGAAATATTTATCCAACGTTGATTGTTTAGCTTTACAAAATTTTGTTTCATTTAATTTTCGTCTCAATACACTTAAAGCATTAAATGTTTCATCATCTGCATTTTCTGTACCTTCAAAGAACTGTGAGAGGTTTTGCAATGACTCCACAGCACTGGAACAAGTAACTTTTCTAACTAGAATTTCATCTTCTATGTCACTATCACTACATTCACTTCCTTTTTCCTGAGCTTTTACAACCTCTGCGACGATATCTTCGCTGGAAAGCATACCCGATGTTAAGACATCGTCATCAACATTCGTGTAATCATCGATGTTAGAAACGTCGTTGAACTGTTTAATGTTCTTTTGTTGTAACCAAACAGAGAGTGGTAAATCATCTTCCTCTTCGAAGTCACCATCACTTTTTTCAATCCACCCAGCTTTTCTAAAGCAGTTTTTGATACACGATTCCGTCACACTTCCCCAGGCATCAGTCATTAGGCGTACGGCGTCAAGAACAGAAATTTTCAAATCCTCATTTTTTTCCATTCTACATAACATCATAAGAATCAATTGCTTTCTGTAATGACATTTGAAGCTTCTGATGACACCTTGGTCAAGAGGCTGCAACAGTGAGGTTGAGTTTGGAGGCAAAAATACAAGTTTTATGTTTTGTAAATTGCTAACATTTGGATGAGCTTTACAATTGTCAACGATAAGTGCGATCTTTCTATTTTGCTTTTGAAGCTCATTATCCCACTGATGCAGAAAGGATAAAAATAACTCTGATGTCATCCATGCGTTTTTATTTGATTTATAAATCACTGGTAGGGATTTTACTTTACTAAAACATCTTGGATTTGCCGATTTACCAACAATAAAAAGTTTTTTCTTTTCTTTGCCGGACATGTTTGTACACAATAACACAGTTAATCGATTTTTCAGTAACTTGCCACCTACACATTTTCCCCCTTTAAACTTCAATGTTTGATAAGGGGTTAAATTATAAAAGAGGCCAGCTTCATCGGCATTATAAATGTTATCTTCAGCATAACTTTCTCGTAAATCTTTCCATGTTGAATCCAACCAGTCAGTCACATCTTTATCGTTCACACTGGCAGCTTCGCCGATTATTTTTCCAGCGCAGATGTTGTGACGTTGCTTAAAGCGATGTAACCATCCATTAGAGCATGAAAAATCTGTGTATCCTAGTTGAGCAGCAAATTTTTCAGCTTGGATTTTCAGGATTGGCCCAGTTATTGGCAAACGAGAATTTCGCTGTTGAGAAAACCATTTCAACAAAGCTTCATCCAAATCTTCCTTTTCGCATTTCTTTAGCCGTTTGCAATCAATCACATTTGCTTCGTATGCTTTCATTAAAGACTCCTTATTTTTTCAAAAGAGTTGACACAGTTGAAGAAGAAAGCCCATACTGCTTACAAATTGAAACATTTTTTTCACCCTTATCTAAGAGTTTTATAATTTCAACTTTTTCTTTTACGGATAAAACTTTTCTTTTCGACATTTCGAACCGCCGAATAAAAAGCACGCTTTCAAGAAGAATGCACCTTCGTAGCACACTCTACATGCAGAACATGCGACGCTGAAACCGGAAATGATTTTACAAACACCCCCACCCTTCTATTCCCCTCAAAATTCTTTCCTTATCTTCTGAGAACGAGACAGGTGTCTTTGTTCGTGATAGCTAGCCTTTCCCCCTTTTTCTATGAATATGCTGATAACCTTGAAGATAAATTCGATGAGTGGATGAGCATTTTTTACATAATTTCAAATTATTTCTGATACTATTCTATGTTTTCAAAAATTTTTACCTCGTTAAATCCAATAAGACGTGAAAAAATTGCTCGTAAAAGGAATACATTCTAATACATTTATAACATTGTACCAAACAAAACACTCCATTTTGCTCGTTAAATCCAGAAACTCGCTAAATGCGGGCTCGTTATAAGTGGGTTCGACTGTATAATATTTAAATTTTCTCCACTTTCATTCGCTTCATCTGTTCACCGCCCGCTTGTCCAAAATGCCAGATGTGGTTTCTAGCCAACGTTGGCTCGCTTTTACTCTTGTTTTGGCAGTTAGTTAAAAATAATTTATAAACAGAATCCAAAATACTCAATATACATTATTGTTGTATACATTTTACTGTAAGTGGGGGGCGCGATGAAATTTATGATTGAAAACTGGGTCACAAATACTAAAAGGTTGAGAAACGCTGTATTAATGGTTGATAATCAAGCCAGTATTGAATTTGTAAAATTTCCTATCGAAAATCACAGAACAAAGCATATAGACGTGAAATTATTTTTCTTGAGATCTGGTATATCAAAAGATTTGATTTAAAGTATGTGCAAAGTAAATTCAATCTAGCCGATATTTTCACGAAGCCCCTAACTAAAATTGAATTACAAAAATTCAAAGATCAAATATTCACTAATATGTAATATGGACATTTCTTCATAAGAATTGAAGTTCAAAAGTTTGTTACTTTCGTTTGGACAAGATCATGAGAAATGGTTCAAGTTGAACTAAAATGTTTTTTTTTTAAATACGACTTTAGAGTAAAAGCAAAGTTATGTTGTAAAAAAAAAGTATTTTTTGTTAATTATTAAATGTACATTACATATAAAACTGTAAAAAAAAATGTTATGGATTTATTTTTAATGTAATTGCAAATTAATGTAAATGTATTTCCATTGTGTGTTATATAAATATATTTTTTAAGACATAAGAAATGTAATTTGTTATGTATTGGTGTAAGGTTTATTTCTGTAACTCAAAACATGCTGTACATTTGTTATTTCACAGTTCTTTAAGTTGTAGGAAATATTTGATCTTTAAGCTGTTATTCAAAGAAATTCATTCTTTTGGTATTAAATATGTTGATTAATGAATGCCTTAGGAGGCAAAGTACTTGTTTTTCCCAAAGGATAGGTTATTTTTTTGTAACTGTGTGGACACGCATGAGGATGAAAAGAAAGGGGGGGGGGGCAGATGTTAGCAAAAATAGGATGCTCGTTTCATATTGCGTTTTTCTTTCCATCCGAATGCGTGTACACAAACTGTTGATGATTCGATGTGAGTAATCGGATTGCGAACACTGTGAGTTGAATTACCCCTTTTGCAACGATTTATCACATGAAATAAAATGATGCTCCCAATTATTTATGAAAGATGTTATTTGACGGTTTTATGCAAATGTTATGCAAATGTTTTTTCACTCTATATAAGAGCGGAAGCACTCATGCGCGCATACTTAGACGTAGATTCAGATTCTTTTTTTTTTTCACTTGTGTCCGCAGTCTCTGTCGGTGTAATATGTGATATTTTATAATGTATTAAATGTTTGTTTGTCGCAAGAAATAAAAATCTGTGTTTTTAAGAAGTCTTCTCGACCTGCAATATTTCACAAGCACCAGTCACATGATTTTTCACTGCTATTACTTGAACATTTTATCCTGCCGTCCTTAAGACGATTGATCTTGACAATTACAGGGTTTGGAACCAAATATCGTCTGACAGCGTCCATAAAAGAACTACGTGGTTTTAAAAATCATATCGAGTTTACGGTCTATCAGTAAATTTTGAAGAAATCAGTAGCTCAGCAAATTTTATTCACTCCAGTTTCAGTCTGTTTTTTCAATACTAGTCGTCGGGCGTCATTTCATAGTGCAGAGCGTTGGCGACGCCACAACAAAAAACTCGGTGTGTTATCTGGATTATAGAAACTGGATCTGTTAAGGGTGCCGTATACACGCCACCTACAATTTTCAAACGTAATGTTTTCCTATAGATAAATATTTTAAGTCTTTTAAGTTTGCTATTGTGGTTTCTTTTGTATGAAGTCAACTGCAATCAGCAGAAGGAATAAAATCACAAGTTTCTACCAAAGGAATTTTTTCTAGGACTTTTCAAAGTATTTTTAAATATTTATTAAAAGTTCACAAAATTTCAACTGAACCATTTAAATAATTTTAGAAGAAATTCTATCATAAATAAAATAAAAGTAGCAGCTGATAAACATCCGTTTTAGTATCTTCTTTCGGATGCATATTTAAATTTTTTTAAAAATGTGTAAAAGCAGCATTTTAGACTATAATTGGAAAAATAATTTGCACTCCCTCCAATGCTCCTTTAACCCCTCCCATTCGCGGAGGGATACATATAAACCCTCTCTTTACCCACTGATTGATTGTGACTCTTATTGTCTGGTCTTCACTACGTCTCCTCCTCGGCATTATTTTCTTTCTCCTTTTCGGGGTTTTTTTTATTATTATTGTTTCCCATCACAGCTGTGGTCACCTGTGGTTCATAATCCACACTTGTTTCAGTGAATAGACCGTACCTCTGGAAACAAAATTAGTAAACTTTTGTAAAAGAACTTGAAAGTCCAATGTTGCGGTTTATTCGTAAATCCAAATTTTACATGTTTAGCTGCATTTCCGGACGGGCTAATGGGTGGTGATAGAATTGTAGAAGTAAAACGCACAGCATCCTGTAAAAATATTACTCCAGGTGAGGCAATCAAAACTAAAAAAAATCCCTTTTGAAAATTAAATGCAGATCGAAAAACAACCATAAATAAAAATCGCAATTATTATTTTCAAGTGCAGGGTCAGCTGAACATAACACAAAAAAGTTTTTGTTTATTTTCAGAGTGGACGGAGAAGGGGCAGAAAACAGAAAAAAATAATTCGTAATCCAATATTTTGGCAACAAAAATCAGGGGGGAAAATTGAGATTCTTTTATTTTGACTGTTTATTGCCAGAACTTGTTGATTCCAGATATCCTACATGAATGAAAATTCGAGATTTTCTTCCAAAAGAAAGGAAAAAAAAAAAAGAAAAAAAAAAAAAAAGGAGAAAACACTATAAGAATGTTTCCGTAGCTTTTTTTCCTCTGGCTATTTTTATAAATATACTTTTTTTATATACATATAATTCAGAAATCGATGCTATTTTGTCTGCATTTTTCTGTAAAAATTTTATTTATTTGATCTTGTATTTATGAAATCTTGTACATACATTTATCTTATTCATATATCTTGCAATAAATGGTAATTAATTCTATTATTAATAGAAAGGTAAAACGCTTTATCAGAAAAAATAATTAGCGGAATTAAATTCATTTAAAGAGAAGTAAAATATAAGAAAATCTATATCTCTTTTATTTACAAATATTTGAATATTCTCTTGTTTCTGAATGAATTTTCTTCAAAATCGCTATATTCGTAAAAGGGGGGAAAATGTATGTGTGTGTACAATATATTACAATTATATTACAATAGCTGAGTAAGCAATATCTTGATTAAGAAACTAGCCACCTTCCACCAACAATGACCAGACGGTTCGCCAGTATAAATAATTTCTAAAATTTTCAATTATATATTTTATGTAACTTTGCCTCTTAATAGCTTTTTCTACAGAATATTTAGCTATCAAAGCTCCAGATTTGGATAGTTAAATAATTCAGTCGTAATATTATGTAGGCGTTAAACAGTTCTGTTCATTGCATTGCTTATCTCGATCTAATTTTCTGTCAATTTTTTTTTTTACTAAAACCAAGCACATCTTTTTTTGTTTTGTTTTTAATATGAAAATTGAAT
This sequence comes from Argiope aurantia, assembly GCA_026543865.1. Lineage (NCBI taxonomy): Eukaryota > Metazoa > Arthropoda > Arachnida > Araneae > Araneidae > Argiope > Argiope aurantia. The sequence continues at coordinate 325,464 of JAPMOR010100968.1, forward strand.
GCAGAGTTTTTTAGCATTGCAGAATAATTTTCGTAATTTATATAATATCTTAAAGAATTATTCAACAAATATTTCTCTGATTCATCGTACAATTTTGTTTTTAGTTTTCCTTTCAAAATATTTAAATGATGCAAATAAAAATATATCTTGGTTAAATAAATAGTTATTTACACCTGTAGTAGGAGATACAACAGTCAAAGTGGAAGACTTTCTTGAAACTCAGTTGGTTCTCGGACTTCGAACTCGTGGGCGTAGTCCAACAGTCCGCCTGCTTCTCTCCTCTAAAAAAAAAAAAAAAAAAAAACCGC